>CM022298.1:50192276-50724155 GCA_011799875.1 Thinopyrum elongatum
CGCACGAAGAGAATTACCCAGTACATGACCTCGAGCTTGCTGCCGTCATCCATGCACTAAAACAGTGGCGACATTACCTTCTCGGTAATCGTTGCGAGATCTACACCGATCATCAAAGTCTGAAGTATCTGTTCACTCAGCCAGACCTGAACCTCCGTCAACAGAGATGGATGGAGACCGTAGCGGATTTTAACTTGGGTATTTCTTATACCCCTGGCAAGGCTAATGTAATGGCCGATGCCTTGAGCCGCAAGTCTTATTGCAGTCACCTCCAGTTTCACGAAGTTCAACCTTCGCTTATTGAAGAATTCAGAAAGCTGAATCTCCACATCGTTCCTCCTGGAGCACTCGCTCCCCCTCCTGAAGGTTCCTACAAAATGAACCTCCACGTTGTTTCCCAGGGTTCACTTAATACCCTGGTTGCTAAACCAGATCTCGTGGACAACATCAAGACGCTGCAGGGTTATGACTCTCAAGCCCACAAGATTAAGCGCTATCTCGCTGAAGGAAGGCCTTCGTTCTTCACTATTGATGATACTGGCACATTGTTCTTTAAAAGTCGTCTAGTGGTCCCCTCTAAAGGTAACCTGGGTATGACTCAGGAGGTCATGCAAGAAGCTCACGACACTCCGTTGTCTATTCATCCCGGCAGTACCAAGATGTACCAAGACATCCGTCAAAGATTCTGGTGGTCAAACATGAAGCAAGACATTGCTCGCTATGTTGCTGAATGTGATGTTTGCCGTCGCGTCAAAGCAGAACATCAAAGGCCCGCCGGAACTCTGCAACCAATTGCTGTTCCTGAATGGAAATGGGACCATGTTGAAATGGACTTTATCACTGGATTTCCCAAATCACAGAAGGTAATGATGCTATTCTTGTCGTCATTGACCGACTTTCCAAAGTTGCACATTTTCTAGCCGTCAAAGAGACGATCACTGCTAGTCAGCTCGCAACTCTCTACATGTCCAGAATTGTTTCACTTCACGGTATTCCACTGGTTATCAGTTCAGACCGTGGCAGCTTATTCACTTCAAGATTCTGGGCAAGTTTCCAAGAAGCTATGGGGACTCATCTGTCCTTCAGCACCGCTTTTCACCCTCAGTCTCAAGGACAAGTTGAACGAGTCAACCAAGTTCTCGAAGACATGCTTCGAGCTTGTGTCATATCCTTCGGAAGGAAATGGGAAGAATCTCTCCCATATGCCGAATTCTCTTACAATAACAGCTATCAAGCCAGTCTGAAGATGGCCCCCTTTGAAGTATTGTACGGACGAAAGTGCCGAACCCCTCTAAATTGGTCAGAAACTGGGAACGTCCACTCTTCGGTCCGGATATTATCCAACTTGCCGAAGATCAAGTTCGCGTTGTCCGCGAGCATTTGAAGACTGCTCAGTCACGTCAAAAGAGTCAGTATGACCGCAAACACAAAGATATGGTCTATCAACCTGGCGAAAAGGCTTATCTTCGAGTCACACCGATGAAAGGTACACACCGATTCGGGATCAAGGGCAAGCTAGCTCCTCGCTATATTGGTCCTTTCACTGTTCTTGAAAGGCGTGGTAGAGTGGCATATCAGTTGGAACTTCCACCGAACCTTTCTCAGGTTCACGATGTGTTCCACGTATCACAACTCCGCCGCTGCTTCAAAGACCCTATCCGCGGAGTAGATCACGAATTGCTTGAACTGCAACAAGACCTCTCTTATAAAGAGCATCCGGTCCGCATTCTCGATCAAGCCGAGCGTCGCACACGCCAGAAAGTTATCAAGTTCCTCAAGGTTCAGTGGTCAAACCATTCTGAGGATGAAGCCACTTGGGAACGCGAGGATCGTCTTCGCGATGAATACACCGCTTTGTTTCTTTCTACCTCCTAAATCTCGGGACGAGATTTCTTGTAGTGGAGGAGATTTGTAACACCCCCTGTAATAAGCTACAGTGATCACCCTTTTGATGAGGCCATGTCATCATGATTAATAGTGCACAATCATCATTAGCATCATATTGCATTTCAACTCCTAAGTCAAATTCAAATTTAAATGAAAGTGGAATATAAAAGTTGTCCAACATAGAAACTAAAATGTCAGATAAATAACAAATATTCCAGAGGCTATTCTAAAATTGAAACCAACATCATTGGAATTGGATAAGTGACTCGAACAACCTCAAACAGTGGATGAAGATAATATTTAATAACCATTTATTAAATCTGAAATAAATATGGAATTATGTTTTGTCCAAACTAATTTTAGGTGTTAAGGAATAATGCACTGGTATTTATGAAATAGGTCACACTATTCACAAAAACCATTTGGGGCCTAAACATTTAACAGTAGAGAAAAGAGAATAAAGAAAAGGAAAAAGAAACAGAAAAGAAAAAAGAAAAAAAAAAAAAAAAAAAAAGAAAAAAAAAAAAAAGAGAGCAAAACCCCCCCCCCCCCCGACTGGGCCTGGCCCAGCAAGCCCACCGGGCCGCCAGGCCGGCCCAGCCGGCGCATTACTTAGCCGGCCACCCCCCCGGCCGAACCCTAACCCTACCCCGACCCCCACCCTCCCCCCATCGTCTCTCCTCATCCCACCCCCCATCTGGATCGGGGCGATCCCCCGATCCCGTCCGCCTCCTCGTCGACGCCGCTCGCCGACGCCGCCCCGTCGCCGCCTCCCCCTCGTCAGCCCCCACCTCCCGATCCAGATCGGGATCGGGATCGCGGGAACGACCCCGTCCCTCGGTCGCGGCGACGACCGCGCCGCCTCGCCGTCGCCGTGGACGCCGTCGCCGGAGCGCTCCCCCGCCGGCCTACTTCTCCTCTCCGCCGTCGTCCCCGTCATCCACCTCGCGCGCGACTGCCATGATCCCTGCGCCCTCCGTGAGCCGCGCCCCTCCCTCTCCTCCTCTCTCCCTCCCCGCGCCGCTGCTTGCGTCGCCCGCCTGCGGTGGCCTCGTGCGTCGCGTGCCCCGCGCCACCGCGCCCCCCCGCGTGCCCCTGCCGGCGAGCCCTGCCGTCACTCGCCCTCCCCACTGGTGCCCTTCGTCGCGTGCGCACTCGCCGCATCGCCGCTGCCCCGCTGCGTGGCCGCTCCCTTCTTCCCCCTTGGCACACTCACCGCGTCCCGCGGCTGTGCTCGCGCCCCCGCCACTGCCTGGGTCGCCCGCCATGGCCGGCTCCTGCTGCTGCCGCGCGCTGGTCTCGCCCCGCTCCGGTCCACCACTCGACCGCGCCCGTCGCCCCCTGCTGCGCGCGCCGCCAGTCTCACCGTGGCCTCACCGCGGCCATCTCCGGCGCCCGGCGCCGGCGCCGCGCCGGCGCCCCTCCGCTCCCGCGGGTCATCGCCCGGGTCGGGCGCCCACAACGCCCGAACCCGCTATGGCCCCCCTGACCCAATGACATGTGGGGCCTAGCCCCTGGAACATTTTAAAAAAAAGAAAAAAAGGATAAAAAGAAAATTATAAAAATATTAATTAATTATTTATTTAATTAGTTAACTAAATTAATTAACTTAACTAATCCTGATTAGATTAACCTAATTACTGATTAAAGTAATTAATCTGTTTTAGTTAATCTCAGTCAATGACAAACGGGACCCACACGTCAGTTGACCAGTCAACGCCTCTGTTGACTGCTGACGTCAGCGTGCACTGTTTCGGATAATGTTGATTTAAATAATTAAATAAATTCCAGAAATTAATAAAAACTTTAGAAAATCATATCTTTTAAACCGTAACTCCGATGAAAATATTTTATACATGAAACTTGCTCAGAACGACGATACGAACCCGAATACATCCTCTGTATTCCCGTCAGATGCCCGCAGCTATAAGAACGTTGAACAATTAGACCGATTTCGATAAATGAATAGTGTCCAACCCTAATTAAATAAATCCGGATAAATTCCTAAATTAACTAAATCGCTTAGTTAGGCTGTATATCACCCCGGCCCTGCGTTTAGACATGTCATGCATCCCTGTTGCATTATTGCCGTGTGTTTACTGTTTCTTCCCCCTCTTCTCTTCGGTAGACTACGAGACCGACGCAGCTGCTGGTGCCTCGACCGACTACGTTGTTGACGACCCCTACTTGCCAGAGCAACCAGGCAAGCCCCCCCCTTGATCACCAGATATCGCCTATTCTCCTCTATACTGCTTGCATTAGAGTAGTGTAGCATGTTACTGCTTTCCGTTAATCCTAGTCTGATGCATAGCCTGACACTGTTGCTACATCTGTTGATACCTTACCTGCAATCCTAAATGCCTAGTGTAGGATGCTAGTTTGTCATCATTGGCCCTGCATTCTTGTCAGTCTGCCTTGCTATACTATCGGGCCGTGATCACTCGGGAGGTGATCACGGGTTTTACTATACATATATACATACTATACAAATGGTGACTAAAGTCGGGTCGGCTCGAAGAGTACCCGCGAGTGATTCACGGATTGGGGGCTGAAAGGACCTTTGTCCCAACGGCCCTTTGAGTGGATCTTTGAGGCGGAGCGACAGGGCAGGTTGAGACCACCTAGGAGACAGGTGGGCCAGGCCCTGGTCGGCGTTCGCGTTTACTTCATAATAACACGCTTAACGAGATTGGATATTTGATCTGAGTCTGGCCACTGGCCTATACGCACTAACCAACTACGCGGGAGTAGTTATGGGTATCCCGGCGTCGTGGTATCAGCTGAAGCCTTCTTGACGTCAGCGACTGAGCGGCGCGCGCCGTGTTGGACCGCGCTAACGTAACCGCCGTGATCGTGTGGGTTGCTAGGTCTGCTCGCGGCCGCGTACGCAACGTGCAGGAGCGCACTGGGCGATGGGCCCAGACCCCAGAGTGCCTAGGATTAGTCCGGCGTGCTGACCTCTCTGTTGAGCCTAGGTGGGGCTGCGACGTGTGGATCTTCCGAGGCCGGGCATGACCCAGGAAAGTGTGTCCGGCCAAAGGGGATCGAGCGTGTTGGGGAATATGTGGTGCACCCCTGCAGGGAAGTTTATCTATTCGAATAGCCGTGTCCCTTGGTAAAAGGACGACCCGGAGTTGTATTCCGACCTCATGACAACTAGAAATGGATACTTAATAAAACACACCCTTACAAGTAACAGATATAACCCGGTGGTCGCTCTCTCGCATGGTGGCGACGAGAGGATCGACGGGTAGGATTATGCTTTACGTTGTTGTTTGGTTAACTTCCAACTAATCTCTTCTATTGCTTCAAGATGGAGGCTGCCAGAAGCGTAGTCTTCGACAGGACTAGCTATCCCCCTTTTATTCTGGCATTCTGCAGTTCAGTCCACCGATATTGCCTCTTTACACATATACCATGCATATGTAGTATAGATCCTTGCTTGCGAGTACTTTGGATGAGTACTCACGGTTGCTTTCCCCCTCCTTTCCTCCTTTCCCTTCTTGCTGGTTGTCGCAACCAGATGTTGGAGCCCAGGAGCCAGACGCCACCTTCGACGACTACTACCACCAGGACGGAGCCTACTACTACATCCAGGACGCCGACGACCAGGAGTAGTTAGGAGGATCCCAGGCAGGAGGCCCTGCGCCTATTCGATCTGTTGTATCCCTGTTTGTGCTAGCCATCTTATGGCACCTTGTTTAACTTATGTCTGTACTCAGATATTGTTGCTTCCGCTGACTCGTCTATGATCGAGCATTTGTATTCGAGCCCTCGTGGCCCCTGGCGTGTATTATGATGCTTGTATGACTTATTTATGCATTAGAGTTGTGTTGTGATATCTTCCCGTGAGTCCCTGATCTTGATCGTACACGTTTGCGTGCATGATTAGTGTACGATCGAGCCGGGGGCGCCACAATTGGATCCTGAGGTGATCGTGTGATGCCCACGATGGTAAGTGATGCATGCGGTGGTTACGAGGTAACCCCGAACAGAGTAAGTTGGATCATGATAGTTTAAACATGTTGCATGCTAGTATCGTCATGTTCATGCCATGCTTATAATGTTCTAGTAATATCATGCTCATGATGAATGTTTAACCTGTAAATGCCATGATGTTGTTTGTCCTGATTGCTATTGGTTGCTGTGAGCTTGCAAGTACATTCAATGTACTGACATGGCGTGCCATGCCAGTTTGCAGGTCATGCCTTGTCTGCTTGCTTGTTTGCCGTGGATCCCTTGTTGGCGAGCTAGGATAAATGTTCCAGCCAGAGTCCCTGCGGAGTGGAGTCCATCATCATCGTCGTTCACTGTTTTGCTGCCAGTAGTTATTCCGCTGCTTCGAGTTGTTCTACTGCTTGCATAGAGCAACCGAGGCAGGCGTAGCATTGCTGTACCGATGTAATTCCCTATTATATCGGAACTCTTGTACCCATATCCATGTTGTAATAAAGAGCTGATTTGTTCTATGCTAAGCAGTGCCATATTCCAGAAGACTTCTCCTCGATCTCTGGGCTGGAATACGGGGCATTCCAGTCTCTCTGAGCCGGGGTGGCACACAATGACTCAAGAGTGACATGTATAAAAAATATGAACGGTGGCTTTGCCACAAATACGATGTCAACTACATGATCATGCAAAGCAATATGACAATGATGGTGCGTGTCATAATAAATGGAACGGTGGAAGTTGCATGGCAATATATCTCGGAATGGCCATGGAAATGCCATAATAGGTAGGTATGGTGGCTGTTTTTAGGAAGGTATATGGTGGGTTTAATGCACCGTCGAGAATTGCACGGTACTAGAGAGGCTAGCAAAGGTGGAAGGGTGAGAGTGCGTATAATCCATGGACTCAACATTAGTCATAAAGAACTCACATACTTATTGCAAAAGTCTATTAGCTATCGAAACAAAGTACTACACGCATGCTCCTAGGGGGATAGATTGGTAGGAAAAGACCATCGCTCATCCCCGACCGCCACTCATAAGGAAGACAATCAATAAATAAATCATGCTCCGACTTCATCACATAACGGTTCACCATACATGCATGCTACGGGAATCACAAACTTTAACAAAAGTATTTCTACCAATCCACAATTACTCAGTAGCATGTCTCTAATATCATCATGTTTATATCTCAAAACAATATGCAAGGAGTCAAACTTCTCATAGTATTCAATGAATGCACTTAATATGAAAGTTTTTATTATATCCCTCTTGGATGCCCATCATATTCGGACTAAATTCATAACCTAAGCAAATTACCATGCTGTTTAGAGACTCTCAAAATAATATAAGTCAAGCATGAGAGTTCAACAATTTCTATAAAATAAAGCCACCGCCGTGCTCTAAAAAGATATAAGTGAAGCACTAGAGCATATTGCCTAGCTCAAAAGATATAAGTGAAGCACATAGAGTATTCTAATAAATTCACAATTAATGCGTGTCCCTCTCAAAATGTGTGTACAGCAAGGATGATTGTGGCAAACTAAAAATAAAAGACTCAAATCATACAAGACGCTCCAAGCAAAACACATATCTTGTGGTGAATAAAAATATATCCTCAAGTAAATTTACCGATGGATTGAAGACGAAAGAGGGGATGCCTTCCAGGGCATCCCCAAGCTTATGCTCTTGGTTGTCCTTGAATATTACCTTGGGGTTCCTTGGGCATCCCCAAGCTTAGGCTCTTGCCACTCCTTATTCCATAGTCCGTCAAATCTTTACCCAAAACATGAAAACTTCACAACACAAAACTCAACAGAAAACTCATGAGATCCGTTAGTATAAGAAAATAAATCACCACCTTTTGGTACTGTTGTGAACTCATTCTTTATTTACATTGGTGTAATATATACTGTATTCCAACTTCTCCATGGTTCATACCCCCCGATACTACCCATAGATTCATCAAAATAAGCAAACAGCACATAGAAAACAGAATCTGTCAAAAACAGAACAGTCTGTAGCAATATGGAAATTTTGAATACTTCCGTAACTCCAAAAATTCTGAAAAATTAGAAAAACCTGGAAAATTTTTATATAAATATTCTGTAAAAAAATTCAGATCAAAAGGACGCTTCTCTGATTTTCTAAAATTGTTTTACTGGGCAAAAAAGTTTTTGTTTTTCAGCAAGATCAAATCAACTATCAACGTAAACCATCCCAAAGGTCTTACTTGGCTCAAACACTAAATAAAACACCAAAACGCAATTACTACAGAGGTGATAATGTGTATACTCACAAAAACAGAAAATAAAAATATTGGGTTGTCTCTCAACAAGCGCTTTTCTTTAAAGCCTTTTAGCTAGGCGTTGATAATTTTAATGATCCTCTCATGAAAGATAGCAATTGAAACATGAAGAGAGCATCAAGTATGATGTTAAAAACAAGTTTAAGTCTAACATAATTCCTATGCATAGGCATTTTGTAAGCAAACAAATTATCAAAACAAGCAAAAACTAGCATATGCAAGGAATAAGAAAAAAAAAATAGCAATCTCAACATAACGAGAGGTAATTTAGTAACATGAAAATTTCTACAACCATATTTCCCTCTCTCATAATAATTACATGTGGGATCATATTCAAATTCAACAATATAGCTATCACATCACATATCCTCTACATGATCCACATGCACGCAAAGTTGACACTCTTCCAAAATAGTGGGATTAACATTAACTAAAGTCATGACTTCTCCAAGCCCAACTTTATCAAAAGCTTCATAAGATTGATAATTCTCCAAAGTAGTGGGATCATTATTACCTAGAGTTGACGCTCTTCCAAACACACTTTCAATATTATTGCAAACATATTTATCACGAGGCTTAAATAAATTTTCAAGATCATAAGAAGAATCACCCCAATCATGATCATTACAATAAGTAGTGGACATAGCAAAATTAGCATCCCCAAGCTTAGGGTTTTGCATATTATTAGCACAATTAACATTAATAGAATTTATAATAACATCATTGCAATCATGCTTTTCATTCAAGGAGCTATCGTGAATCACTTCATAACTTTCATCACAATTTTCAGATTCACGAATTTCACGCAAAACTTCATAAAGATAATCTAGTGCACGCAACTCTCTAACAATTGGTTCATCATAATTGGATCTCTTAAAAAGATTAGCAAGTGGATGAGGATCCATGAAATTTTTGCTTTCTGATTTTCAATAAATACACAATTATTCCAAGCGAACAAGCAAACAAACCAAGTAAGACATAAAAGGCAAACGAAAAGAAGGCAATTTCTTTTGTGTTTTTCTGAAAATGTTTTACAAGTGGGGGAGACCAGAACAAGAGGCAAATGGCGAATAATGTAATGCAAGAGATGAGAGTTTATGGTGGGTACTTGGTAGGCTTGATGTAGACCTCCCCGGCAACGGCGCCAGAAATTCTTCCTCCTACTTCTTGAGCTTGCGTTGGTTTTTCCCATGAAGAGGAAAGGGTGATGCAGCAAAGTAGAGATAAGTATTTCCCTCAGTTAGAGAACCAAGGTATCAATCCAATAGGAGGTACAAGCAAGTGTCCAATCTATGCACCTACACAAACAATCAAACACTTGCACCCAACACGATAAAGGGGTTGTCAATCCCTTAACGGTCAATTGCAATGGTGAGATCTGATAGAGATGGGTGTATAAGATTTATAAAACGTAAAACAAAAAAAAAATTGTAGCAAGGTATTTTTGGGTATTTTTGGTTTATAGATATGAAAATATATGATGTAAAATAGATCCGGGGGCCATAGGTTTCACTTGAGGCTTCTCTCTTGAAAGAAAGCATACGATGGGTGAACAAATTACTATCGAGCAATTGATAGAAAAGCGTAAAGTTATGACGATATCCAAGGCAATGATTATGAATATAAACATCATGTCCGTGTCAAGTAGACCGAAACGATTCTGCATCTACTACTATTACTCCACACATCGACCGACTCCTACCTACATCTAGAGTATTAAGTTCAAGAGAACAGAGTAACGCTTTAAGTAAGATGACATGATGTAGAGGGATAAACTCAAGCAATATGATGAAAACCTCATCTTTTTATCCTTCATGGCAACAATATAATACGTGCCTCGCTACCCCTACTATGTCACTGGGTGAGGACACCGCAAGATTGAACCCAAAACTAAGCACCTCTCCCATTGCAAGAAAAACCAATCTAGTTGGCCAAACCAAACCGATAATTCGAAGAGAAATACAAAGATATCAAATCATGCATATAAGAGTTTAGGGAAGATTCAAATAATATTCATAGATAATTGATCATAAATCCATAATTCATTGGATCTCAAAAAACACACCGCAAAAGAATATTACATCGGATAGAACTCCAAGAACATCGAGGAGAACGTTGTATTGAAGATCATAGAGAGAGAGAAGAAGCCATCTAGCTACTAGCTATGGACCCGTAGGTCTGTGGTAAACTACTCACACTTCATTGGAAGGGCAATAGGGTTGATGTAGATGCCCTGTGTGATCGAATTCCCCTCCGGCAGATCGCCGAAAAAGGCCTCAAGATGGGATCTCACGGGAGCAGAAGGTTACGGCAGCGGAAAAGTATTTTCTTGGATGCCTCTGATGGTTTGGGAATATTTCTGAATTTATAGGCCGAAGATTAGGGTTGGAGGACCTCCAGGGGGGCCACAACCCAGGGGCGCCCTCCCCTAGGGCGCGCCCCTACGGCTTGTCGTCTCTTCGTAGGTCTTCTAACCTCCTCTCCAAGTCTCGTAGGTGTCTTCTGGTCCAAGAAAAATCATCGTGAAAGTTTTATTCCGTTTGGACTCCGTTTGATATTCCATTTTCTATAAAACTCAAAAACACGGAAAAAACAGAAAACTGGCACTGGGCTCTAGGTTAATAGGTTAGTCCCAAAAATAATATAAAATAGCATATTAATGCATAGAAAACATCCAAAACAGATAATATAATAGCATGGAACAATAAAAAATTATAGATACGTTGGAGACGTATCACTCATCGAGGCTTTTGTCAGTCCATTTGTTTTTGGCCTTCGTCTTTAGAAGTTCGAGCGTGAAACTCAAGCGGGTCACCTCAGGATTGCAACCGTCATATAATGGAGTCTTCGAGTCTACTTCAAATTGCGCCAGCTTGGCCTCCTCTCTGGAAGCAGCTCTGTCGCTAGTCGTACTCTTGCGAAGGAGGTCTCGAACATGAGGGTCCTGCACGACTGAACTTAGTAGGGTCGAAGACTGCGGCATGTAGTCCGCCGCCTCTTCTCCACCATGTCCGGACTCTTCTTCGCCGTGTCTGGAATCTTCTCCACCGCCGCCATTTCCAGACGCTTCCCCTCCGCCATGTCCGGTGCCATCATCTTCATGTCGATTGGTCATCTCTTTGTCCAGCCCCATGTCGTTATTCCCTGCCATGTGGACGTCCTCATCATCATCTTCACTTATCCACCGAGTATAGCCATCCATGAAACCATTCATCAGTAGGTGCGCCTTCAAACTGCCACGATCAAAAGGGTCCAAAAGGACTCCTTCTTTGCATCTTGTACACGGACATCTAATCCTAGTCCGATTATTTGCAGACATGTCCATCACCGCGGATTGCAAGTATCGCTCCACCTTCCATCCACTCACCTTCATGACCGACTACACGGTATAACAAGCAAAAGGGTTATAAACAAAATGCATGCATGCATCAAAGTCACATAAAAATTTGGCATGACCTTGCCTAAAAATAGGACGTATCGAGTTTGCTCGAAATTCACCGAAACGGAAATAAATCGACATTTCGGCAAATCATAAGAAACTCAGGGGGCATTTCACTCGCACAAATCCCTTCATATCGCAAACACACATATTCCCATTCTTGAAATGAACAACTTTTTACTCACCTATCTCCCGAGAGAGATCGAGCACGGTTAGATGTGAGGCCTCGCTACCTATAGGGACGATCGAAAGTGTGAATGGCTAAATAGCTAGCTAGATCTAGTTGTTGGGAGGAGAGATGACACTAGCTAACTAATGGAGAGGGCGAGAGAGGAGCTAGCTAGATCTATATGTATGGAAGGAGGGAGAGCCAAATAAATGAGGTAGATAGAGAAGAGAGGCCATTTATGGAGGAGAATTATGGTGGAGGGGGCCATTAATGGGGAGAGAAGAGAGGTAGAAGGAAGAGAGAAGAAGGGCAATAATGGTGGATAACTAACTTAGAGAGGGGAGAGGGGAAAGGAGGGGGAGAGGGCAAAGGGGGGAAGAGGGGGGTAAAAAGGTGGTACCAGCCATGCCTAGCAGTAGCGCTGTTTTCTTGAAAGCGCTACTGCTATGGTGCTTAGTAGTAGCGCTTGTCAGGGGTAGCGCTACTACTAAGTGGGGCCCATTAGCAGTAGCGGTGTTGCCTGCTACTTCTTGAGCTTGCGTTGGTTTTTCCCTTGAAGAGGAAAGGGTGATGCGGCAAAGTAGAAATGAGTATTTCCCTCATTTTGAGAACCAAGGTATCAATCCAGTAGGAGGTACACACAAGTCCCCAATCTATGCACCTGCACAAACAATCAAACACTTGCACCCAACGCGATAAAGGGGTTGTCAATCCCTTCATAGTCAATTGCAAAGGTGAGATCTGAGAGAGATAGATACAAAAGATTTCTAAAACGTAAAACAAAGTAAAATGAAATAAATTGCAGCAAGATATTTTTGGGTTTTTTGGTTTATAGATCTGAAAATATATGATGGAAAATAGACCCGGGGGCCATAGACTTGACTAGAAGCTTCTCTCTTGAAAGAAAACATACGATGGGTGAACAAATTACTGTCGAGCAATTGATAGAAAAGCGCAAAGTTATGACGATATCCAAGGCAATGATTATGAAGATAGGCATCACGTCGGTGACAAGTAGACCGACTCCTGCCTGCATCTACTACTATTACTCCACACATCGACTGACTCTGCCTGCATCTAGAGTATTAAGTTCAAGAGAACAGAGTAACGCCTTAAGCAAGATGACTTGATGTAGAGGGATAAACTCAAGCAATATGATGAAAACCCCATCTTTTTACCCTTGATGGCAACAATACAATACGTGCCTCGCTACCCCTACTATGTCAATGGTTGAGGACACCGCAAGATTGAACCCAAAAATAAGCACCTCTCCCATTGCAAGAAAAACCAATCTAGTTGGCCAAACCAAACCAATAATTCGAAGAGAAATCACTACAAAAAAAAGGCACATCCGTGACATTTTGGGCCAAATAATTTTTTTTCTGTCATGCTTATGACACTTCTATGACGATAATTGTGACAAAACCCGGTATCATCATAGATGTGGTAGGCTCCTACTTCTATGACAAAAAATCATGATAGAAAATGGGCTTTTTGTTCTGGGCGGGCCGGAGACGCAGCTGCATGACAATTTTTGGGCCATCCATGACGGAAAAAATCATGGTAGAAGTGAGGGCGAGGAAAATATCAAGGAGTTCCCGGTTACGGTGTGTGGTCGGGGCCGAGCGATGCACTGTGGTTTGCGTGTTTCTCTCGTGTACGTGCGTGTGTGCGAGGCGTTGGCTAACTGAACCCGAGCGATCGCATGTTACTGAACCCGAGCGATCGATCCCTTGGCTCTTAACTGAAGCCGAGCGATTCGATCATTGCTGACTGAACCCGAGCGATTCCTTCGCTGCTGCTGCTAACTGAACCGAGCGATCGATCACTGCTGCTGCTTACTGAAGCCGATCGAGCCCCTGTGCGAAACGTAGCCAGCCGGTGTTGGGTTGCCTCTCGATGAACAGTAACCGTTGCAATCATGCGCGCGGTACGTAGAACGAGTCGAGACGTGGTGAGTCGAGCCAGTTGGTTGGGTGTGGATGAATAGTTCACGGTGGTGGTTGGATGAATAGGACCCCGTGGTAGTAGGCCGTTGCCGTTCGATGAACAGGACCCTGAGGAGGCTGCCGCACCCCAGCCGGTTTGGGGTGGATGAACAGGACCCCCGTGGAGGCTCTATGAACAGTAGCTGGTGGAGGGTGGATGAACAGTAGCCCGTGGATGAACAGTAGCTTTGGAGGATGGAGGAGGTCGACGGGTGGATGAACAGTAGCCCATGGAGGCTGGAGCGAGGCAGTAGATGGTGGATGAATAGGACCCTGTTTCGACAGTTGGCACTCCAACAGAAGTCCGTTTCCTCAGTTTTGCGGTACGCCACACCCTCCCGATCAACAGGACCTCGTTTTGACCATAGGCACTCGAACAGAAGTCCGTTTCCTCCGTTTTGCGGTACTCCAGACACTTCCCGATGAACAGGACCCCATTTCAACCGTACATGGTCGAACAGAAGGCCCGTTTCCTCCGTTGTGCGGTACGCCAGACCTCGTTTTGGCTGTTCCGTCCAAGCCGTTGGCTCCCGATGAACACGACGTATTCCGTTGCCTCCGGATGAACACGACACATTCCGTTGGCTCCCGATGAACACGATGCAGTTTCTTCGTTTCGACCCAGCCGGTTGGCTTCCAATGAACAGGACGCCGTTGTTGCCGTCTGTTGCCTCTCCATGTACACGAGCCCTAGCCGTACGTCTGCGCGAGTATGTGTTCGAGACCCCGCCCGTATGTACGTATGTGGTCGTATTTTTTGGCATCTGGCTGTACGTACGTGTACACAGTTTTGACTGGACTGCCTAAACTACTATCGCTCCTTACTTGGCCATGGTTCGTCGTCACAGATAGACCGATCGACCGGTATGTACACAGACAACGCTACGTACGCTTCGACCGGGTGGGTCCCAGCTGTCATGGAGGATAAGGACGCACTTCCTTGCATGTGAAGATATAGCTGGTGGGTCCCAGCTGTCAGGGGAAGAATCATTTTTTTTGCCCGTAATAAGTATGCACTTCCTTGCGTGCGAAGATGTAGCTGGTGGGTCCCAGCTGTCAGGGGGAGAAAACATTAATTTTCAGGGTAAAAAGGATGCAGTTGCATGCATGCGTCCATGGGCGTGGTGCGTCCCCACTGTCAGCCTCTCCACGTACAGTCATCTTTCGATGACTCTCATTTGTTGACCACATTGACACATCATGCAGAGCGCACCAAGGCCGGTGGACGACGGCGAGGCCCCAGACTGGAAGGCCCCGGAGATGGGCAAGATGCGGCAGTGGAGTCGCAGATGGAGAGGAGTGGGAAACTTGACTTGTTCGGGTGCGGGGTGGGCCTACACTCGGCAGAAAATAACAGGAGGTGCGGAGGAGTGGAGGGATGGCCTGCCCGTCGGTGGGGTAGCATTTTGCTGCGAGGCACGCAAAACAGCGCCGCTGGACACCGGAGGCTGGAGCAGGCGGTTCCAGCAGCGCTGGGGGAAGAAGACGAGAGATTGAAGAAGAATGCCGGCCGTTGGATGTAAATCCAACGCCTTCCTTATGCATCGACCTTTGTATTTTTATCTTTTGCGAAAGTGTTTAGGCTTCGATCTACTGGCCCACATGTCAGCCAGTCCATTTGGTTTTTTTAGTCCATTTGGTGGGCTGGGTGAAACAATGATGTAGCATATATGCAGCTTGTTTATATATTATGTTAGAATTTAAAACAATGATGTAGCTTATGTACGCAATCACCAGGAGTTAACTTGCCAAGTTATATATAAACAATTATTATTATTATTTTGAAAGAACTTTCAATTTACGAAATAAAATATCATTTTAATTTAATGAGTTAATAGGATGTGGGGTATTATTATTTTTTAGGCTAGATGTGGGACAGTTGAGTTGGTTCTAGGGAAAATTACTGGGAGAAAACTCAGATTACATCGAAAAAGAAAGTGGGAGAAAATTCAGATATAGGATTAATAAAAACGAAAAATAAAGGAAGTGGGAAGGTCTATACAATGGTTGGACGAATGACAGGTTTAACGGAACTTTATGTTGTTTCTATTATATATATGTAATAAAATAAGATATAAATATAAATATATATACTATTATAGAATGGAAAACATTGGTTCGGTTTTGCATTCTTATAGAAAAATAGAACTGAGCTGTGCGTCGTCTTGAAAAAACAAACATAACTTGGGCTGCTGATGTTATAGCCAAGCTAGGCTGGGAGGCCCAGAGGCCACTTGATACCAGCTGGACCCCAAAAAAAAGTTGAAACCAGCTGGATCAACTCTGTCTGCATGTCAGGGTTTGCGCATGTTAAACAACAAAACCTAGGCCATGGACCTGGTGGGCCTGGGAATGTCAGCCTCTCAATGAATAGTCGTCTCCCGATTCCTCTCATTTTGTTGACCATGTTGGGAACGATAGAAGGCGGCGCCGCAGCGAGAGCACCAAGGAGGAGGACAACGTCGAGACCTCAGACCGAACGAACTGGAGCTGGGGAAGACGCAGGCGGAGGGGAGTATGAGGGTTGACTTGTTCGGGTGCAGGTTGGGCTGGTGGAGCTGCCGCCGCAGGAGATTGTGTGGGAGTAGAGGGATGGCTTGGCCAGTGCAATAGGCTAGGATGGGTGACCAAGGCGTGCGCTGCAGCGCCACCAACCGCTGTGGGAAGAGGACCAAAGATTTAACAAAATAAAGAAATACAAATGGATAGGTGGTTGGTCCCAGATGTCTGTGTACGAGACCTGCTGGGTCCACCTGAGAAGGGGAATATGTTGGGAGGAAGGAGATTCAAAGCACGGCAACCCAGTGAACTAGTTACATACATAAGCAAATAGCCACTAAAAAAAGCAAACAGGTTAATGGGTTCTTAGACGAAATATTTCGGACAAAACAAATAATTACGACGCATAGGCTAATGCATGAAACACTCAGATGATAAAGGTGCTTAAACAGATAAAGTACGTCATCTAGACCTTCCTGGCATGCTTGATCATGATGCTGCGGTTGTTCGTGTACTCGTCGGTTACGGGAAGCAGACACGCCCTCATGTCCAAGATCTGCTTGTACATGTCGTAGCATGCGTATGCGTCCTTCTCCCCGTAGGTTATGTATGCTAGATTCAGAGGTACCTCCCACGTGTTCAGGTTCTTGGTATCAATGTCTTCTTTCATGTTGGCGTAGCAGGGGTCGATGATGGTCGCGGCAAGGTCAACCACGGAGTCCTTCTCCTGCCCATTGCCGATGATCTTGTATTGCTTCTGGATGTCGACAAGCTTGTTGCACCAGATGCTCCAGAACCTCTGGTGGCCCTACAACAGTGGTAGATAAGAACCTCATCCCGCACACATACCTGGGCGACGGCGATCCGCTGGTCCCTGTCAGGAGACGAATGGATGGGCAGAAGGCCTAGTCCCATGACCTTGTGCTTTCTCCTCCTGTGGGTACTGCATGACCTTGGCGAGGCAGAGCTTCACCGAGTCCGGATCATTGGTGCACATCACATTCAACTTGGTGCTGCCATGGGTCTGAACGACGAACTCAAAGGTGAACTCCTTGCTAAAGTCCATATCCAGCAGGCTCACCCCTTCGATCGCCATTGGAGTCTCTTCTCACGTAGAGTTGATGTGGCGGTTCCCGTTTGTGGGGATTGGGGGCAGGGGGATGAAGACGATTGGTGTGTACTGGGGTACTGGGGGGCGGCACCGCCGCAGCAGCAGTTTGTTCTTCCAATCTTGGGGAACTGAAATCAACGGTGAACGAGTGGGTAGGCGGCGGCAGCAGTTCGTTTTTCAGCTCTTGGGGAAGTGCATCCAATAGTAAACTAAGTGTGTACAGACGACAACAGTTACTACACCTTCCTCGCCCGCTGCACGCCCGGCAGAACATGCCCCCTCGGGTTCACGAGCGGGTCTGTATTGGTACTGTAATAGCAAGTGTTAGTGGTCACTTTACATAAATTTTATTAGCTTTAATTAAAATTTATTCTTAAAACAACCAAAGCATTGGCTCGTTCTATCAGTGCCACAGGATCAACATGCACATCAATTAGAATTATTATTCTCAGGACGCAAACGATCAGCTCATTTGCCACACTTTCACACAGACAATACTACCAAGTTTGAACAGCTAGTTATGGTTGCTGTCCTCTGCATCATCATGCCGTGTTTCCCAGCTTGCAAGATTCAAAACCAACCAATATGATTCAAATAATAAGTAAAACAAAGATGCCTACACATCACAATGATTCCCAACTTGCAAGATTTAGAACCAACCCATTAGATTCAAATAATAATAAATACAACAAAGTGCCTACACATCTCAATGATTCACAGCTCAGAGCCAATCGTAAGTGTACAACTCAAACGTTGTGAGAATGTGAACAAGTAAATAAAAATCGATTGATGCTTCATGTAAGCAATTTGATTGAAGGATTTGCTTAAACATTGAAACCTGTCCTTTTTAAGGCCACACAGGTCAAACATTGGCAGCTGAAATATTCTGCATCACTAGTGGCACTACCACTTCCAATATATGCACAAGAGGGCCTTCTAGATTTTGAAATAGTGTGTATAGAGCCTGATCCTTAGTATTTAACATATACACATAGCAGAATCTAGTGGAATCATCAATCAACGTCCTGAAATATATCTTTCCACCTTGCACACACGCATGGCACTTTAGAACCTTTGGATAAAGTGAATCTTGTGATTAAATCCATCTTGGCTAGCCATGTCATACAACCCTGGGCGAATGCTTTTGACCATCACAACATATGTAGTTGAGTATTCCTGTTTGCATAGATAAGAAAGAGCATGATTACTATAATATTGGCACTACTTAAAGCAACTTTATTTTCAAAACGAGAAAAGATTGCAATAGAATAGCTTTATTAAAAAAATACAATGTTAGCACAGTATGAAAAAGCACAATCATGTTAATAAAGGATAGTACTGACCTTTGTGAGATGACTTTGGGAGATCAAGTTATTCTTCATGTCCCCGTATCTTGCCATGAAGCCGATTCGTTGACATCCATTAACACCTCAGTGTGGCAGTAGAAGGAGGAGCGTCGACTCATTTCAATCACTTTTTTTGTGCAGTTCAACTAAAATTGTGGCGCCCGCCAGTTAGAGAGGTGGCCCGCGCCACATCAATGGTAGGCGTGATGGACTCCACTAGTTTAGTGCAGCTATGTGATTGATGCAGTGCACATGGACTTCATTCTGCCGGATAGGTCTCTTGCAAGCTATCTACAATGGAAATGAAATGGTAGCTAAGATAGTAGATCTATTTTAAATGTATTATTACTTCATTTTATCAGTGGTAGTAGCAGTGCCAAAACAGTAGCACAAGATCACCAGCTGGATGCAGAGTCAAAATCAACCAAAAAGGAACATACCCGGTCATGGGAACCATAACTGAGAGAGGGGCCCTATGCCGCCATGACTCGATGTGGTGAACCTACAGATCCACTCGGATCATTCAATTCATACGACCTTTTTTTGCAGTCTGCCTGAAATGAAGCAAAGATTGCATCATGCAGCTAGCAAGAAGTACTTGCTCTCATGAGCTGACAGGTTCTTCTTTAGTAGTTGCACTAAAATTGAGCAACATTAAGGTTAGCTGTCCTGCTCATGCAAGGTGCAACTATAATTCGGTTATCCTTTTGTGCAGTTCCACTAAAATAAAGTGCCATTGTGGTGACAGTGACGGCTCATCTTGCAAAGGCTAATAAAATGTTGCACGAGATTACTAACAGAGTTTGACGGAGTTGTTGGAAACTCCAATCAACCTTTGTGCAGTTCAACCAAAATTGAGAGACGTTGCCCACGTGACATTTTAGTTGAACTGCACAAGACACTCATTCCAAAAGAAAGTGTTTTGTGCAGTTCACCAAAAGGTCACAATCGCAATGAGGTGAAATGGAGATCCCTGTCTGCACAAAAGGATTGAAAGAAAACAGTTACTGGTCAATAACAAGATACGAAACATACATGAAATGAAAAGAAGCATCTTGATTATGTTCATGTTAATCACGCAAGGACGGTAGAAATTTTAAAATGGTAGCATTGCTTCATGTTACCGGAAGCATTACGATCAACAATGACATTCATCAAATATGGGATTACTTTAATGGTGGCATTGCTTGTTTACCAGATACAGTAGATCAACAGTAGCTAAAGAGTTGGTTTAAGGGCATGGGACAGTGGGGACACCAGGACACTCAGCAGCGTAAAGAAGCAACTTACTTATCATACTGGGAAAACAGTAGGAGTACCATTTGTAACACAGTTTAATTGCATCATATTACTGGAGGCATTAGATTAACAATAACACTGGTTAGACATGTCCTTACGGTAACAGTGTGATAGCTTCATTTTACATGCGCCCTTACATTAACAACAGCAAAAAGTTGGTGTAAGGACATGCGACAGTGGACGCATCAGCACAATGTACCTACAAGGAGGCATAAAGTGGTGATGCTGAGTTTGTTCATACTCTGTGAGGGCAGCAAATCTAATCCTGGAGACCTTTTACTATGTGAGGGCAGCAAATCTAATCTTGGACATACTCTGTTGACTTGTCCACCAGCCGCCACTTTCTATCCTTTTTCCAACCAATAATAGGTCTGTTCCTTATCCAGTCTGTATTGCCTTTTCCCTTTTTTGCCTTTTCAACCGAGAGACCGGTTGGGTATCCAGTCTATACTACTTTCCCCCTGTTATTTCCTCTTTGAATCAAGTCCTAGATTCATGCTACAACTTTCACATCTTTCTTCATTGTTTGAACCAAGTCCTAGATTCGACTACATGAACTAGCTTTACCTCTAATAATACTAAAAATTTAGGTGGCTTTGGAAGAGCTGATGGAATTAGAAAAAGATCCACATGTAGACATGTGGGGAGCTGGGGCAGTAGAGGAAGGCCGCTTTCGAAGGAACTTATACTCGAGGGTCATCGTGATGTGGCTAGGAGGCCGAGGGCAGGTCAGATCTGCGCACAATACGACAAGGAGGAAGAAGGGTAAGAGGACCTCCCGAGCCAGCGCTGTGTCAGAGAGAACGGCACGCGCAGAGGATCGGGACCCGCCGGCAGCTGCTGGTTTCCTCCCTCGACGCCGATGACCGCGTGAACGATGCACCTAGTCCCCTACACACACCGGTCGAAGGGATCCGGCCGGATCTGTGACCAGTGGTGAGCAGAGAGAAAATGTCGCTACCGCTGTCTTGTTTAGACCTGGAGAGGATGAGAGAATGAAGAGAGCAACCCTAGTAAAGCAAGCGCTCAGGCCCCTGCTTATATATATAGTGGAGTGATTATCTTTTTCTCTCCACAACAAGCGTTTCAATTCGTGTACGTGGCATTAAAGAAAAGAAACTCTCTATTTGACGTGACTAACTATACTACTCCTACTTACTAGTAGTAGTATTGTCCACTTGTGCTCCCCGGACCTCCATTCATTGAACAACCCAACAGGTGAATAAAAATACAGTACTATTTATATAGAACGAACAATCTCGAACTGTTTTGGCTTTGAGATATCGATGGTATAATTTGACCACATTGCATCAACGGACTCAGTACTTTGAAGTTACCTATACGTATAAACACATGCATGGTTTACATTCCAAATAGCTAGCTAGAGCTTGAACTGTATTTGTTTACATGTACCACCTTTTTCTTTTGGTTTTCTGCTCCATGGACAATTCATCGATACAAAATTATACTATGAGTAGTTAAAAGTTGAGGGCGGGGCTTTTCCCTGGCAGTACACGCGGCAGTTTTCGCATAGCCGGTTTGACAGAGAGGCGAGGAGGGTGACGGAGTAGTGGATTCAACTTACTGCTGGAAAGATAGGGCTGTTCAATTTGATGGCGCGTTACTACTGGAAAGATGGGGTCTTGTGACATGACTACTCACTATAGTCATTAATTACTGGTGCTACGACCGGGGTGATGCCCCCTTCCGTTCCCCACTCTAATCTGGTGCATGACACATCGACCAGGATGCTGGCTCTCCCACATGTCAGCGAAGTAAGAAGGAGCAAAGAATCATGTGGTATATATAGTGTATATACTAGTACTACTCACGTCGGAGGTGTGCGAACCACGGCAGCCCAGTGAACCAGCAGGCGATAGGTCACAGAAAACAATGTGGTGATATGGCCATAAAAAACAATGTGCTACAGTCCAGTCTCTAGCATGTACAATACTACTCCTCTTCCTCCTCCTCTGCGGGGGGTTTGCATGTAGTAAGTCATTTATTTATTTACTCTTCTGCGGGGGGTTTGCATGTAATTCGTGAGGTCTGAAATGTAAAGTATGCCGGCATGGTTGCATATGCTCCGAGTCGTGCATGCTCTACGACGCAGATGCTCTATGTCCCACATGTCGGCGAAAGGAAGCACGTGGAAATAGCCTAGGAGTACATATAGGAGGATAAATGCGTGAAAATATATGTACTATGAAGCGTAGATGCGGTTCGAAACGGAGACCTAAAGTGATGACAGGTATAGGTTGCACGCACCCAACTAGTGGTACTAGACGTACGACTACTTTTTCCCTAAAAAAAAGAGGTACGATTACTCAGTACTCCAATTCTATCAACATGAGTCCCATCTGACAACAGCGTCCGTGCTACAGCTAGCTCTTCTCCCTCGTTTCTCTCTTCCAATTCTAACTCAACCGACGCGCGGTGGGCGGGGTGGGGATTTGCTGATAGTCGGTTTGCTCAACTGCGGCCACACCTGACAGTGAAAATGCTAAGACAACAAGCATTCCCTAGCTTGAGCGACATGCCGGACAGACCGTGTGGTGGTGCGACGCGAACGGCACAGGTGGGTTGAGATCCTCTACAGTACTATAATGTGCTGTAGTGCAGATGACATGTGGGGCCGGGTCCACACGGCAGTGACCGTACTGCATGGAGCGCTACTGCAGAGGATCCTAACCCGTGCCAGGCATGCTGTACTTGTTCCACTTTCTTGTTTTGAACTCGTGACATGTAGTAATGCTTAGTTTTGAATATAGAAGTTTGGTTGTCGCGCCAATATATACAGTACTCCCTCCATGTAGGTTGGGTCGCTGAAGTCGAAATTAGACACAAAACACGATGGTCACGGACCAGTCTACATCCGTCCTGGTTTATTGCTCCCCATCATAATCTGTGCCAAATTTTGACCATAAATTTGACTAACAAAAGGTTCATGCATGTCACCAAAATTATATCATTGAAAACTATGTTCAAATACAAATCAAATGATATAATTTTTGTTGACATGCACTTGATGGGTAACACAGCAGAAAACAAAAAATTTCCGACCTACACACCAGCCAGGACCACTATGGAGACTGCATACAAGGTTTGATCTTTTTCGTTATCGACTCGTAGCGCAGCGGAAGTAGAGTCGATGACGATCGGCGGTGCAGATCCCCGCAGCTAGGATTTACAACCTCCCAACCGCGAGGATGTACTCCCTCATCTGCCCCATAGACAGCCCTCCGGGAGGCGGTCGGATAGTCCATCAGACGGTGTCGCGTACAGCCCTTCGGGAGGCACTCTCAAAACTCAGACGGTCACTCGGACAGCCCTTTGGGAGGACTCACAGAACACGCACCGTCACTTGGACAGCTCTTTGGGAGGCACTCTCAAAACAGCCCCTCGGGCACAAAGATCGAAACTATGACCTCTCTACGGGGTTGCACACATACGGTGTCATCTATCCGGCAGGGCTTCGCCATCCTGAACTAGATCCTGCCGGAACCCAGACAGCCTTTCGGCTCTTCGAAATTCTTTTCATGGGAGGGAGAGAGAAGCCAGACAATTCTATGGCATGTGTATGAGAGCAAGGATGATCTCTGGGCAGCCCCCTCACCTCCTATTTATAGGAAAACCAAGGGGTAGTGTGCAACATGAAATACCCAAAGTGCCCATGCTTTATGTCATACATAAGGGCAAAATGGGGAGGCAAGTGGAGCACCAAATGGTGGAAGGAAGCCCCATGGGGGGCCCCCCAAAGCCATGAACGAAAATGGCTGCCTCCTTGGGCGGCCCCACCACCTTTCCATCCACCAAGTCATCCCTTAGATCTTTTGAGCAAAGCCCAAAAAGGTGGCTTTCCAAAAATATACAAAAAGCACATTCACTATTCACGACGGCATTTTTCAGCGTCGGTTCGAACTGAAAATATTTATGTGTGCTTAGAACATTTCCAGTACCCACTAAAATAATTTTCAATGCGTTCCGGAACAATTCCGGATTAGTGATTTTCTTCTGCGAAAAGCATCTGAAGTGGTTTCGGCAACTCCAGAACATTTCCGGTTTTTATCCCGGAAAATTCCCAGAAGTTTCCAGAATAATTCTGGCACCCTCCAAGAATTATCAGGCATGTCCCGGAAGCAATTTGACTTAATGGAATACCCCAAAACAACTTTTCGGTTTTACCGAAACTATTCCGGTGTTCTCTCTCCGGAACCTTTCTGGTGTGTCCGAAACTTTTTCGGTGAATTTCTCTCAGACTCCCTGTCTAGTATTCAGCAGATAGATGACCCTTAAGCATGTGACCCTATAGGTTCGGTCAAGTATAGACATGGCCGGAACTCTTTTCGATCAATGATCAACATCGGAGCCGTGGACACCCATATTGACCCCTATACCCACTCGAATGAATATTCGAGTGAACCTCCAGTTGTTGTGTGCTATTCCTGTTGCTTCGCGATATGTTACAAATACCCGAGGTGAGACATGTTGGCATTCCTGTGGATCAACAACTTGTCCACTATGCCAGTTACCTCGTTACCGGTATTGTTCTCTTTTCTCTTTTCTCGTTACCATGCTCCGGCATCCCTGTGATCAAATCACCCTGAGTCTGGCTAGACGATGATGGATACCGTAACACTGAGAGGGTCCGAGAATATCTCTCCATCGTCGGAGGATCAAATCCCAATCTTGAGCTATCAAGTTACTTGCCACACTTTTCCATGAACCCGTAAGCCGCCGTAATAGCCACCCATTCACGGATGACGTTTAACAAACCATAAAGTTCATGAAGCAAGTATGAAGAAACTCGATACTCTCATGGTCTAAGGAATTATGCAAACATTAACCATCTCTGTGTTATTAACCATTAACTTGTGACGAATGTATCTCATAGCATAACATCAATTCGGGTCGATTCAACACAAATGTTCTTCTAACATTGTGCCCTCAAAGTTGCTGGCATAGACATGCCCATGATTGGGAAAACATAATCATCATGCAACACCTGAGCTAGTCTTAGAGGCGCGACCAGGAATACATTTTACCGTTTATTAATCCACACGTGCACATGGGTTTTCCCCAGAGCCTTTATGGATATACGGGCTCGGGAACCACAACAGTTATAGCATGGAACATAAACATAATTATGAGCATGGAGATAAATAATAACATTTATTATTGCCTCTAGGGCATATCTCCTATAGCACTAACATTTTGTCAGTTAAATCTTTGGTCAAAATTTAGCCCAAATTACAAAAGGGACTAATAAACCAGGACCTAGGTAGTACACCAGGACAAAGACAATGATATTACATATAATTAACGCCAAATAAGAGCACAGGATCACACATATCATTTACGACTGGAATAAAAATGCCATACACTAATAAAACATTAAGGCCACGAGGCAATGCAGTGTTGGTTACATCAGGCAATAAGAAAGATGCAACCATCGATGACGTCCACCTCCTCGACTCAGGGCGCCGGCCCACCGAACGGCGGCTAAGTAGTAGCGGCTTTCGTGGCCAGGTCGACGTGCTTCTGAACAATGGCGTCCAAAGATTCCAGCCGCTGGAAGAAGGCCAACGTTTTTCTGTCCTTGCTGGCCTTGTAATGGCCTAAGTAGACAATTTCCTCGTAGACCTGGATGTGTAGGTCGACGATTTCTTCCATGGCGAGGCGCTGCGTGGCGAGCGTGGCCTCGAGGTGCACATTCTTCGTCGTGACCTCCGGCAGATGCAGGGCCACCAGTGCTTCAAAGAATTCATCACCTTGGAGGCCGATGAGGGTAGCAGGCAACAAGGAGCCTGGGCACGCGGGCTGGAGCAGTACGGCAAGGTCGTCCTCTCGCTTCTTGACGGCGGTGAACTTGCGGATGGAGCCGACCATCATCTCGTACATGCGAGAGGCGAAGCCGGCGTCGACGAGGTCTATGATGCCGGCGGTGCGGGGCTGCAGGCCGGCGTCTTGGACGATCTGGCATAGCCGACTCTCGCTCGCATCCATCGATGCCATGGGTGCTTGTGGCTTCTGGTCACTTGGTCTTGGTCTTGGATTGGAGTGGGAAGTGTTGCGCAAAGACTAGGAGTAGATGGATTGGAGTGGTGGGGCGCCTTTATATGAGAGTCCAAACAGCATTGCATTCACATCGTGATGGCTCCATTCTTCTTCTCCAATTATTACTTACCTCTGCATGTTAATTGAATGCGGAGGCATCATTGACCGTTCAACGTTTAGGGAACCGCTACCCACTCCCTCGTTGGCATTCAAGCCGTATCAACGTAAATGCGTGTCAAAAAGAGACTGGTTAGTAGTAATATACTCAATATTGTGCACCGCGACCAAGGCGGAGAGGAAAATGAGAGAACTTAATACGTACTCCCTCCGTTCCTAAATATTTGTCTGTCTAGAGATTTCAATGAGTGACTACATATAGAGCAAAATGAATGAATCTACACTCTATAATATGTCTATATATACATCCATATGTGGTAGTCCATTTGAAATCTCTAAAAAGACTTATATTTAGGAACGGAGGGAGTATTTATTTACAGTGTAGATTCACTCATTTTGCTCCGTATGTACTCATTTACGGTGTAGTCACTTGTTGAAATCTCTAGAAAGACAAATATTTAGGAACGGAGGGAGTAGTCCCTCCTTTCCGGTTTATAGGGCTATACTATTAAGGCTAGTCATAGTGGGAGTAACACAAAATTGCTTATGTGGCATGGAGTTAATGAGGGGAGAGATGCTTGTGGTAAAATAATGTGTTACTGTAACATAACACACCCCGAGGTAAAATGAGTCTATGTCTCAATTAATGAAGGCTTGTATGTTACCATCCATATGTTACTACCCATTATGAAGGTAGTAACATGGACTAGTAACAAAAGCATGTTACTAGCAACTGCCATGTTCGGGTTGCGCTTGGCTCTTCGCCTCTTCGAGAAGTCGAACAATGATGTTACTACTTCTAAGTATCGAATCAACTGCTGCATATCCCGTCCACTGCGTGGGCGAGGGAGAGCTTGTTGTAGGAGTAGTAAAAGCAAAAGCCTCTCCTTGTTTGCGAGCCACCGTGCGCATGGGCGAGGAAGAGGGCGTACTACTAGTAATCAAGCTTCTCCTTGTCGTACGAGTTGACGCGATACATCATAGCATGGGCCCCACATGCTTGCCTTTAAACTTGGCTAAAAACACACATTGTACAATATTGCTGCAACCTCTAACATTCACCCCACCACAAATTAAAATATATATTCCTCTCTTGACCAGATCAGCGTGCAAACTACAATAACCAGGATGACAGGTAGGGCCCGGAGATTATTTTAATCAAAAAATGCTTCGAGATGGCCTCATAGCATGGAGCCGACTCCAACGATTTTAAGCTTAGAGGCATGGTACACGCAATCCTAGACTATGTTACTATACTACCTCCCCTATACACATGAAACTGCCACATGAGCGTTCGGGTTGCGCTTGGCTCTTCGCCTCTTCGGGAAGTCGAACAATGATGGTACTACTATAGTGGAGTACTACTAGTATGCTTCTGGCCATCTAACACCAAATGAACTGCCGCATGTCCACCTCGTGCGAGAGGGAGAGCATGTAGCGAAAGCTTCTCTAGTCATGCGAGCCACCACGCTCATGGACGAGGGAGAGGGTGTTGTAATCAAACATCTTGTTGTACGAGTTGACGTGACACATCAAAGCTGTGCACTCGATATATTTCAATAATTTGCGTTTACCGATGCATTAATTACAACGCATGCATGCATGCCGTGACTTTCCTTTTGATACTTGCATGTGTTTATTTAATGCACCTTGAAGTAGTATGAATATGTGATGGTAAAACTTTCTAATGCCCCGGCCCTAAAGCGAGAGAAGGGTGCACGAGGAGGGCGAGATCATGCCGATGGAACAGGACCCGATGATGGAGCTCTCTATGGTCTCTATGGACCTCACCTTGGTCCATTGCCCCTTGTGCCTCCGCCCCTTGAAGCCTCCAGTGTATGAGGTTCGAATACACCTCGTCCATTCGGCTAATCGAGCAAGTTGCAGGTTTCTTGATTGATGTGCTGTTCGATTGATTTGTGCAGTGCAAGGGAGGGCATCTGGCCTGCGTGGACTACCGTGGCGAGCGCCCTGGGAACCAGCGGCAGTGCAAGAAGTGCGAGCGCGGCGGCGGCTTCGACGTGCGGAACACAGCGATGGACGTCGTCCTCTCCCCGGTGAGGGTGGAGTGCCCGCATGAAGGCTGTGGGCTCTACGTCACTTATCACAAGCTCGCCGATCACCACAGCTTGTGTCCGCTCGGGCCTTGCAAATGCGCCGTGCCCGTCTACGGCTACGAAGGCCCGCCGCCGACGCTCCCCCACCACATCAGCACCGTGCATCCCATGCCCATGCACAGGATCCAGTATGGCAAGGTGCTCCAGCTGCAAGTGCCAATGTTGGAGCCGCGGCTCTTGCTGTTCGCGGAGGAGGACCGCCGCGTGTTTTTCTTGGTCGGCGGCGTGCTCGATGTCGGCGCGCCTATCACCGTGTCGGTTGTCTGCATCAGAGCGGGGGCGTCCCCACCGCCGCACTACGTGGCCAAGCTGTGGGCGAACGGCCCACCAGGGGAGGCCAAAGGCAGGACCGACACCGTCAAGGTGGAAATAGAGGTGACAAGCAGCACGGATCCCAGCGCCGCCACCGTGCAGGAGCTGACCTTCTTCACAGTTCCGCCCAAGCTGCTGACCGGGGCTGTGTTGTCGTGGACGGTGTCCCTCCACTTTCAGGTTGACAAGCTCACCTCCTAAATGATTCTACATTGCCTTCTGTTTATGTTAGTAATATGCTAATATAGGGGTTAGTTGGGTCTACATTAGCTTAAGAGATGGTGGATTTTGCTGGCGATGCAGCAATTACTTCGACATCAGATCAGCAGTTAAAGTAATTTCCAACAGTGGAACTAATATTTTGTGTCTGTTGGATATAAAGATCCTTTGGGTAAGAAGTATAAGCTGCTTATATGCTTCTTTGTAGAGGAAGTGTTGTATACTTCTGCAAGTTGACGCGACACATCAAAGTGGTAGTACTACTACTAGTACTCACCCGACTGTGCACCAGGCAGACGAAGCTCATGTCGTGTTGGTGCCATGTGCGGCCCACACATTAACCAAAACAATTCGCCTCCAGCTTAGCCTCCGCATTTTAAACTTCTCAATCTCAAGGCCAAGGAGCAACGGGAACCTATGATAGAGCCAATCGGATGGTTGAGAACACTACAATTCGTAGCTACAGAAGCATGTGAGAGAGAGGACGAGTGCGTGCGTGCACCTCTTCTCTTCATGTATAACATACTAAACTCACAGTAAAGTGTATGTGGGTGGCATCGACCTAGGGAGCTAGAGATGGTGCGTGCGAGAAGTCCTGAGAGACTAGGGCCTCCTTTGGTTCATTGGGTAGGAAAATTATAGGAATAGAAAAGTCGTAGGAAATGAGATGACATGCATCTCAAATCCTATGAGTAGGAATAGGAAAGGAGATGTCCTTTGTTTCACATCATAGAATTTTTTCCATTGAGTCTAGGCTAATGTTTATTTTCCTATGAAATGTAGAGGATAGAAAGATTTCCTCCATAGGAATAGGATTCCATTCCTACAAACCAAAGAGCTCTATAGGTATTCTTCCTATAAAAATCCTACCCTATGAAATTCGTACAAAATTCCTTCAAACCAAAGGAGGCCCAGGTGTGTGTGTGGGAAAGAGGGAGAGAGATGATATGTACCGATGTAATGTGTGTGAAAAAAAGACTAGTCTATAGCTTGCCACGAGGCTATTCCTGGCGAACGCCCCAATAATCGTAAGAAGTACTTTGGCATATTACAAAACTGCTACACCACGGCCGAGAACGCGTGCCCACGTTATGCCATCCGGGAATAGTGCCGCACTTCAAAACTAGAACCGTCAATAAATTTTGAGATTGCGTCTCGTCACATTCCAAATTATTACCATGCTATATTTAATTGCAAACCTGTTAACACCGATTAAAACCTAAACAGTTTCCCACTAAGGAGCGTATTAGTACTCGGTTATAAATACTCTACTCCAAGACGTCCACAAAAACAAGCAAGTCTTTCATCGTCGTTCCCTTGCATCTGCCATGGCCTGCATGAGTTCTGGGTCGAGAGATTACTACCAGGGGGAGGCGAGCATGGAAGCAGAAGCACGAGAGATGTCCCGCCTCACAGCCATAGCAGCCAACATGTCCCGCCGTGCGGCCGTGGCAGCACAGAGGTCCACCGCGCCGCCAAAGCAGCACAGAGGTCCTGCCGCGCCGTCGATGTAGTAGACTGGTCCGGCCGCACCGCGGAAGCAGCAGAGATGTCCCACCATGCTGCGAATGCAGCAAGGAGGTCCTCCCGCGCCGCGGCGGCCTAGGAAAATGTCTCGCGGGCAGGCGAGGACTCTCACAGGCGCATGCGCGCTATGCTTGATGGCCTGATGGGTCGGATCTCCGGCTGGATGAAGCTGCAAGATGAGATGAATGCCTCATTTGAAAATGCTACCACCGTCATCCGGGGATTAGGGGAGGATAAGGCGAAGCTCCACACCGAGCGCGACCTGCTAAGGGCGAAGATCGCCGGAAGGGCGAAGTAGGCAAAGGAGACCGCTGCCTTGGTGAAGAGGACGGGCATCATCGTCAAGAAACTTATGGACGAGAATGCCATGCTCCGCATCAAGTGTGAAAGGCTGGTGGAGGAATCCGTGGATGCTGCCAAGCAGCGTATTAAGGACATGAAACTGATGAAAGAGATCATCGCCACTCACCGCGAGAACTAGTCTCCGCGACCTGCAGCGCATCAAGAAAGTAGAGATCAGCGAGCCAGATCATTGTATGCGTCTTCCTTCTTGTTTTGCCCTTGTGTATTTCGGGCGTAGCCGCATGTGGCTTTTTTAATTATCTTCCTAAATATGTAAGACAATTATTATCCACTGTCGTCGTCCTTATATATTCATCAGTCTTGCTATAAGACGCAGTAGATGCTATATAGGTCCATCGGATCTTACATCAAGATCCGTGCAAAATTTTCTTTTTAGATTTTCCTTTTTCTCTCTTAAATCTCAGTCAAGTGAGACATAGCCACACCATTAAAGAGGGGCTTGGGCACCATTAATGGAGACCTTGGGAGAGAGGTGGGCGGTAGATGGAGGTCAAAGGGCTCTCCTCCCGATAAGCACGCGCAGGGGTCTGATTGCATGCCTCCCATACTCAAATAGCTACCCCGCATGGCGCCAATAAAAAAAGGGGACGCGTGGCAGCACATAAATTGTAAGTAGAATGCCCACGGTTTCAATAATACTTGTGTTTCCGATTGTAACGTGACAGCACTTGTTCCAAAATGACTTTGTTGATTGTTAATGTGTGCGCCTTCGCAAATCAGACAGCAAAATTACCACAGCATGTTGGTGCCATGTCATGACACCAAGCCAAGTTTCATGACTTTCATGCGTGTTTTGGATTTACAGGAATTAAAAAACCAAGTTTCACAATGTTTCCGGCCGAGCCACGATGCCCAGATGTTTGAATTTCATTCCCATTTCTTACATGGGACCTAGAAATTTACCCGAGGACACACATGTGATTTTTCAACCAACTTTGGTGCACTGGAGCATGTGCTTGTAGTTCAAATTTGAATTATGCACATTAAATGACCAGAAACTCAATTAATGTATAAAAAATGCCAAACGAACCTGGAATAATACCAAAATTTAACACGACACTCATATAGTTCTATGTTGCCTCTGTAAAGAAATTCAACAGGGAGGGGCAGCGTATATCGTTTCGCACACAAAGGTGACACATTCCCTCTCCGAACCATGAGCCTTCATGAGAGAAGCTCCGATTTGCAAGAAGCTTATACAAACTTGTTCCAATTCAGCCAATTTTTTTACCACAGCATGTTAGTGCCATGACATGACATCATGCCAAGTTTCATGATTTTCACGCGTGTTTTGGATTTACAAGAATTTAGAAACCAAGTTTCTCAATGTTCTCGGCTGAGCCACGACGCCCAGATGTTTGAATTTCATTTCCATTTCTTGCATGGGACCTAGAAATTCACCCAAGGACACACATGTTATTTTTCAACCAACTTTGGTGCACTGGAGCATGTGCTTGTAGTTCAAATTTGAATTATGCACATTAAATGACCAGAAACTCAATTAATGTATAAAAAAGGCCAAACCAACCTGGAATAATTCCAAAATTTAACAGGGCACTCATATAGTTCTATGTTGCCTCTGTAAAGAAAATCAGGGGGGAGGCAGTGTATATCGTTTCGCACATAAAGGTGACACGTTCCCTCTTGGAACCACGAGGCTTCTTGAGAGAATCTCCGGTTTGCAAGAAGCTTATACCAAAACTTGTCCCAATTCGGCCAAAATTTATACATATGAAAAAAGGGTTTAGATTATCCTGAACATCTCGCTACCTAGACCAATGTACTGTGACTTGAATTCAAGAAAAAATGGATACAAATATTTGAATTGGAGATCGTATGGTACATGTAGTTCATATTGAAATATGATTACTACTATATGCATGTTTTCTATTATAAAGATAATATATAAATGATGGTATAACTTGACAACAATCGTATTCAAATAAGGAAAATTAATTCAAATTTAGTCCATATGGTAGACGACAATATATATATTCATAGGGTGGAGTAAAATGTTCATATAAGATGGAAGATCAAAATGTAGGACTACATCCATTATAAACCGCAAGATCACTTAACGATATATTCGAATTCAACATAACGTGGATTCAAAAATTGAAATTCTTGATCCTGGCATTTGTAATCATATAAAAAGGGACATGACGCTTTCTTGTGGTGGGAATTGATTTGTTTTCTGTTGTTATTGAGGGAAGTGCGAATTGATTTGGTACTGTACAGGCTAATCTTGTTCTCCCGGGTTTTTTTACATTTTTTTGTAGTTTTTTCAATGTCATTTATAGCAATATAGTAAAAGGGGACACGACCCCCTTGTTTCTTGTATGAATTGTTTTTCTTGTACACGTTAAGTTTGTTCTGTCGAACATGGAATCCGCGCCCTGTTATCCCGAAATTTTCAAGCTCGAGTATCTTCTGTCTCTTATGCTCTGAAACAACCGCCTCTTCAACCCGCGTCGTGCCTTGTTATCCCAAAATTTCGACGCGCGCGAAAGCTCCCTTCTCATCCGAAATCGGTCCCGCAGCCCAGACACACGAAATCCCCCTTGTACCCCTCAGCCGGAAATATCGCCTCGATGTCGCGAGGTCAAAACCTGTGGGGGTATGTTCGTAACTTACCCAACATTTCGGACAAGCGCGTCCCTAAGCCATGGCTCCCCCTACCTTCCCCTTCGTCCCTCCCATTCGTACACCGAGGCCGCCAAAACCCGCGAAACCCCACGTTCCTCCGTCGGCCTCCCGACCGCCGCCCAGCCGGAGACTCTTCCCCGACGACGTCGTCCACAGCAACAGCTCGACGTCCCTCATCCACCGCATCGGATGAGGATCCGTCATCGATCTCGTCGTCCCGCCGGATTAGCCGCCCCGTCCTCCACCTCCAAGGAGCTGCCCCGACGTTCACCTCGTCTATTGTGCCACCTCCATCCCCACAGTGCCGTCTTGATCTGCCCAACCAGAACCGCAGCACCCACACCAATTCCTCCGATGAAGCCGAGGCCTACTCGGTGCCACCAAGGAGGGTTTGCACTCACCGCTGCATTTTATCTTTTATTTGATCTCACGGGGCTACCGGTGCTCGATACCGAGCAGCCATGGCGGGTCTCCATCGACGGCGCCGTCGTCGACCACTTCCTCCATGGTGTCTCTCCCCCATGTCGTTGCTTTCTCGGCGGCGACTTCCACACCAGTACCAGCTGCTGTTGCTCTGGCTCTCGCTTGCACTGCTGCTACTGCTGCTCCGGCTCTCGCTCGCGCTACGGCTCTGTTCTTGCTGTCGGTCGCGCTGCTGCACTGCTCTTGCTTTTGTTCGTGCTGCTGCTCTGCTCTGCTATTGCTGTCGGTCGCGCTGCTGCTCCGCTCTTCCTCTCATTCGTGCTGCTGCTCCGCTCTTCCTCTCGTTCGTGCTGCTGCTCTGCTCTGCTCTTGCTCTTGCTCGCGCTGCTGCTGCTGCACGACCTGTGGCAACTATAGGAGCTGCTGCTTTAGCACTCGCTCACGGTGCTGCTACACGAGTTGCTCTCTGCTAGTGCGTTCTCTGCTTGAGCGGCTGCTGATTTAGATCACTGCTTCTCTGCTACTAGTGCTCGAACGCCCTAAACTTCTATTGTAATGCTCTGCTACTAGTTCAATCAGTTTGGACAGTAAAATTCAGTTTTGACTGTAAAGTTCAGTTTCTTCACTTAAGTTCAGAGTAAACAGTATTTACAACATCTGTCAGAGCGGCTGTGGCATGGCTGATGCATTTTACATCTAGAACTTGTTGGTGATGTATTTTACATCATCTATTGCAGATTCTATTAGAGTCCCACTTCAGATTAACATTCTTTGTCTTGTCCTGCTTCAGCCTCGCCGTCGTACACCTCACCGGAGCTGCTCTAATGACAGAACCGTCCATCACAGCGGAGCAGTACCCTCGGCGTCGTCTCTAGAGGCCTCAGATCTTCTTCCCCGCCTCCGACAGTCACACCAGCATCACCATCCTCCATGTCCAACCCAATGATGCTGAGGTCGACAAGGCTATGCCAAAGAGGTTGTACACTCGTCGCATCACTTTGTTACTCTGCATTCATGTCGATCCCTCAGGGATCCTTTGGTTCAAAGCAGTTGTGAATCTAGAAATAAATGAATTGTGGTCACAAAGTTAATAGGGAGAAAACTAAATGCTCTTTTGAAACACAATTTGAATCGGTTTAGCAAGATAGCCATCATATGATACTCATGTGGACCAATTCTAAGCTCACAAAATATTTCGAGGGCAGGCTTCAGCCTGTTGAAGACTGCATACTAGAATTGCCACTGGTTCAAAGAAAAAGTGAAGGAAAACATAGGAATTGGAAACTTTACTATGGTACTACTATTCGTGCATTTGGTTAGAAGGAATGGAGCAAAGCAGAACTGGAGGATATATTTTTCCTTTGGTGTCTCTTTCAATGAAAAAATGTAGGAATTTTAATATCCACTTGGACGTCCTTTTCAAATTAATATGCAAGAAGAACAGGACCAATTGCATTACTGGCATAATAAGATTCTTATTTTACATTTTCATGTGGTTTGACTTTAATTTGACCGTGTTTCTCCATTCCTGTATTCTTCCAATTCATGTGAACCAAACACCCGGGTTGACAGAAATCCTATGTTTGCAAATGCTCTGTTTTGCACGTGCATTCGTATCCTCTTCCTGTGTTTTTCCTATCCCTGTGTTTTTAGAATCCTCCAATTCTAAGGAGCCCTTACAGATTTACTTCATTTTCAGATAGGTGTCAAAGAAAACTCTATGTGTTATGTCCTGCTCCTGTCGTGCCGTCACCCACCCCACCTGACGTCCACCATGGACGAAAGCGTTCACTACAGCAGAGATTCCCCCTGCAGACTTTCTTTCGCCGCCTCAGATCATCTTCCCCGTTGCCGGCAGCCACGCCAACTGCATTACCATCATCGACTGAGCAGATGAACCTAAGGGCTACATAGTTCCAGAAGAGAGGTCGCACTCTTTCGTGTCTACTTACGTTATACATCGGTTATTATTACCTGCTACTTTATCATCCTGTTCACCTCTTAGACTCCGAGTCAGTCCAAACTAATGTTTAAACTTGAGTTTTAAAATGCCTATGGGGCACATATCGAGGCAGCAACAAATAGTATCTATCTACTATCTGGTTCATCTGGGGTCTTCTATGTGGTTCATGTTGGGTGGGCAACAAACAGTAGATGATCCATCGTCTATCTTTTTAAACTGAAGCTATAATCTGCCTACTATCATTAGTTTCGGATCTATCCACTCGTTTGCTACTATCAGCCTTGATTTCTGCATGCACCCCTTAGGCCTTACATAATCTAACTATGTTTTTTTATTATGCATGTCAGTTATTGTACACAATCGTACTGAACATGTAGAGAAAAAGAGAAGACCGTTACGTGGGAATATAATGTCATGTAGACTCTGCTCCATGGTGGGTGAAGTGGGCCCCCACTCCCCCCATTCTAGATTGTATTCTAGAGGAAGATAACTATTCAGAGGGGGATTCAGAGGGAGCAAAATGAGTGAATCTACAATCTAAAATATGTCTATATACATCTGTATGTGGTAGTACATTTGAAATCTCTAAAAAGAAAAATATTTAGGAACGGAGGGAGTATATGTGAATTATGCAATGCCATCTTCTTTAGCCAGGCATCATATACGTGAACCATGCAATGCCATCCTGTTTAGCCAGTCATCGTATATGTGAATTGTATCGTGCCATATTTTGTTTCATAATGTATTTCATTTGTCAACAATGTTTATACATTCATCTACTCTTCATGTGCATCAGCCATTTGAGTCGGCCATGGTAAAATCTGGAGTGAAAACAAGGTCTTCTGAGCTGTCAGTGCTACCTGTCGATGCAGATTTCTTGCTGGTTACAGATAGCTCCTCAGAGGAGGATTCAGAGACAGATGACCAGTCGTATTCACCCCCTGAGGTGTATGCTCTAACTTGGCAGGGTTATATTGCTCATATCATGCATACGGTGTCTTGCATTGCCTTGCCATCTGCTTAGATTAGACATGCTTTGTGTGAATGCCTCCTGTTTGCTTTCTATATCAGATGTGAATTATGCAATGCCATGTATTTTAGCCAGTTATCATATATGTGAATTATGCACCACCATGTAGCCAGGCATCATATATGTGAATTATCTCATGCCATCCTTTTTTTTCATTACGTATTCCATTTGTCGACAATCTGTGTATATTGAAGTACTCTTCATGTGTCTCAGCCATTTGAGCTGGTTATGGAAAAATCTAGAGTGAAAACAAGGTCTTTAGAGCAGGCAATGGTACCTGTTGAAGCATATATCTCGATGGTTACAGGTAGCTCCTCAGAAGAGGATTCAGAGACAGATGACCAGTCCTATATCCCACCTGAGGTGTATGCTCTTAACTTGCAATGTTTATATTTCTCATATCATGCATATGGTTTCTGCATTGCTTAGTTTAGACATCATATACACAATATTCAATGTCATCTGCTTAGTTTAGAGATCATACATGCGAGTGCCAGCTGCTTAGTATATGAATCAATTATGTGAATTATATCATGCCATCCTGTATACTTAGACAACATGTATGTGAATTATTTCATCTCAACCTATTTTAGAAAGACATCATATAGTTTTGTCATGTCATCATGTTTAAATACTCATCATATGTTGAATTATGGCATTATATCCTGTTAAGTTATCCATCATATATCTGAAACTATGTCATGCTATCCTTTTTAGTTAGCCATCATATATGTGAAATTGTGTCATGCTGTCCTGTTTGGTTTGACAACATATATGTGAATTACCACATCTGTCTATCATACAATGTCTGTACTTTCAATTTCTTTTCTTGTTTATCAGCCATTTGAATTGGAGGGGGTGATGGTAGTTTCTAAGAAAGTAAAAACCCGTTCTTCACAAAAGATGGTGCTACCCGTCGATACAGATAGAACCATGGTTGTACTGGCCCATGAACTAGCCCCACCACACATAATCGAGACTCTTACAGATTGTACACTTACACCGTTTGACAGAGAACCAGCTACACCCCATCTAACCCCAACCCCAGCGGATAGTAACCCACATCTAGTTGACACAACACCATGTCCACCACAGAGTACCCCCAGACGAGCAGTTTGTAAAGCAACTGCAGTGCCCAAAGAACGAAGATTACCACAGTGAACCCAAACTCCACGTTTAAAGTAGAAGAGCAACTGTTCTCAGGTCAGATTCCATAGCTATGGTCTATAGTCCTTTGCTCTTGCGTCACTGTATTTACTCATACCAACTAATTTCGAATTTGAAGGATCCAATTGAAACTCCAATGGCGCAACAGGTATGTTTTAAACCTATTACTTTAACTGGATTGCTGTTCTAACTTCTTGCTCTATGTTGATTTCAGTTTCAGTTGTATAAACAGTTATGTTCTCATGTCATGCACATTACAAGTGTTGCGAGTGCTGTGTAGTTTCCCACACTTATATTATGTCTATGCTGGTGTGTCTTAAAAATATATGATTTGAAATGTGTCTCTATCTTTATTTGTCACCATAAACTATAATGATATGGATAATACAGCGACCATAGAACATAGATATATGTTTGTCTCATGCTGTTATCCTTTCCACCTTACTACTGAACCGGTTTACCAAAATGAGTTTCATATACTACATGCTAAGCCTGTGATGTGTCTGCTTGTTTCTCTTGTAGAATGCGAACAGCATATTGGAGAAGAGCACCCCATTATGCAATGGTAGAGAAAGTAATGCAGATAAGGTTCAAGATAGTGAGACAAACCTGTTGGTCTCCAAGAAAGGTGATAAAAACTATCTTTGTAGCGATCCGACCTCAGATGGTCAAATCTCTGTGTTCAAGTGTCATCCCTGGATCGGTAATGCTGACACGCACAGTACTCGAAGGATTTATAACAGAGTGCAACCACACACTTATTATATCGAATGTCTCAAAAGGGAACTGATTACAATAAATATGGCTTAAGGCCATCTAAATAAAATAACAGCGGAAGGCTTGGAAGATAAAGTGAGTCCATCAACTCCAATGGCATAGCTGAGTGCATGACAACGACCTAGCGCACCTTAATCTTTGTCTGAAAAGTCTGCCACATGATATGTTGCAGCCCGAAACGGGTCAGCACATGGAATATGCTGGCAATATAACACAATAGAGCAAGGAACAGAGAATTGCTATCTCTAGATGCATATATGGCTGGTGGAAAGCTCTAGGGTTATATTGTTTTGCGAAAAGCCAATTTTTCCCTACATCAAAGGAATATGTTTTATTTAACTATCATGGTAGTTGTTAAACATTGCAAAGGTAAATCCCCATCTCAATCCCAATTAAAAGTAATCATTAAACCCAACAAATTAATTTAGAGTGATGAGATCAAATCAATAATTCAAGTACCAGATACTCAAGATGTCCATAACCGGGGACACGGCTAATCATGATTAGTTTGTACACTCTGCAGAGGTTTGTGCACTTTTCCCCACAAGACTCGATCTCCTCCGTTGGATTTCTCGCACTACATGATGTTTGAGAAACGGATGACCGAGACATAGTCTTTCAGAAGCATTTACTCTTTACTCTGGGTAGACAGTTACACCTACTTTCCCCTACATCTGCTAGCCTACCACTGAAAGAGGTCCTGCAACATACTCAACTATGCTAGAGACCATAATAGCTTGTGGTTGCACACGGAAGTTTCTAGCATGAATAATCTTGTGATCCCTTTGAGCCTGGGTGGCGAACCAAAAAGACAACACTGGTATATCCCCAGGTGCCCGCAACCAATCCACCCAGATGTGTATTTAAGTAGCCACCTTAAGTTAACCATTAACTAACTATCTCACATCTGTCATGGATACACTCAAACCCAATCCACGTCTACGAGCATAGCATGGCAATATAAGCATAACGTGGAAGAAACTCCCAAGGGTTTGATAATAAAGGGCAATAGGTTCTACCTCATCATCTACTTCCCAATACCCACAAGTTAATCACATCCTAATCATGCAGTGTTTGAGGATTGAAACTAACGCATAAAAAACTGGGTAGGAAAAGAGTATGATCAATGTGTTACTTGCCTTGCTGACGATCTGCAAACCCTAGAGACTCGTAGTAGCACGCTTCGCACTCGAGGAATTCTATCGTAAACAAACAATAGCATACATAAGCAATCAAGCATTGATGCAAGGGTAAAACTCAAATAAGAAGATCAAATCTGAAAGTTCAATTGAAGAGATTCGATCTGCAAAAAGAATCAATCGAATCGGAGCTACGAAACTGAAACTACGGTCAAAAGAACTTTGAAAACAAATCTGCTTGAAACCAAATTTTAAATTGTCAAAATCATGTTCAAGTTGATTAAACTGAAAGAGGGGTTCGAGACGAAGATTTTGGCGTTGGTTTCACTGGATTTGGACGAACGGTTTAGAAACGGCGAGGGTTTGAAGATCAGGGGCTGATCTATAATAAAAGTAATCACGGATAGGTCCCTGGCAGTAAAAGAAAAACCTATCGGACGAACGTCCGCTAACAGAGACGAACGGGCGAAAACGTTCGTTAAAACGAACGAACGAATGAAAGTTCACAAACGAACTAAACCGAGAAACCGAACCGATCTAATAAAATAAAAAAACCAAACTAGGGTTTTTTTTTAAAAACCGAGACGGTTTTTACCTAAACCGAAACAAAAACCCGGCGGCGAGATCCGGCGGCTCCGGCGGCTTCCGGCGAAGGCGGCGGGGTGCGGCGCGGCAGGTGGCGGCGGCGGCAGGCGGCTGCGAGCGGCGGCGGCGATGGCGGCGGGCGGCGGCGCTCGCCCGCCGCGGGGCTGCTGCTACGGCTGCTTGCTGCGGCGGCGGTGGTGTGGGGGAAGACAAGGCGGGGCGGGGGCATATAAAGGCCCGGGGGGCGGCTTGGGCGAGGAGGCGACGGCTCCGACCCGTACTCCCTTGCCGGAGTCCGGCGGGGTTACGGCGCGGCGGCGAGCCGGTTGGCAAGCTGGGCCTTGGCCTGGCTTCGGCTGGGCCGGCCCAGTTTCGGCGCGTGCGCGGTTTTTTTTAAATAAGATTCCGCCGAGAAAAATCCTAAATAAAATATAAAAAAAGAAAAAAAATCTAAAAATGCCAAAAACAATTTTCCCCGTCTAAATAGAATATTTAGAACAAAGTGAACATTTTCTTGGCCTAAAAATGCAATTTTGAAAAAATGCATATTTTTCTAATTCAAATAAAATAGAAATAAAATCCAAATAAAATTATTTATTTGGTTTTCACATTTTTCCTCCAATATTCCTTTTATTTTGGAGAAGTCATATTATCTTCTCTCATATGTTTTTAATATGAAATATTTTGGAGAGAAAAATAAATAAAACCAAAATGATCCTCATTTCAATATTTGAGAAAATTCAAATATGGAAATAATAAAATCCCCAACTCTCTCCGTGGGTCCTTGAGTTGCTTAGGATTTTTAGGGTCAGAAACAAAATGCAAATAAAATATGATATGCATATGATGACCTAAGTATAACATTCTAAATTGAAAATTTGGGATGTTACAAACCTACCCCCCTTAAGACGAATCTCGTCCTCGAGATTCAGGTTGGCTAGAAAATAGGTGTGGGTGGTCTTTCCGTAGGTCTTCCTCTCGTTCCCAGGTGGCTTCATCCTCGGTATGGTGGCTCCACTGAACTTTGCAAAACTTGATAACATTGCTGTGTGTAACTCTGCTGGCAAACTCGAGAATCTTGACGGGTTTCTCCTCGTAGTTCAGATCACTATCCAACTGAATTGCTTCCAGGGGTACTGTATCTCTCAGAGGAATATCGGCCATCTCTGCATGGCACTTCTTCAACTGGGAAACGTGAAACACATCATGAACTCCTGATAGTTCGTCGGGTAACTCCAACTTGTAGGCCATCTCTCCCATACGTTCCAAAACTTGGTATGGTCCTACAAATCTCGGGGCTAACTTTCCCTTGACTCCAAAGCGTTTAACTCCTCACAGAGGTGACACACGAAGATATGCTCTGTCTCCGATTTCATAGACTACCTCCTTGCGCTTGGTATCGGCATAACTCTTCTGTCTGGACTGAGCTACCTTCAGTCTATCCCGAATCAACTTAACCTTCTCTTTAGATTCTTTAATCAAATCTGGTCCAAACAACTGACGGTCTCCAACTTCATCCCACATCAACAGTGTTCTGCACCTCCTTCCATACAAAGCTTCAAAAGGGGCCATCTTCAAACTGGCTTGGTAGTTGTTGTTGTATGAGAACTCCGCGTAGGGCAAATTGTCATCCCAACTCGATCCGTAATCTAGGGGACAAGCTCTCAACATGTCCTCCAGAATCTGATTGACTCTCTCGGTCTGTCCATCTGTCTGCGGATGAAAGGCTGTACTGAACTCTAGCCTGGTTCCCAAGGTCTGGTGCAGCTGGTGCCAAAACTTTGAAGTAAACTGTATTCCTCTATCTGATACGATGGTCCTCGGAACTCCATGCAGACATACGATCCTGGTCATATATATCTTGGCCAACTTTGCACTCGTATAGGTGGTTTTCACTGGGATAAAGTGAGCCACTTTGGTCAAACGATCCACTACTACCCAGATAGAATCATATCCCGATCGGGTCCTGGGTAATCCGGTGATGAAATCCATGCCAAGCTTATCCCACTTCCATTCGGGTATCGGCATAGGCTGCAGTAATCCCGCTGGCTTCTTATGTTCTGCATTCACTCTCTGACATACATCACATACGGCTACATACTCGGCAATGTCCTTCTTCATACCAGTCCACCAGAAATGCTCCTTCAGATCCAAATACATCTTGGTGTTTCTGGGGTGTATCGAGTATGGCGAGTCATGAACTTCCTGTAGTATCAACTTCCTGATTTCCGCATTATTGGGTACATAAACACGGTCCTCAAACCACAAAGTGTCGTGCTCATCCTCACGAAAACCTTTGGCTTTTCCTTTGCTCATCCTCTCCTTTATCTCAGCAATTTCCTTATCATTGTTCTGAGCTGCTCGAATTTTTCCCAATAATGTTGACGTTACCTCCATTGCTGCGACAAAACCTCTAGGGACTATCTCCAAACGAAGCTCCCTGAGATCTTCAGCTAACTCCTTTGGTAATCCTCCGCTTATGAGGGTATTGACATAACTCTTCCGGCTCAAAGCATCTGCTACGACATTGGCCTTTCCTGGGTGATAATGCAACTTCATATCATAATCCTTTATAAGCTCCAACCATCTCCTCTGCCTGAGATTCAGCTCCTTCTGTGTGAAAATGTACTTCAAACTCTTATGATCCGTGTACACATCACAACGGTTCCCAATAAGAAAATGTCTCCAGGTCTTGAGTGCATGAACTATAGCTGCTAACTCCAAATCATGCATGGCATAATTCAACTCATGCGGTCGAAGCTGACGTGAGGCATATGAGACAACTCTTCCGTCCTGCATAAGTACACCTCCAAGTCCTAAGCGAGAAGCGTTGCAATACACTTGGAAATCCTTGCGTATATCCGGCAGAATCAGTACTGGGGCTGTAACCAAACGTTTCTTCAGCTCCTGAAAACTTGCCTCACATTCATCTGTCCATTTGAACTTGGTGTCCTTCTTCAGTAACTCCGTCATAGGCTTCGCAATCTTAGAAAAATTCTCAATAAATATCCGATAATATCCTGGAAGTCCAAGAAAGCTGCGGATCTCTCCAACTGAGGTGGGTGCCAACCACTCTGTGATTGACTGAACCTTTGTGGGGTCTACTGCTATACCTTCTCCTGATATAACATATCCAAGAAATCCAACTTCCTTCAACCAAAACTCACATTTGCTGAACTTGGCATACAACTGATGTTCCCTGTGCTTCTCGAGAACTAAACACAAATGCTCCTTGTGTTCCTCTTCATTCATCGAGTACACTAAGATATCATCAATGAACACCACGACAAACTTATCCAAGAACTCCATGAACACTTTATTCATCATACTCAAAAAATAGGCAGGGGCATTAGTTAATCCAAATGACATAATCGTATACTCTTATACCCATACCTTGTGGTGAAGGCTGTCTTAGGTATATCCTGTTCTCGGATTTTCAACTCGTGGTATCCTGATCTCAGATCGATCTTGGAGAACACTTTAGCTCCTTGCAACTGATCAAACAAATCATTGATCATCGGCAGTGGGTACTTGTTCTTGATCGTCACTTCATTCAAAGCACGATAATCAACAACCATTCTCAATGATCCATCCTTCTTCTTAACCAAGAGCACTGGGGCTCCCCACAGTGATGAACTTCGTCGAATGTAACCTTTCTCCAATAACTCCTTGATCTGCTTCTTAATCTCCTCCAGATCATTTGCAGGCACCCGGTATGGTCTCTTCGATATCGGTCCGGTGCCTGGCAACAACTCTATCAAAAACTCAATGTCTTGATCTGGCGGCATGCCTGGTAACTCCTCTGGAAATACATCTGGGTAATCCTTCACTACTGGCACTTCCTCCTGAACAACTCCTGAGAGGGAATTTATTTGCGTTCTCCTTGACGCATGCATGGATACATTATTGATCCTTTTTCCCTCTGGGGTGGTGAGCAGAATTGACTTACTGGCACAATCGATGTTTCCTCCATTCATCGATAGCCAATCCATGCCTAGTATCACATCCAATCCTTGTGACTCCAAAACTATTAAGTCTGAGGGGAACACGTGCCTACCTATGGTCAATGGCATCTGAAAACATCCTTGACTTGCCATATACTCCGCTCCTGGTGAGCTTACTAACATAGGTGTCCTAAGAACTTTAGTGGGAACTTGTACTTATCCACTAATCCCCTTGAAATGTATGAATGCGATGCACCAGTATCAAAAAGAACGATTGCAAAAAATGACTTAACCAAAAACTTACCTATAACTGCTTCTGGCTGCTCTTCAACCTCCTCCACATTAACGTGGTTCACTTGTCCCCTGTTGAAAGGGTTGGGCTTCTTCCTAGAGCTTCCATTGCCATTACCATTCTTCGGTTCAGGACACTCATTGGCGTAGTGTGCAGTCTTCTCGCACTTGAAACAAGTAATGTGACATTGATCCTTCTTGTCGGGTGTGGCTGGGTTAGAGCGGTTCTGATTGCTGCCTGCTCCATTCCCATTCCCATTCTTGGGGCCACTGTGGTTATGCGAACTTCCTCCATTGTGAGTATGGCCTCCATGGTTATGTGTATATCCTCCCGAGTTCGAGGTAAAACGAGGCTTCTGCTGTGCTCCTGAATTGTACTTCCCTTGCACATACTTCCTTTTGCGGCTCTCAATCTGTTGCTGCTTCCCTTCAATCATAAGAGCCCGGTCTACCAACTCCTGGTAGTTAGCGAATGTTGCTACCATCAGCTGCATGCTCATCTCATCATTCAACCCTTCCATAAACTTCTCCTGCTTTGCAGCATCAGTGGCCACATCATCCGGGGCATAGCAAGCTAACTTACTGAACTCATCCATGTACTGCCCCACAGTACGGTTTCCCTGGCGCAAGTTGCAAAACTCACGCCTCTTCATGCTCATAGCTCTAGTTGAGATATGTGCAGTGCGGAATGCTTGCTGAAACTGATCCCAGGTGACATTGGCTATAGGGAATGTGGCTATGTAATTCTCCCACCATTAGGCTGCGGGTCCATCCAATTGATGTGCGGCAAAACGCACCTTCTCAGCATCTGTGCATCCTGCGGTGGTCAACTCCCTTCCAATCCTGCGTAGCCAGTCATCAGCAACTATTGGCTCGGTGCTACTAGAAAACACCGGCGGCTGCAACCTCAGAAAACGGGCTAGGTTGTCAACTGGAGGTGGGGGCGGTGGGTTGTTGTTGTTGTTGTTGCCTTGGTTCTAGACTAGTATCTGCATCAAGGCATTCTGCTGCTGGATCAACTGTGTGATCTCCGGTGGGAAGACAAATCCGGTGTCGCGTCTCGGAGGCATCTGATGGGTTTAGAGGGGAGAGATTAGAATAGAGTGAGGTCTAATGAGAAAGCACTACCCATATGCACATGAGACAAACACATTCATATCACACCAAAATCAATTCAAGCAGGGGCATACAATCGATCTAACTATCGTTACAAAAGTGCTCGGACTACTACTATATACATGGGGAAATACTACTAATCATATGGTGGTCATCTAGAAATTTTGATCGATGGAAGACTCCATGATATCTGCTCCAGCTTCGTCTTCATAGTCATCATCACTACTGTCAGGGTCGGAGTCGGTGTCGTCGATGATGATGTAGTCCTCGGGATGGTTGTCATCTCCTCCTGGCGCGGGGTCTCCCATGAATACTCCTAGCTTCCTTGTCAGGTCATCATTCTTCTCCACTAGTATTGCGATTTCCTCCTCGTATCCGTCGTGTGTAGACTTGAGTTCCTCTTCTAGCTCCATGTTCCTGGTCATCACCTTCTTCAAATCTATCTTGCTTGCGCACATCTGGTTCTCCTGTCGACGAATGTGATGGTTTAACTCCTGGATGAAAGCTGCAATGGACCTGTTTCTCCTGGTGCTGATCATCTCCCATTGCTCATGTCGGCGCCCACATAGCTGGTAGATGGTGTCCTTAAGATCTTTGTGATAAACTTCACCGATGCGTCCCATGGCGATGTGGGCTGCCATGCTCTTACCTAGACTCCAGGTTGGTGCATCAAAGGAAAACTCTATGGACTCGGTAACTGGCATGAACGTCCTTCCTGGAACTTGAACTCGAATCATCCAACGCTCCTCTTAAGGTAAAGTGGCGGTGTAGGTCCCGGTGAAGCTTGGTATTCCGATGTTCAGGTACTTAATGATTTCCTTCAAGTGTCTCCCAAAGGGTGTGTCTTCATCCGGTTGTGCAAACTTGTTCCTTGAGTCCGCCATCCTAGAGAGTAGAACATGGAGAGAGTCAGAAATGAGTACAGAAGAGTGACCTATGGCTTTTCTTAGTGGTCGTGTCCTACAGCCAGCGTGTGCTCTGATACCATCTTGTAGCGATCCAACCTCAGATGGTCAAATCTCTGTGTTCAAGTGTCATCCCTGGATCGGTAATGCTGACACGCACAGTACTCGAAAGATTTATAATAGAGTGCAGCCACACACTTATTACATCGAATGTCTCAAAAGGGAACTGATTACAATAAATATGGCTTAAGGCCATCTAAATAAAATAGCAGCGGAAGGCTTGGAAGATAAAGTGAGTCCATCAACTGCAACGGCATAGCTGAGTGCATGACAACGACCTAGCGCACCTTACTCTTCGTCTGAAAAGTCTGCAACATGATATGTTGCAGCCCGAAACGGGTCAGCACATGGAATATGCTGGCAATATAACACAATAGAGCAAGGAACAGAGAATTGCTATCTCTAGATGCATATATGGCTGGTGGAAAGCTCTAGGGTTATATTGTTTTGCGAAAAGCCAATTTTTCCCTACATCAAACGAATATGTTTTATTTAACTATCATGGTAGTTGTTAAACATTGAGAAGGTAAATCCCCATCTCAATCCCAATTAAAAGTAATCATTAAAACAAACAAATTAATTTAGAGTGATGAGATCAAATCAATAATTCAAGTACCAGATACTCAAGATGTCCATAACCGGGGACACGGCTAATCATGATTAGTTTGTACACTCTGCAGAGGTTTGTGCACTTTTCCCTACAAGACTCGATCTCCTCCGTTGGATTTCTCGCACTACATGATGTTTGAGAAACGGATGACCGAGACACAGTCTTTCAGAAGCATTTACTCTTTACTCTGGGTAGGCAGTTACACCTACTTTCCCCTACATCTGCTAGCCTACCACTGAAAGAGGTCCTACAACATACTCAACTATGCTAGAGCCCATAATAGCTTGTGGCTGCACACGGAAGTTTCTAGCATGAATAATCTTATGATCCCTTTGAGCCTGGGTGGCGAACCAAAAAGACAACACTGGTATATCCCCAGGTGCCTGCAACCAATCCACCCAGATGTGCATTTAAGTAGCCACCTTAAGTTAACCATTAATTAACAATCTCACATCTGTCATGGATACACTCAAACCCAATCCACGTCTACGAGCATAGCATTGCAATATAAGCATAACATGGAAGAAACTCCCAAGGGTTTGATAATAAAGGGCAATAGGTTCTACCTCATCATCTACTTCCCAATACCCACAAGTTAATCACATCCTAATCATGCAGTGTTTGAGGATTGAAACTAATGCATAAAAAACTGGGTAGGAAAAGAGTATGATCAATGTGTTACTTGCCTTGCTGACGATCTGCAAACCCTAGAGACTCGTAGTAGCACGCTTCGCACTCCGGGAATTCTATTGTAAACAAACAATAGCATACATAAGCAATCACGCATAGATGCAAGGGTAAAACTCAAATAAGAAGATCAAATCTGAAAGTTCAACTGAAGAGATTCGATCTGCAAAAAGAATCAATCGAATCGGAGCTACGAAACTGAAACTACGGTCAAAAGAACTTTGAAAACAAATCTGCTTGAAACCAAATTTTAAATTGTCAAAATCATGTTCAAGTTGATTAAACCGAAAGAGGGGTTCGAGACGAAGATTTTGGCGTTGGCTTCACTGGATTTGGACGAACGGTTTAGAAACGGCGAGGGTTTGAAGATCAGGGGCTGATCTGCGATAAATGTAATCATGGATAGGTCCCTGGCAGAAAAAGAAAAACCTATCGGACGAACGTCCGCTAACAGAGACGAACGGGCGAAAACGTTTGTTAAAACGAACGAACGAACGTTCGCAAACGAACTAAACCGAGAAAACCAAACCGATCTAATAAAATAAAAAAAACCGAACTAGGGTTTAAAAAAAATGGAGACGGTTTTTACCTAAACTGAAAAAAAACCGGCGGCGAGATTCGGCGGCTTCCGGCGAAGGCGGCGGGCTCCGCGGGCGGCGGGGTGCGGTGCGGGGCGGAGCGGCAGGTGGCGGCGGCGGCAGGCGACTGCGAGCGGCGGCGACGCTGGCGGCGGGCGGCGGCGCGGGGCTGCTGCTGCTACTGCTTGCTGCGGCGGCGGTGGTGTGGGGGAAGACGAGGGGGGCGGCGGCATATAAAGGCCCAGGTGGGCCGGCTTGGGCGAGGGGGCGACGGCTCCGACCCGGACTCCCTTGCCGGAGTCCGGCGGGGTTACGGTGCGGCGGCGAGGCGGTTGGCAAGCTGGGCCGGCCCAGTTTCTGCGCGCGCGCGTTTTTTTTAAATAAGATTCCGCCGAGATAAATCCTAAATAAAATATTAAAAAAAGAAAAAAATCTAAAAATGCCAAAAACAATTTTCCCCGTCTAAATAGAATATTTAGAACAAAGTGAACATTTTGTTGGCCTAAAAATGCAATATTGAGAAAAATGCATATTTTTATAATTCAAATAAAATAGCAATAAAATTATTTATTTGGTTTTAACATTTTTCCTCCAATATTCCCTTTATTTTGGAGAAGTCATATTATCTCCTCTCATATGTTTTTAATATGAAATATTTTGGAGAGAAAAATAAATAAAACCAAAATGATCCTCATTTCAATATTTGAGAAAATTCAAATATGGAAATAATAAAATCCCCAACTCTCTCCGTGGGTCCTTGAGTTGCTTAGGATTTTTAGGGTCACAAACAAAATGCAAATAAAATATGATTTGCATATGATGACCTATGTATAACATTCTAAATTGAAATTTTGGGATGTCACAATCTTGTAGACAGTGAGCACTACTGGAATCTGCTACTTTGCCATCTGCCAGCTCTTTGCCGTCTGTTGGCAGAAGGCAAAGAGCCTCTTTGCCGTCTGCTTTGGGAAAGCAGACGGCAAAGAGCTGGCTGATGGCAAATAACCTGGTTGCCATCAGCCAATTCTTTGCCGTCTGCCAGCAGACGGCAAAGATTCTTTGCCGTCTGCTGGCAGACGGCAAAGAGGTGGGGCTGGCTTTTTTTTTGTGGGTAAAATAAAAAACACTTTGCCATCTGCCAGCAGACGGCAAAGATTCTTTGCCATCTGCTGCCAGACGGCAAAGTGATAGGAAAATAAATAAAAAGAAAATCCCCATCCGACCCACTGCCCCCGTGCCCGCACCCACATCTCCTCTCTGCTCTCCCGCGCCCTAGGGTTAGCCGCCACCGCTGCCACCACCACCGGCCTTATTCCGGTGAGCTCCGGCGGCCATGGTCGGCGCGCAGCACGCTACCGAGCTCACCCCGCCCCGCTACGTCGATTCCTCCGGCCAGATCCGTCCCTCCCCCCCTCGAACGCTCGCGCCAACCCATCCCTCCCCGGCTAGGGTTTGGTGCGCGGCCTCGTCTCCGCCGCCGGCGTGCTTCCGGCGGTCCTCTACGCCTCCTCGCATGGGTCCTCATGCGGCTGCACCTGCTGGACGCCGCTTCTCCACCACAAGGCAGCAGCAGAGGAGGGCCTTATCCACCACCACGCAACGGTAGCCAAGGTCCTCCTCCCCCATCTCGCCTTTCTCCCTCTCTCAAGGCCCTCTCTCAAGGTCCACCACCACAAGGCAGCACCAGCTGCTCTTCCCTCCTTCGGTGCGCCCTCCTCCCTCCCCTCTAGTGGCATGTTCTGTTATCTTCTTTCTTTCTTTCTTTTTTGTCCTGATTTTTACCGATGGAGTTGTTTGTGAGTAGTATATGCCAATGATTACTGTGTTCAAGCTAGTACGGAGAAAAACTTTGTAACATACACTGCATGTTGAAATTGCTAGACTCTGTATTGTTTAGCATGGCAGGAGTGACAACCCACCAGGATAGATGCACAACTTTGTACTGTTCTTACTGCAGCTAACAGATGAATATTGTGGTCCTAATACGGGTGATGCTACTATGTTGTTCAGTATAAGATACGTGTGAAAAAAAAGGAAAATATTGAACAAACCTGTGCAACTTGTGTAGCCTAAATGAGATATCTGTTTCTTACAGCCTTCTCCGAATATGATTTGTTGCTTATCGTCAGAACGATGTTGCCGAAAGAAAGTTCAACCAATTCTTTGGCTAACTGTTATATTCTTTAATTTTATATCATGTTCGTCTCCCCTGTTTAACATTTTTCACACTCTAGTTTTGTGATAATATATTAGAATAGCTCATGCTTGTTGTGCGAGAGGAAGATATGTTAGCTATGCTCATGGAGGACATCATCATGTCAACCATACGTATTTTGTGTGATCCGTGTCTTAAAGAATAGTTGTTGAAATAAACTGTATATTTTCATTTATTTTATTTCAAAATGATCATTGAAATGTCAATTGGTGCACAAATTACTGCATTATGGTCAATTAGCATCTAAACAGTTTTTCACGCCTTAGTGGTATTACAAACAATTCCTACCAAATCTATACTTTCACAGTTGTCTCAGCCAAACAACTTCTAGCTTTCCCACAGTTCTCAGCTCACAGCAGATTTTTTGGAATTCACAGCTCAACCAAAAACAACCTTTGCCTCGCCGGCGAGAGCTTCTCGCGATGCCTGCCGCGGTGGTGCGCTGCCCCCTCCTCGGGCAGCACCCGGCGACCGCCCTCCGACTCTCCTTCTCCTCCGGCATGCGGCCTGTGTGCGGAGCCGCAGGGGGTGGGAGCCAGGGGCGGTCCCCGGCGTATGGTGGGCTGCTGCTCGACGCCGGTGGCACGCTTCTGCAGTTGGCGCAGTTGCTTCTGGTCTTTCGATTTGGGAAGAAAATTTTCTTTTTCCCTTGGTGTTCACCGGCGTATGGCGTTTAGTTTTTTTTATGTTGCATGCTCTCTGATTTCAGAGTAGATTGCTTTACAGCATGTTGAATACCAATGGTGTTCTCCTCTATTTGATTACTATGGCTGGTTGCTTGTTTAACTTTTGTGTGAGAAATAATGCAGATCAAATGCAGATGTAATTTTCTGGTGCAGGAAAGTTGAAGGCCACCGTCAGTACATCTAACAGCGGCAGCACCGGCACAAAATGGTTTGGAATCTTTATCAGAGGATTGTGCTGGTGTTGTTGCAGACTTCAAATTATTTTGATAGTAAACTTCATTTTCTTATTACACACTTTTTCTATGATTGAACTTATGTTAATATTTTAAGGGGATATGTGAGAGAGAGAAAAAAAAGGTGTGCAGATGGTTTGATGCAAATATTATAGCATAGTAGTTTGAATACTATCAGGACAGGTTATATTAGAGATATAGTTTGAGGACTGTCGGGACATGTTATATTGGTGAGATAAATTGACAATGTTGATTTGTAGCCAATTTTGTAGTCTAAGTAGTCGGTTATCTGATATTATGCAAAGCATGACACATGCTTGTTTTCTTCAAATCTTTCCTCGCTGTAAACCAATAGGCCTTCTCTTTTTTTTTTATCTTCTGGTGCAGGCTTCCTTGATTGATGTAAGTATGAGTGGAAGCTACACAAGAACACAGTTTAAGTTGAGAGGGTATATATAGAAGTTCAGACATCCTAGAATGTTATTAATGCCAATTTTAGCATCTCATTATTTGATGCCGAATTTCCTTTACCTATATATATGATCAGAACAGTACCACTCATAATAATTTTCTTAGCTGATTTTCAAGACATTATATTGTAATTGTAGTGTCACTTTTTGATTTCGACCTGCATGCCATGTTTTTCAGCAGATATTGTATAGTTAGTTACTCATCTTATCACCTAAAGTTATTGCCGTGCACATATTGAAGGCAAACATGGTACGCAAGTGATCTGGTTATGAAAATCTTCATGAAAATTTTGGACTGCTTGGCGTTTGATGCAGTTTTTTTAAATATATACAATTCCTCTATTTGAAGAATACTTGGGATATATTAATGATAAAGTTGACTATAGGCTGGTTAGAGTTTATTTTTGCAATAGTGGAACATGGCAAATTATATCTTTGGTTCGACATGGAGCTCCCCTGTTCCACCTCTGTTCTGATACGACTGAAACATTCGATTAATTATTTTTTCTTCTTCTCACAGGGTGCTTGTGATGCGCAGATGGTGGCGGTGAAGCAGCTGGTCCGGGAGAGCTTGCCAGGGAGGAAGGAGTTCCTAGGGGAGGTGCTGATGCTGACGGTGCTCAGCCACCCACACTTAATCAGCCTGGCCGGCTTCTGCGTGCAGGGTGACGAGCGGTTGCTGGTGTACAAGTGCATGCCCTTCGGTAGCCTGGAGCGCCATCTCTTTGGTAATACTTCTTCTCAAAATTATTCAGACTTGCTCTCTCTTTGGTCCAGTTCATCTCTGCAATGCAGTTAATATGTATCTGTCTCGGCTCTAACATGTTATAACAAAGCATCCCTGTTGAAATGCAAAAGATTTTCTTCATAATTCATGTGTTATGATAGTAGTTATGTTTGTGTGGTAAACCTTTACATTACTGGTGCGCACTCTCGAAAGTAATTCGTGTGGGTTTGGGAAATCAAAGGGGAAAATAAATGAATCATAGAAGAACCATCTATGGTTCTCCTTCCTCATTTCTACTAGGAAAGAGGTGACTTCAAGAATTTGTTTTTCATTTGGTTCACTTGCAATTCCCCTCTGTCAATCTCTCTCTTATTTCATTGCAGGATACTTTGCTTATTCCCATCTCTTGTTTGATGGCAGGGTCTCAAAGGTGAGGCATGGGCTCGGAGGTGAGGCCACTAGCGGTTCAACTTTGCATGTACACAATAAAAGAATATCAAGGCTCTGCTTCAGAAGAGGTATTGTGTTGTAAACTTTAATATACACACATGGATATGTCAGCTAATCATTTTGTTCTGTGATCCTTTTGACATATTTAATTTTCCTTTAATCATTGGGACTGGGCATGGGTTTGAGCTCTCTGTTTTGCGCACTGGTTTTAGCTCATTTACGCTGCCTAAATTTTGCTTTACTTCCAAACGCAACGCACTAATTAGTGCATGTATAGGGTTAGTGAAGGAAAGTTTGCAGTTGCAGCTGTCACTCTAGATGATTATCTTTCGATGCAAAGTACTGAAGTGAAAAGTTGGTGACTTGCTTTCTAAAATATGAAAGCATTAGTTTCTTGTTCTATTCATTTCATCATAGATTTGGTAGCACAAAAATGGCATACTTAGATAGGTTAACTCTAAAATGACACAAATAATGAATAAGATGAAGAAAAACAAGGAAGAGGAGGAAAAGAAGGCATAGGAAGAAGAAGAAGAAGAAGAGCTCCTCTTCTTCCTCTTCTTCTTCTTCTTCTTCTTCTTCTTCTAGTCTTCTTCTTCTTCTTCTAATTTCTTACTCCTATTTTTGCAGGTTTGATTCACTTCATGGAAGGGCAGAATGCTACTGTTTAGATGTTAGATGTTTGATGTATTGGATGTTTGTGAAACTATGTATATATGAATTGGATGTATGATGTTTGATGTTTGAAACTATGTTTGATGTATGATGTTTGATGTTTGAAACTATGTGATTCTGAATACATATATATATATATATATATATATATATATATATATATATATATATATATATGTGTGTGTGTGTGTGTGTGTGTGTGTGTTTGAATTTCTGTGAAAATGAATTGATATAACAAAAAACAGAAAAAACAGGGGCTATATAGCCACTTTGCCGTCTGCTAGCAGACGGCAAAGAGGTTTGCCGTCTGTCAGCAGACGGCAAAGTGGCCACATGGTAGCAGCCTGCGCAACCTGGGCTGGCCTATTTGGCCTCTTTGCCGTCCGCTGGCAGATGGCAAAGAGGTTGCTTCTTTGCCGTCTACTGGCAGACGGCAAAGAGCTTGCTTCTAAGCAGACGGCAAAGAAGCAACCTCTTTGCCATCCGCCAGCGGACGGCAAAGAAGCAACCTCTTTGCCGTCCGCCAGCAGACGGCAAAGCAGCCTTTACCGGCATCAGCTTTGCCGGAGTGTTTGCCGTCTGCTAGCGGACGGCAAAGCCTTTGCCGTCCGCCAAGCTTGCCTTTGCAGCAGCTGATTCCAGTAGTGGAGACAACCCCAAAGTCCTGCATTGATGTAGTGTTCGAGTTCCTGGCCACTACCACTGGCACAAGCTCTTTGAACTCGCTGCCTGAATCACTTCGGCTTCTTCAGTCTCAGCTACAAGCTGAAAGGCATCAGTCAGCTGTGCTGCGGCAAGAAGCCGAAGGACTGAGGAAGTTCCTGTAGAATTCATATGCATACTTTCTGGTGCAACAGCAAGCGCTGGACGATTTTAGCGCCAAACAAGAGAAAACTAATAAGCTTGCTAAGTTTCTTGCCAGCATGGTGGGTATCCAGGATATCATTTCTTGAGCTCTTCTGAAGTGGTTTCTGTTCTGGACTTGTTTTGCTGCCGCGTTTATTTTCACTGGTGGCCAATTTAGATGCCTAGTGTATGTAATATGCTGCTTTGTTCACTATATTTGCAATGGTGGCGAACTTTGATGCCCAGTGGATGTAATATTTGTAATAGCCATAATAGTCTAGCGTAAGTTACCTGCTTATTTATTTCCTTATTATTTTGTTTATTTTTTTGCTGGTAGTCGCTGCAGTTCTTTTTCCGCGGTAACCTTTTTACTAGAAGTAGTCCTGCTGCCTGCTGTAGTGGGCCTCCTAAGGTATGTATGATCCATGGGCCTTCTACGGGCCGTAGATTCAATGGGACTTCTACGGGCCGTATGATCGATTGGCCGAACATGGGCCGTACTTTCATGGACAATTAACAGACCGCAATATGGGCCTTAAACGGGCTATAATAGGAATTGTCTGTTTATGGGCCGTTAACAGGCCCATCTGTACAACGGGCTTAATTTGAACGGCAGGCATAACGGGTCGTTAATGGGCCATATGTGATGACGCCATGAAAACTGACCAATGGATTAAAGGGCCACAGACGGGCCGACTTTAACCACGGGCTGAATTTGGCCCACAAGCGGAACTGGCCAGTAACGGACCGTGAATAATCGAATGCCAGAAATGAGCCCAATAATAAATGGGCCCTTAGAAGGCCGAAAGATAACACGGGCTGAAATGGCCCAATGGAATAATGGGCCATTAATGGGTATAAAACTATACACTGTTCATTATGGGCCAGTTTCACCACGGGCCGTTTATGGGCCAAGATTTAGAAAGGGCCTCATATGGGCCGAAAGACGTCATGGGCCATACATGGGTAGAAGTTACAACAGGCTGGAATCCTATTGGACGGCCCATATGGCGCTACTGGGCCTAATTTGGATAGCCTATAACCGGTCATGGGTTAGCGGGCTGTAAATGGGCTATATGCGAACAGGCGTTAATAGGCCTTCAGTGGGCCAGGCCGCTACATTTTGACTAAGTCAAATGGGCCGGCGTTTTGACCTGAATGGGCCACTGTTGGGCCATGCCACGTGTCGACGTATCATAGGTGCATCCCGTCCATTCGCTGGATGACATCTGTCCTAGCACTGAGCTGACAGATGGATTCTCCGGCGAATGAGAATTTTACACATGGAAAATCCCCACTGGTGAGGGATGTTAACGGGTTATCGGATCCAAACCGGAACCCGATAGCTTAATGGCGACCCGTTATGATGGATGCCACGTGTCGGTTACCCTTGACGAAAGCACTTCTATGACGCGCGATTTATCGTCATGGAACTGGACACTTCCGTGATGATAATTTTGGTAATGTCATGGAAAACTTCTACGACAGCACAGGTATGACTATCTTGATTCTGTCATAAAATCGTCATGGATGTACATGCATGATAGAAAACGTGACCTTCTGTGACAAACACGTATCATCACGGAAGTGTATTTTTTTTGTAGTGAATACAAAGATATTAAATCATGCATAAAAGAGTGTAGAAAAGACTCAAATAATATTCATAGATAATCTGATCATAATTCCACAATTCATCGGTGTCAGGACCCCGATCCTAAGTCACACTGATCTAGCATGTAACACATCATATCACTTCGCGGCCTCACGCATGGTATCCCCATGGCTGCAGCCTTACCTAGGGCAGGACCGTTTGCACCTTTTAGCAAACGTATATGATAGTGTCGCTAGCATCCATATGACAGAGAACCCGGGCCGACATGACTAGTCGTAAACCCAAGGTGGCACAAACTTACAGGGACAGGCATACGTAACCCAGCAATGAACGTGTCGGTCATCAATTTATGAACCTAAGTCGTAGCAAGCAACAAGGACTTAAAGGAACAATGCGGTACATTTCCCCGAAGGGACAGACACAGGAACACTACTAGGGAAAAGCTTATAGGCAGATGCTTAATAGTAGCGTGGGTTTATACCCCTCGCTACTGCTACTTACTAGTAGCGCGGGTTTATAACCCCCGCTACTAATAAGTTGATAGTAGTAGCGCGGGTTTATAACCCTCACTACTACTAAGTGGTCTCTGCCGTGCCCCCCCGAGACATGCCATAGTAGTAGCGAGGGGTATAAACCTGCGCTACTACTAAGTTGATAGTAGTAGCGTGGGTTTATTACCCTCGCTACTACTAAGTGGTCTCTACCGTGCCCACCCGGGACATGCCATAGTAGTAGCGAGGGGTATAAACCTGCGCTACTACTATACTACTGTCGACCCACCAAGACAAGTGTACACATAGCGTGCGGAGGCCCAAATCCAAACCCACACTCTTCTAATTCCCCTTCTCCTCCCACCCGCGATTCCCTTCCTCACCCACCGCAACTGCCGGCCTCGCACCTCGGTGCCACTCACAAATCCGGCGACCTCCTCTCGCACTGCAGACCCCTCCCCTCCCCCTCCATCCTCCTTCTTCTCCGTTGTTGGAAGGAGAGGGAAACCAGCAGAGCGTCATCCATGGCAGTGGCCAGATCCGCCATGGACGCAGCCACTTGCACCTCCTCACCGGGTAAAGGGTCCCACGACAAGCAGCAGAAGGTCACCGGGCTTCATCTACGGTTTCGGGCGACTGCTCCAACTCCGGCGGCCACCGATGAGTTCCTCCTCCTACTGCTCTTTATCTCTCTCTTCCTCTTTCTAATAATTTTCACTTCTTTTGTAGTAGCAGTAGACAAGAGGTGCGGTCACAAGTTGGGTGGGGAAGCACCATCACCATGGACAACTTCATCCCCTCCAGGACCAGTAGCAGCCATGGATGGAGAGGATGATGACGCCCAGCAGAAGCAGCCGCCATGGATGGAATTTATTTTTTTAATTCTCAATTAGTTAGTAGTTGCGCGGGGCCCTGACCCACACTACAACTAAGTAGTAGTAGCGCGGGTGGCTATCGCGCTACTACTACCAGAAGTAGGAGTAGCGCAGGTACCACCCGCGCTACTGCTAAAAGTTAGCTATAGCGCCTTAGCAGTAGCGCAGGCCCCCGCGCTACTGCTAGGCAATTACCTCACGCTACTACTAGGATTTTCCCTAGTAGTGGAACAAAGAAGGATACATGCTGGCAAACCTAAGTATTCCAGAGCAGTAGCGAACTACTATGGCTCAGTGAAAGCACTAGGAGACATTTCCCCATAAGAAAGGCTACCAAGAATAAACAACTAGGTGTCGGATCCCAGACATAGCAATACATGTTACACGTACGCATAACATGCAAGTATGTGCTGTACAACATGGCATCACAACATAACTCAACAACTCATATAGACAAAGGCCCAGAAAAGCCAATATAGCATTATATTACAAACATGGGTCACGTGACCCAACATACAGAGCATACAAGCAACGGAAGCGTAACATGGATGTCTGAGTACAAACAACTACAAATGAAAAGGGCTAAGAAGCCTGACTATCTACAAGACCCTCCCTAGGGTACAAGATCGTAGCTGAGGTAACAAGCTAATCGTCGAAGTCCACACGGAACTACTAGTGAGACCGAAGTCTCCTCTGCAAAACATAAATTAAGCAAACGTGAGTACAAATGTACCCAGCAAGACTTATATCAGAACTAGCTACATATGCATCGTTATCAAACAAGAGGGTTGTGGGGTTTAACTGCAGCTGTGGCTATCCTGAACTACGACTGCAAGTAATTCCTTTGAGGTGGCGCACACGAGTCCACATATTCACCATATCAATACATCACTATCGATCCTCTCCCGTCTCCCTGCTAGAAGGCCATACATAGCACTCACGCTTATCTTGCGCATTTTAGAGTATCCACTTGTAGTTATCTATGAACAATGTAAGCATTCCAAGTAGTCCATATCCGTGGACACGGCTATTTCAATAGATCATATTACCCTGCAGGGGTGTACTTCTTCACACATGCTGCCACCACTTATCGTCGTTTACATGACATGTACTCGGCAACCTTCAAGCGAAAGCCCAGCGAGGGTGTCGGCCACGACCTGACTAACCACACAAGTCTCTAGTCCAGGTTTATCGCCTATTCGGCTTCCATCCGCAAGGAAGTCTAGCCGGGGTTTCCACTACAGCCCCAAACGATGTGTGCAGGGTTCCCAAGCCCACCAAATGGGTGCCACTTGGTACACCGGGCCAAGGTGCCTAGTCTATCCCAAGCCCACCAGTACCGGGTGCCACTTGGTAGACTACTAACACAACCTACAAACACCAGAAACTAGTTGCAACTCCTAGATAGAGATCTAGGCGATTAATAAGTCGAGAGGGGCACTTAAGCATTCCTATGCGTGGTAGTAACTGTCTTGGATCACAAACACGGAACTCAGTTCCTGAGGACGGTTTCAATGAGACAACCCACCATGTACTCCTACATTGCCTCTCACCGCTACCTTTACCAAATTGTGTTCACACACTTAGCTCTCAACAGTAGGACATGTTCGTCACCATCCCAATCCAGCCCAGATGAATCAAACCTGTCACAACTCTAAGCATAGCAGGCATAACAAAGAAAGCATAAATGAGTAGGCACATCATGGCTCAAACAACTCCTACTCATGCTAGTGGGTTTCAACTATTTACTGTGGCAAAGACAGGTCATGCAGAGGAATGGTTTCAGCTACCGCAACATGTAACAATTGAATTATTGTTGTCCTAATGCTTTAAAAGAGAGCAGGAGCGAGAGAGTGGGATTGTATCAGAGAGATCAAGGGGGGTTGCTTGCCTGGAATATCAACGGCGGAGCCCTGCTCCTCAGAAAGGTACTCTGGAACACTCTTCGGAGCAGGACCTATCGAGAAGGACGGTGCCAGCAATCAATACACAACATATGCAACAATATTATGCATGAATAAGACATGGCAAGAATGCTATGGAGTGTGCTAATGTATCTAGCAAAAATTTAGATGAGGTCCATTTGAACCAAGGTTCAAATGCAAACTCCCATATTAAGCACTTTAAATGCCATTTAGTGTTTTCACTAATACAGTAGGTATAAGTTGGTTAAACATGCATGAAAGTACAATAAATGGATAGATTCATTTTTTCTGGTAATTTTTCATATATAAATTATTTCATTCTGAGCTACGGTTTAATTTTTATGATTTTTTTAAGTTTAACTATTTTTCTGGAATTTCCAAATCTTTTCTAAAATAGAAATAATCTAGAAGCTATTATGATGTCAGCTTTAGGTCAGCACTACATCAGCAGTCAACAAAGTCAAACCTAACCAGTGGGACCCACTGGTCAGTGACTCGTTTAGTTAAACAGTGCGGTTAGTGTTAATTTTGGTCACTAATCCATAATTAGCCAAGGCTGGCCCCACATGTCATTGACACGGTGGGTGATGGCGCGTCCAACAGCGGGCTCGGCCGGAGCTGAGGTGGATGGAGTCGATGGCTTTGAGCTCAACGACGGTGGCCGACGCTCGGGAGCTCGCGGCTTTGTGCTACGGGGTGCAAACGAGGGAACCAAAGCGCTTGGGCTGCACTACGTGAGGCTGCGAACGCATTGCACACCGGCGCATGACCAAATGGTCACCGGAGTGCCGCCGGCGTCATTCCCGTGCGGCGGAGCATCTCAGCTCTGGTGGAGGAGGCGGCTAGAGCTCGAAATCGAGCATGGCGTTAGGGGGAAATGAAGCAGGGGCTCACATGGAGTCGGTAGGGCTGCTCAGCAAGCTCGGGGAGGTCCGGACGGCGGTGTAACAGTGATGGCTATCTTGAAGTAGAGGCGGCATGGTCGAGCTCGATAGCGAGGCATCAGTGCATCCGGCAATTGCGTAGCTCGGTGGAGAGGCATGGAGCAGTGCCGCGCAGCTCTTGGACACGACGGTGGAGCGAAGGGTGGTCGGTGAGCGCGGTGACAGCAGACGGCGGTGACGGCGGCTCTTGGTCGCGCGTGTGAGAGAGAAACAGAGGAGGGGATATTGAGCAGTGAGTGAGTGGGAGGGGAGAGAGGTCTCTGGACGATTCTGTGGCGCGAGGGGAGAAAGGGAGAGCTCGCCAGCTTGAAGCAGGAGGTGGCGCACGGGCGCGCGTGCACTGGCTTGCCAGTGGGCACAAGGATGAAGACAACCTTGCTCCTGGTGGGCTGGGCCAACAGTGCCAGGCCAGGTGGGCTGCCAGGTTAGTCTTCTGCCTCTTTGATTTTTTCTATTTAGTTTCTGTTTTTCTATTTCTGTCTTTGTTTTGGCTTTATTAAAAATACCAGATCACTTCTAGAAACCCTGAAAATAATTGTGGGCACTATTTGAATTATTTCCAACAGCCCTCATTTAGTTTCAGAATTATTTGAGCATTTAAAATATTTATAGCATTTAAATGCCCAAATTCAAATACTTTATGATTTAATTCAAAAATCCAGGAATGACCTAGAAATATGTTCATCATTTTTGGTAGAGGTTTTCACCTTTATCAGAAATCATGAACATTTTCAAAGGGCATTTTGGGTTCATTGAAAATGATTTTATTTGAACCTATTAGAATTGCATTTGTGCTAGGGTTTATCAATCGCCGTTTCAAATTTCTTGAATTTAAACATGATGACATGAATGCTTTCATGCAATTAGTTACAAGAAATTCTAGGGCTGTGACAACTCACCACCACTAAACAAGAATCTCGTCCCGAGATTCAAGATGTGAGGTAAGAAGACAGAGCGGACACAAAGCTAACACAATCTTCATGATCCATTGCATTCTTGAAGATGTTGATTCATTGCATCAAATTGATCTTGACGTCTCTGCTTTGAAAACTTCATTCAACACGACGACAAAAGAATGGAAACTCTATGAGAATCGATCTTCACGAAGATCGAGAAACTCACGATCAACTCATGGAATGAGACATGACAATATCTCTCGAGCTGAGACACAAAACACACATCAGGAATGATGGAAAGGAGCATATGACAAGGTTTAATTTGGTAGGAAAAAATTCCACGCTTAGGAAGATGGTGCATGGGTTTTCAAGTAGCGAGGAGATAATTGCCATGATTCCATAATGGGGCACCTTTGGGGAAGGCGACTCATAGAATTATCCCTTAAGTTGCAAAAAGAATTACATTTGATATCTAGATCATTGAAACTCTCTATACCATCCTAAGGGAAATCTCAATCGAGCGTTTGAAGAAGTTCGAAAGAATGGCATACTCGGACTAGTATGGATGATGTTGACTACCTTGTTGAAGACAACGCAATGAGTGAATTTTTCTTATCATCGCAAATAGATGGGACCCATGGTAGGACCACTTTTGAAGATGATCCTGAATAGCAATTACTGAGAAGGGCAGCCCATGGGAATTTGGCACAATGGCGGTGCAAGCTGGGGACAAAATCCAAATGTTGGGAATGTTCCAACCATCGTATCTGCCTGAGATTCAGATCTGATTGGTGACAGGATATTCCAGACATCCGCGTGTCTGAAAAGGAAAGTTTGCAACACAATTTGATGAGATAACGTTGCGAGATTCTCGGGAAATGAACTACGGTAGTAAGCTCCAAAATATGAGCTGGTTCTGCTACACACATGTGAACACGCTGTCCCAGACAAGTATGACCACATAGTAGTCTTACAAAAAACCACTACCGAGTTCAGGTGGGGAACCATCATCGAGGATATCGAAGTCTTTACGCAAGTCCATGGATTAGATCCCAAGCATAGACTTCTCTTGCTTGAACAAGTCAATCAGTGGCTTGGTGTGCTAGGGATACATATAGAATGAAGGTTGCAAGTCTCCAAACCACAGAATACTTCGCACATATGCATGATTGACTTGGGATGATTCCAGAGGAAGCAAAAAAAACAAGCTTTCTCGAATTCACTGTGGCAACTTGGACCTAATGCATGTGAACTTGGAGAAAATCGCTTCTTACACCAAGCATATACTTCATGAACGGGGCATGAAGATAATGCTAACAAAAGTTTCCAACACTAGCTTGATGTTCAACATGAATCATGGAGATGATGAAAATGTTGTCAATGGGCTCAACAACAATTTATCATGATTTCCATATAGATGGAATCGCATAACTATGTGAGCACAGTGATAGCATTGGTCAGACCAAAAGATATAATGGTGTATGCTCGAGGGATCAACCACGAGTAAGACAACATTACGAACATCGTCGGTTCTGATTTGATTTGACGATATCCCACACTCAAACCAAAGTTTTGACAAGAAAATAGATCCAACAACTGATCACGAGGATCAATCGATGAAGATATCATCTCTCTTCAACACTCACGCAAGCACAAAGATATCCCTTTAGAATGAACTAAGTTAGGCAAAGCTTTTATATTCCAACTGTCCAAGTTGTTGCTTGGCTTAACCAACTAGCTCAGGGTATCCAACACAGATTCTTGGAGAAGGGGTGGTTTATAGGAAAACCATTTGATCACGAACTCAACATAACGGCCAGGGAGTAACCTGGTAATACTTCTGAGAAGATAGCCAGAAAATTATGAGCCACCGATATGTTACTAAGCTCGAGAACAATCTTGCTTTTCAGGGCAAGATGATATGATCAAAAGGGCGGGGGTATGATAAAATCCTAACTCATCGATCGAAGAGTGCACCAGGAAAATGGACTAGTTAGCACGATCAATCTTAGAATGATGATTCCATAACCAACACACTAAGAATGAGATTATCGTCCATTAACCACCAAGCAACATGTTTGCTAGGAGTATTGAATTCACGCATCACAGTTCACTTGTCGGTATCCCAGTTACAGCAACACAGATACCGAGGAATGAACAATGATGGCGAAGAGTATCACTAAATCAAGATTTCATATGAGGTAGTGCAATTCTCATGACATTCCTGACATAAAGAGGGCAACACTCCAAGGTAGAACAGAACAAAAGCTAGATTGGCAATTTGATCTGCGGAATACAACTATTTTGACCCAATCCTCGAAATCGACAAGGTACTGGAGTTTGTTTCTCCTAGTCATTCCGAGATAGAATGGCTTGACGGACCACAAGGCAAAAGGCATCGATGAACACGAATGCACAACTACTCCTGGCTATCAACTGATAGATGGAGGTCAGAATACAACTAAAGAGGGACAACTCAAAAGAACATATAACTTTCTGAGTTGTGGATGCATAGATTAGTATGTCGAACAAAGCTCAACATATTTCTTCCGGATAACCCATGCAGAAAGGTAGGATTGGCAGAGTCACAACAATCAAATGAAGAACTCATCAAGAGCACTCTTGTTGTGATCTTTTGGTTCAAAAGAACTTCTGCCGGGGATGACTCATGGTATTTGGAAGAATGATGTACCACGGACCTCGAGGACTATTGCCAAGGTTACTAACATCCTGAAGGAGCAAGCAAACACTATCAACACGAGGTTAGTAGAGTAAATCTTGTGTTCAAGAACCCAGAAATAGAATTCCTACTAGCTAAATGGTATCACGGGATGCTTTCGAAAATGATGCCCAGAATTATCACACTGGGAACACAAAACATGGCTAGATTACTAGGTGGTTCTCTAACATACCCTAGTGTCATAATAACTTCACCATATATGTCGAGGCAACAAAGTACCTCAACACAACGGTTAGTGTGATTGATCTAATCCAAAAGGACATCGGGAACATGCAGGAAAGACTTGCAAATGCATCAGATTCTCTAGAAACCTTGGATAACTCGGACAGCATAACGGATGTACTGGCATAAACATGAGGCGACCTGGAATACAACTGACAACATAGCAATGGATTCTTACGGAAGCACTGATCCAAGAAGGCTACAACTTTCTTGCAAGTCTCCGGCATAGTAACTCGTCATCCTGATAGATGAACAGAAAGCCTAGTTCCTTAAACCCCGTAGGAGAGAAGAGGGTGACTCAGATCAGAAGAACATAAGGTAAAGGAGTAACAGAGCCTTACGTTCCCTTCCACAATCAATTCCCTTATATAACTAAAGAATTTCTAGACTCAACTTCGACCAGTTTGGCTTGGTAATCCTACAGCCAGCCAGGCTCTGATACCAAAGCTGTCAGGACCACCATCCTAAGTCACACCGATCTAGCATGTAACACATCATATCACTTTGCGGCCTCACGCACGATATCCCCACGGCTGCATCCTTACCTAGGCCGGGATCGTTGCGCCTTTTGGCTCACGTATATGATAGTGTCACTAGCATACATATGACAGAGAACCTAGGCTGACATGACCAGTCGTAAACCCAAGGTGGCATAAACTTACAGGGACAGGCATACGTAACCCAGCAATGAACGTGTCGGTCATCAACGTATGAACCCAAGTCATAGCAAGCTACAAGGACTTAAAGGAACAACGCGTGACATTTCCCCAAAGGGACAGACATAGGAATAAAGAAGTATACATGCCGGCCAACCTAAGTGTTCCGGAGCAGTAGCAAACTACTATGGCTTAGTGGAAGCACTAGGAGACATTTCCCAATAAGAAAGGCTACCAAGAATAAACAACTAGGTGTCGGATCCCACACATAGCAATACACATTACACGTACACATAACATGCAAGTATGTGCTGTACAACATGGCATCATGAAATAACTCAACAACTCATATATACAAAGGCCCAGAAAAGCCAACATAGCATTATATTACAAACAGGGGTCAGATGACCCGACATACAGAGCATACAAGCAACGGAAGCATAACATGTCTGAGTATAGACAACTACAAATGAAAAGGGCTAAGAAGCCTGACTATCAACAAGACCCTCCCAAGGGTACAAGATCGTAGCTGAGGTAACAAGCTAATCGTCGAAGTCCACGCGGAACTACTAGTGAGATTGAAGTCTCCTCTGCAAAACATAAATTAAGCAAACATGAGTACAAATGTACCCAGCAAGACTTACATCAGAACTAGCTACATATGCATCATTATCAACAAGGGGGTTGTGGGGTTTAACTGCAGCAAGCCAGCTTTGACTGTGGCTATCCTGAACTATGACTGCAAGTAATTCCTTTGAGGTGGCGCACACGAGTCCACATATTCACCATATCAATACACCACTATGGATCTGCTCCCATCTCCCTGCGAGCAGGCCATCCATAGAACTCACGCTTATCTTGCACATTTTAGAGTGTCCACTTCCAGTTATCTATGAACAATGTGAGCATTCCATGTAGTCCATATCTGCGGACGCGGCTATTCGAATAGATTATATTACCCTGCAGGGGTGTACTTCTTCACACACGCTCCCACCACTTATCGCCGTTTACACGACATGTACTCGGCAACCTACAAGCGGAAGCCCAGCGAGGGTGTCGGCCACGAACTGACTAACCACACAAGTCTCTAGTCCTGGTTTATCGCCTATTCGGGTTCCATCCGCAAGGAAGTCCGGCCGGGGTTTGCACTACAGCCCCAAACGATGTGTGCAGGGTTCCCAAGACCAACAAACGGGTGCCACTTGGTACACCGGGCCATGGTGCCTTGTATGTCCCAAGCCCACCTGTACCGGGTGCCACTTGGTAGACTACTAACACAACCTACAAACACCAAAAACAAGTTGAAACTCCTGGACAGAGATCTAGGCGATTAATAAGTCAAGAGGGGCACTTAAGCATTCCAATGCATGGTAGTAACTGTCTTGGATCACAAACACGGAACTCAGTTCCTGAGGACGGTTTCAATGAGACAACCCACCATGTACTCCTACATGGCCTCTCACCGCTACCTTTACCAAATTGTGTTCACACACTTAGCTCTCAACAGTAGGACATGTTCATCACCATCCCAATCCATCCCAGATGAATCAGACCTGACACAACTCTAAGCATAGCAAGCATAACAAAGCAAGCATAAATGAGTAGGCACATGATGGCTCAAACAACTCCTACTCATGCTAGTGGGTTTCAACTATTTACTGTGGCAAAGACAGGTCATGCAGAGGAATTTGTTCAGCTACCGCAACATGTAACAGTTGAATCATTGTTGTCCTAATGCAGTAAAGAGAGCTGGAGTGAGAGAGTGGGATTGTATCAGAGTGATCAAGGGGGTTGCTTGCCTGGAATATCAGCGGTGGAGCCCTGCTCCTCAGACAGGTACTCTGGAACACTCTCCGGAGCAGGACCTATCGAGAAGGACGGTGCCGGCAATCAATACACAACATATGCAACAATATGATGCATGAAGATGACATAGCAAGAATGCTATGGAGTGTGCTAATGTATCTAGCAACAATTTAGATGAGGTCCATTTGAACCAAGGTTCAAATGCAAACTCCCATATTAAGCACTTTAAATGCCAATTAGTGTTTTCACTTATACAGTAGGTATAAGTTGGTTGAACATGTATGAAATTAGCATAAATGGATAGATTAGATTTTATTTTTATTTTTCAGATATAAATTATTTCATTCTGAGCTACGGTTTAATTTCTATGATTTTTTGAAGTTTAACTATTTTCTGGAATTTCCAAATCTTTTCTGAAATAGAAATAATCCAGAAGCTATTATGACATTAGCTTTAGGTTAACACTACATCGGTAGTCAACGAAGTCAAACCTGACCAGTGGGACCACTGGTCAGTGACTCATTCAGTTAAGAAGTGCGGTTAGTGTTAATTTTTGGCACTAATCCAAAATTAGCCAGGGCCGGCCCCACATGTCATTGACACTGGGGGTGGATGTTAGTGGTCAATGGGGTTAAACCCGCCAGCGATTAGCCGTCAGCGAGGCCCGAGACGGCGGCCTGGCTCGGAAATCAACAAGAGTGCACCGTTCGATGCGCGGGCGGGCTCTTTGGAGAGTTGCGGTGATGGCGCGTCCAACGGTGGGCTCGGCCGGAGCTGAGCTAGACGGAGTCGACGGCGGTGAGCTCAACCATGGCGGCCGGCGCTTGGGAGCTCGCGGCTTTGGTGCTACGGGGTGCAAACGAGGGAACCAAAGCGCTTGGGCTGCACTACGTGAGGCTACGAATGAGTTGCACACCGGCGCATGACCAAATGGTCACCGGAGTGTCGCCGGCGTCGTGCTTGTGCGGCGGAGCGTCTCGGCTCCGGTGGAGGAGGCGGCTAGAGCTCAAAATCGAGCATGGCATTAGGGGGAAATGAAGCAGGGGCTCACATGGAGTCGGTAGGGCTGCTCAGCGAGCTCGGGAAGGTCCGGACGGTGGCGTAACAGCGATGGTGATCTCGGCGCATAGGAGGTGGGGAGCTCGATGGTGAGGCATCACTGCGTCCAGTGATTGCGTAGCTCGGTGCAGAGGTGTGGGGCAGTGTCGCGCAGCTCCTGGACACGACGGTGGAGCGAGGGGTGGTCGGTGAGCACGGTGACAGTGGACGGCGGCGACGGCGGCTGTCGGTCGCGCGCGTGAGAAAGAAATAGAGGAGGGAAGAGAGAGAGCAGCGAGTGAGGGGGAGGGGAGAGAGGTCTCTGGACGTCTCTGTGGCGCGAGGGGAGAAAGGGAGAGCTCGCCAGCACGAAGCAGGAGGTGGCGCACGGGCGCGCGTGCGCTGGCTTGCCAGTGGGCACGAGGTTGAAGAAAACCTTGCCCCTGGTGGGATGGGCCAATAGTGCCAGGCCTGGTGGACTGCCAGGTTAGTCTTCTGCCTCTTATTTATCTGTTTTTCTATTTCTGTCTTTGTTTTGGCTTTATTAAAAATACCAGATCACTTCTAGAAATCCTAAAAATAATTGTGGTCACTATTTGAATTATTTCCAACAGCCCTCATTTAGTTTTAGAATTATTTGAGCATTTAAAATATTTATGGCATTTAAATGCCCAAATTCAAATACTTTATGATTTAATTCAAAAATCCAGGAGTGACCTAGAAATATGTTCATCATTTTTGGCAAAGGTTTTCACCTTTATCAGAAACCATGAACATTTTCAAAGGGCATTTTGGGTTCATTGAAAAAGATTTTATTTGAACCTATTTGAATTGCATTCATGCTAGGGTTTATCAATCCCCATTTCAAATTTCTTGAATTTAAACATGATGACATGAATGCTTTCATGCAATTAGTTACAAGCAATTCTAGGGCTGTGACAACCGGATCTCGACAAACACACCGCAAAAGAATATTACATCGGATAGAACTCCAAGAACATCGAGGAGAACATTGTATTGAAGATCAAAGAGAGATAATAAGCCATCTAGCTACTAGCTATGGACCCATAGGTCTGAGGTAAACTACTCACGCTTCATCAGAAGGGCAATAGGGTTGATGTAGAAGCCCTCCGTGATCGAATCCCCCTCCGGCAGGGTGCCGGAAAAGGTCCCTAGATGGGATCTCACAGGTACAGAAGGTTACGGCGGGGGAAAAGTATTTTGGTGGATGCCTCCGGTGGTTTGGGAATATTTGAGGATTTATAGAGCTGAGAACGAGGTCGGTGGACTCCCGGCGGGGGGGCACAAGCCAGGGGCGTCCCCCCTAGGGCGCGCCCTGGTGGCTTGTCACCTCCTAGTGACTCTTCTGACGTCCCCTCCAAGTTCCGTGGGTGTCTTCTGGTCCAAGAAAAATCATCACAAAGTTTCATTCTGTTTGGACTCCGTTTGATATTCCTTTTCTGTAAAACTCAAAAACAAGGAAAAAACAGAAACTGGCATTGGGCTCTAGGTTAATAGGTTAGTCCCAAAAATAATATAAAATAGCATACTAATGCATATAAAACATCCAAAATAGATAATATAATAGCATGGAACAATAAAAAATTATAGATACATTGGAGACGTATCAGGCATCCCAAAGCTTACTTCCTACTCGTCCTCGAGTAGGTAAATGATACAAACAGAATTTTTGATGTGGAATGCTACCTAACATAATTATCCATGTAATTTTCTTTATTGTGGCATCAATATTCAGATCCATATGATTCAGAACAAAAAATTAATATTGACATAAAAACAATAATACTTCAAGCATACTAATAGAGCAATCATGTCTTCTCAAAATAACATGGCCAAAGAAAGTTATCCCTACAAAATCATAAAGTCTGGCTATGCTCCATCTTCATCACACAAAATATTTTATCATGCACAACCCCGGTGTGTAGCCAAGCAATTGTTTCATACTTTTGATGTTCTCAAACTTTTTCAAATTTCACGCAATACATGAGCCTGAGCCATGGATATAGCACTATAGGTGGAATAGAATATGGTGGAGAAGACAAAAAGAAAGAGATAGTCTCACATCAACTAGGTGTATCAACTAGCTATGGAGATGCCCAGCAATAGATATCAATGTGAGTGAGTAGGGATTGCCATGCAACGGATGCACTAGAGCTATAAGTGTATGAAAGCTCAAAAAGAAACTAATTGGGTGTGCATCCAACTTGCTTGCTCACGAAGACCTAGGGCACTTTGAGGAAGTCCATCATTGGAATATACAAGACAAGTTTTATAATGAAAAATTCCCACTAGTATATGAAAGTGACAAAATAGGAGACTCTCTATCATGAAGATCATGGTGCTACATCCACTGGTACAGCGAGGTGCTATACAAAAGGATTTTAACCCCTTTCCACGAAGGAATTTGGAACCGTCGCCAAGTGACTGACTTTTATAGGGGGGTCCTTCCCACACGACCGTGAAACGTCGGGGATAGGGAGCCACCCAGACACTACATCCTTGCAACTCGTTTGTGCTCGCATTGCCATCGCAGTCAGTATTCTGTGGTGCTACGTTTACGATGCGCAGCCCATCACAAATGATTCACGATTATAGAATGTGTATGATAAGAAGACAAACACATACATTCACTTTTCCCAAACCGTATGCGATAACTAATTAAGAAGATTGTCTAATCGTTGTATGAGTGTCGGACAGGATTACAAAACTTCAGACCGTCATAACATCGTCGTACATGACAACTATCGCACACGCTATTCTGTGGTGCAACATTTACGATGCATATCACATCAGAAGCAGTTCATGGTTGCGAATCATGTACGGTAAGGCAACTATCACAAATGTTTAGTTTGCCCGCACCATTTGTGATATTGTCTGACATCACACACGCTTTGCAAATGGCAACTGTGTGCATGCTTGCACACGTTTCCTCTCTGTGAACCGTGTCGGATTATGGTGTATATTAGAAACGTTTGTGTTTTACCAACCGTGTATGCCGTAACGACCTGCAGAGCGTAATTTCACCATAATTGAATTGCTGTTATTTCAAATTGTACCGGATTTGAATTTGAATGTATGCTATACCTTTATTCATATCCATCAGGTTCAAACAACCAATGCATTATTCGATTCATAGGTACATATGTTCAAGAATTACATAAGAACCAAATAAAGAATGATGAACCACAGTTGTATACTTGTACTATTAAAGACGGTAAAGAAATAGGCGAAATACATTCTGGTTGCTAAACAAGGTGAAGCGGAATGCCCATATTGTGCCCTCCTCCATCCAGAAGGCACGCACAACCCTAGTGCAACCCCTTGTGATGGCCGACCGCCCACCCTTCACGGTCTTGATGAAAACATCTAGATAATCATCGAGTTCTGGTAGAAATACTTTAACCTTTGCATGCCCACCAATCATGTAGTTTGAGAGGAAATCTTGAGTAAACTGCTTTGGGAACCACTGCAAAGGAAAAAGATTCAGACATTGTCATCTAACACAACTCATTATGGGCAGTAAAAGAAGGCTGCAGAGTTCTTACTTGCCATCCTGCAGTTCGCTGTTGTCTTGGATAAAGTGTAAACAAATAGTTTAATTGCCATCTTTTGACCCATTTTTCTAACAATCTTTATCAGCTTCATCACTTGATGCTGGTTCATCGATATCTCATTGCCCCATACGCAGAAAGGGTCGAAGCGCGGATCTTTACCAATGACATATGTACCTAAAAGCACCAAGTTAATATTAGAAGCTAAACAGCAATTGCACAATGATGTAGTACAACACTCTTTTATAATATCTTATAACATCCAATATACTCACATATTAGACAAATTAACATCTTACATTATGGGCCTGAAGGAGTTTATTGCATTTTTACAAATTATCGGCTGATTAACTGTTGCTGTATCCATGGGTTAGAGTTAGTTTGAGCTAGTTTGGGCTCAAATAGCCCTAAAGTATATCCAAAGATGAGGGCTAGTTTGAGCTAGTTGCATCTAACCCACCCAAAAAAACTATCCCACCCAAGAGGTGCTAATTGGAGCTAGTTCTCCTAGTGCATTTATTGTCAATCTAACCCTGTCATCCAAACACCTCTTTGGATGGAGTTAGTTCAGGGTTAGTCATGATCTAGAAACTAACTCTAACCTCTAGCTAAGTTGAGTATCCAAATAGGGTTGTGTTGTTGTTGTTGTTGTTGCTGCTGCTGCTTCTCTTCTATGTATATCTAGACATCATCAGAACATTAAGGTAACACTCTTCCTTGTTGCTATGTTGCCTAGGATTGCATATTTAGACATTAAGTACAGTGCATGTTGCTATGTAGCCTCAGATATATTACATATGGCCCTAGTTAACCTAACGATAAATGGGTTACAGATATATTCAGTTAAAAGTCTGATTCACCGATTAGTCCCTTATCAGCCCCGGCCTATATGGTACCAGCTACCGGTATCCTGAACAGTGAGTATATATAAGCCATGGGATAAAACTAACCTCGATGGAAAACAGCAGTCGTTCCCAAAATTTTCTTGTATAAGTACATCGAGAGGCATGTTAAGCACAATAGGCTAAACATCAACCAAATATATCTATGACAGACAAAATAATCTCCAAAAGATAGCTTTAGTGTGTAGGTTTAAGCATGCTAGTAAAGCAAAACAAGTGGAAAGGTGTGTTAACTGCAACAGGCCTAACATTTAACAACAAGGAAACATAGTCATTCAAATTGGTATTGTGTCGGTCTAAGTACACTCGTTATTGTTAAATAAAAATGGAACTACAAGATGCAGCAACAAAATGTAGTCATTCATAGTGGTATTGTTGAAACTGGTATTGATGAAATTGAACTGCACAGTTCAAACTTGCACATATAGAACATCACGTTGTGAATAATTGGAACAAACAAGGCATACTACGAACAACCAAAGATAGCATTTAAAACTGGACATATGCTACTACAAACAACAGAACAATCAAAAAACTTTAAAAGAGGCATATGCTAGCTATAACAGGCTTAACAGCAAGCAAATATATGCATTCCTATCGGTATGTTTAAAACTGGATTGATGAAATGTATTCCATAGTAAATAGTTGCACATATAGAGCATCACATTGTGAACAACTGAAATAAACAAGGCATACTACAAAGAACCAAATATAGCAATTAAAACTGGACATATTATCACTAAACTACAAAAGGGACTCGACAAAACAAATCATGGGTTCCCCCATGTGAAGAGGCATGGCAAAATAAATCATGGGTTTCCTCACTTGTCACAGATGGGCTCGTTCTCGTGGGAAGAGCACGGACCCTGGATGCGCTCCATGTTGTCGCAGATGGGCTCCTTCCCCTTGGAAGAGCACGACTGTAGGGTGCCCTCCCTGATGTCGCAGATGGGCTCTTTCCCCTTGGAAGAGCAGATGGGATCTTTCCCCTTGGAAGAGCCGGAGAGGGTGCCCTCCTCATGGTCGCTGTCGATGAGGTCTGACTTGGAAGCTGTGGATCCCAAGCCAGCGTCGCAGAACATGTCCTTCAGAAATTACAAAAGGGGCTCGATGGCGATGTAGGATGGCAAATTCTTGATAGCGAGCTAGAGGAGATCAGCGGCGGGGCCATGGATGAGATCGACGGTGGTTGAACCCAAAGGGTTGGGGGTGGGCCACTTAAACTGTGACATAGCCTGTGTCAGGCCGTCACTTTCGATGACCTCGATGTCGTAGCCGGCGTGCACAACATACCCGCATACTCTAGCCCACTGATTGATTGCCTGCAACCAGTAATGGTCGTCAGCTTCATCGGCGGCCACCTCGGTGACGTCGGGCGAAGAGACCGCGATACATCTCTTTTGGGCCAGTCGCTCCTCAAGCTCCATGGGAAGCGTGGCTGGGTTTAGGGTGCGACGCTCTGGAGTGGGTGGGATGGGGATCTGTGGGAAAGGGGGCGTTTGGCAGGCGTCATCTAAGAAACTCAGGGTGGCCTGGGTATGGAGATCGGTGGGTAAGTTGCACGGGCAAACCGGCAGATGTTGACAGGCCTTACGGCAGCGGCGGCAGTGGCGGTGACCTTGCTAGGGTTTCGAGCGAGGGAGGGTGTGTGTGTGTGCGCGCGGGCGCACGCCCGAGGAGGTTTTGTTGTGTGTGTGTGTGGAGGGGGGCGGGGGTGTGTTTGAGGAAATGACGCGGCTACTGAAAATTTTACTACGCGGGAGTCAAACATGGCAGTCAAATGCCGGGGCTATTGAAAATTTGGATGATGGTGCATCCCACATGGTCCGGAAATAACAACTGTGTGTTATGAAACAGAAAAACCCTCGAGGCGGGCAGATATTTTCGAGGGATGCAGGCAGGAGCGGGAACAAGAAACATCACACATGGTCGAAACATAATAACAGTGTGTTATCAAACAGAAAAAACTTGCAGGCGGGTAGATATTTTTGAGAGGGGAAGCTTCGTGGATCCCAATGTACTATGCGGATGTGCGTGACAGGGGCACCGGCATGGCACATAGTTAGTGTGAGTGAACCGTGTCTGTTGCGTCATCCAACTTGTCTAATGTTCATAAATTTGGCGAAAATGACACGGGAGAGGGTCAGAACACGAACACACATGCATGTGGACCAAATATATGTATGAAAAGGGTGGTTTGATGTTCAAATACCAAATGCAACTTCTATGTGGCACCTATCTCACAAAGCGCACGGTATTGCTTGCCCCCCCCCTCGTGTCGGCAGGAGGGGAAATCCTAAGCTATGAATGCATGCCCCCCTCCCCACGGAGGTTCACCTAGCAAACTGCAAAGTAGAGGTCCCCCCCCTCCCCCGCCCCCACACACACACTTTCAGTCGGCGGGCCGGAGAAGGCATCTCACCAAGATGGATCGTAAAACGGACCAAGAATAATCCACCTTGGTCGTACAACCTCTCTCTTGTTGTTGGTCAAAGTGATGGCCGTCCATGCGACCCCGGAGATGGGCTAGCTCGCCAATAAGCACGCAAGTAGCTAGTCCCCGAAGACAACCACTGCCTGCGTGTGGCCCAAACATATGTATGGAGAGGTGTGTTTGAATACACAATGGAACAACTTTGATGTGGCACTGTGCTTTCGAACCAGAAATCCCCACACTGAGCGAGGGTTAGTTGACGATGCATATGTATGTCACACCACACTTCAAGCCGATGACGGGGATTCATGCATGCATGCGTGCATAGTATGCGCTCAAACTTAATTAGGTCTGAATCTCACTATGACCTATACTACAATAACACGAACCAAAGGAAGAATCCGCCATGGTAACCCATCTTGTTGTTGGTCAAGGAGGTCATGGATGTCCACGCGGGCCCACGAATATATAGGCTTGTCACCGATAACCACACGAGGGAGTGTACCATTCCCAGACAACCACTACATGCATATGTATGGAGGTGATGCATGCATGCATGTTTGAATACCATTTCACAACATTGATGTGGCGCGTGCGTCGAAAATCATAGAGTCCCCATACAGAGCAAGATCAGTTCATGACGTGTCATGGTACTAGCCACTTCGACTTGATGGGAGGGATTCATGCGTACACATGCATGTGTGTGCTCAAACTGTATCATGTCATCCCAGAGCATGACCTATATATATACCGTATTACAATAAAAAAAAATAACCCCCTCCTAAGTCAAATTAACCTCTCTCGTTGTCAGGCAAAGTAGTGATGAACCAAGCAGGCTGACAGATGGAAAGCATCGATATCGCTGATAACCGCTTAAGTGGGTGCGAGAGGACAACCACCATCGCTTTGCATGTGGGCCAAAACATATGTTGAATACCCAAAATGAACAACTTTGATGTGGCACATGCCTCGAAAACCGTAAAGTCCCCACACAGAGCGAGGTTCATGAAGCGTACTACATATATGATGGTCCCCTTCCCCCTCTTCGACGCATACTATATGCTCCTACTGTAATACAACCCAAAAAGAATCCTCCTTGATTGTGAAATTAATTAACCTCTCCCGATGTAGGTCAAAGTGATGCATGCATCGATGATGGCCTCGCGGGCCCACAGATGGAAGCGTCACACATGAGTGTCCTAGGATAACCACCGACTGCATGCATGTGGCCCAAAGTGGTGTCGTGTGATGTTTGAATAGCCAATTTCAGAACTTTGATGTGGCACGTGCCTCGGAAACCGAAATGTCACGACACTGAGTGAGGTGTACTTGTTCACGGACACGTACGTATAGTATATATGCTAGTCCCCTCTCACCTCTTTGACACATACTATATACTCCCACCATAACACAAACAAAAAAGATTCTACCTTGCTGGTCAAATTAACCTCTCTGCCGGCTGTTGGTCAAAGTGATGGACGACGACCTCGCTGGCCCACAGAAAGTGTCACACGCGAGTGAGTGTCGTGTAGGACAACCATCGACTGCATGTGGCCAAAACATGTATGTATGAAAGGGTTGTGTAATGTTTTAAATAACGAATTCACGACTCTGATGTGGCACCTGCCTCACAAAACGGCCAACCCACATGGTGGCTCACGAGTCGTAGTGTGTTGCCAGCCACCCAACACCCCCAAGACGCACACACACAGACACACCGCGAATCCACCGCAACTACGATTCATGTTAAATTATCACGCGGTGAACATATGTTACCAAAGGAGGGACGTTTTAATTTTGAAAAAAAACAGAGATCATTAAAGACGTTTTAGTACATTGATTGATTTTCTAGGCGTATAATGTGCAAAAATCAAATTTGAGCTACATGCACACGTGACAGTGCACCTAAATGGATTGCAAAAACACATGTGTCTCACTGGGTGCATGTTTACTCCCCGTGCAAGAAATTTCAAACATTGAGAATCTTGATTTTTAAATTCTAGTACATCCAAAACTTTTTTGAAATTCATGAAACTTATCGTGTTGTCATATGGACACCAATACAAAGTGGCATTGTACTTTTTTTGTCAAATTTGAGACCAATTTTGATGTAATCTTTATCTTCTTACAAACGGGAGATTATTAATAATTGGGAACAAATATCATAAATGGATTATTTATTCGAACCGTGAGCGTTAGACCAACAATGGATACGTGCCATGCTTCGGTTATGTAATAAAGTGGCAACATTAATCATCCAAATAGAAAAACAATATACGTGCCGCCACGCGACCCATGTGTCGTGCGAGCAGGCGTGAGTTGACGGGACGCATGCGAGCAGTCTGCCGCACAGGCAGACCGGGAGGCATGCGTGTAGGTGTGTGAATTGCCGGGAGGCGTGCTCACTGCGCAGTGCCATCGGGAGGCTTGCGAGTAGCTGTGTGAAACGACGGTAGGCATGCCAGCAGTCCGGTGCGCAGGCTCACCTTGAGGCGAGCCAGCGGTTTGACCGCCCCCCGCCTCTCTCCCACTACTCCATATTAATGGCGCGCCCGAGCGGCCGCACCCCCCATCCTCGCCACACACACAATCCTCTCTCTCCGCTTGCATCCTCGACGCCACTCTCAGTCCTCAAAGCTGTCAGTGTATGAGGATGCTGCCGAAGCGCCCCATGGGAGGGAGTGGTGACGCCGGGGTTGCTGAAGCACCGGAGCATGGCGTGGAGATGGAGACAGAGGTTGCCGTCACCGCCGGCGAGGTATCGCTGCACCTTGACGTCGTCGACGGCGGTGTGCTTCCACAGCCGGAGCCGGAGGTCCACGCCGACTCCAATGACTACTCGGGCGATGACCTCGGCGATGACTCCGATGACGATGGACAACCGGTTAGTCATCTATACCCATTTATGTGTCAAATAGATCCTAGTGTTTCTCTGGTTACTCCTGCCTCCCCCTTTTTGGAATATAAATCCTATGGTTATGTTCCCCCAATCCATGAAATCTGAGTAAGTTTCGTTAGATCCGTGTAGTGTATTGATTGTTTGAATGGTACAAATGATAAGTGATTAGTTGTGTCATCTGTGCAAATGATTTCTGCTAGTAATCCGACTAGGGTTACTGTTCAAGCTAATAATTCCTAGCCAGGACTTGACAATTGATTTTGAATGACATACATATATGTTGTGCCATTATTTTCTACAAGATTGGTCTGTACATAGACGATTGTTCTTAAAAATCAAACCATAATCTCTGGATATGTATAACAAAATAGCCATAAATTCCTAATCCTACTTCACGGCATGTAAACATTGATTTGATGCCAAATTTTGGCAACTGCCAAATGTTCGGTAGAGATTAGTTTGTAAACATTAATTTGATGCCACATTTTTTTTACTATTTGTATAGGTGTTGTCTGATGATGTGGATAGCGAGGATGAAGATGGACAGAGGAGATACAAGAGGAAAATCCTAAGGGAGCTTTATGCGGGAATGCATAACAGGCGTATTAGGACATGGAAATGCATAAAAGCATCATGATGCATATCAAAGTGTTCTGGCGCATGCAAGAGGACAAGCCGTTGGCTCCTTCAAGCAGAAGTATTCTCGCAGAGTGGCGCACGCCACGTACGCCGAGTACATGGAGAAGCTTTGGGATCGTGCCGGCAGATGAGATGAGATGTGGGATCGAACTATGTACGCTTGAGTATGCTTAATGACGGTTGAACTATGTACTTATGGTTGAACTATGCTTGTGTATGCTTATTATCTATGTCTGAGTATGTTTAATCTATGTTTACTTATGTCTAAATGTGGGATATGGATGCAATCAGTTCAGTTGATGGAATCTACCTCCATCCTGGTTTATTGGTCCCCTTTGTAATTTGTGTTAAATTTTGACCAAAGATTTAACTGACAAAATGTTAGCGTAGGTTAGCAAACATTATATCGTTGGATGCGTATTTGAACATAGTGTTCAATGATATAATTTTTGGTGACATGCATACACATTTGTTAGTTAAATCTTTGGTCAAAATTTGGTACAAATTACAAAGGGGACGAATAAACCAGGACGGAGGGAATACGTCAATCACACATGGTTCCCAAAATTGGAACCATGTGCAATGACTTTCATTTTCCCTGTTACGTCAATCACACACGGTTAGCTCTAGCAAACCGTTGCCTCCGAAACTCCTTGTGGGACAGAAAACCCTCACCACCCAATTCAAAACAGAAAAAAGAAAACCCTCACCATCCCCACATCACAAAAACCCTCACCTCGCCTGCCACCCCCTCCGGTCCCCATTCACACTTGCACAAGCTCCTCCGCGTCTATGCATGGCACCGCCTATCACCGCGGCAACCACTTAGCTCGACGCCTACCGCCGCCGCCAGACTGCCGGCAAACCCCACCGCATTTTGCCACTTCCGCTTGCCGCCGCTTATCACCATCGACTTTCTCGATGCTGCTCGCGGTCGACCCACCTCCACCCGGTTGGGGAATCTGCCGTATTGAGGGTTTTTTCTCATGGACAACAAGGTAACTAATTTAATGAGATATTATCTCATCTCTTATCCTAGTTCATCTGCCTCCTTTAATCACCCGGCCGAATTTGCTGTGAATTCATTTTTATTCGAGCTGATTTGAGGGTTTTCTTTCATTCATAGATTGTACAGTGCATGGACACATCAGGACTTTGCGGCCTCTGCCAGACATCCATGGAGTTCCATCTCACCGTAGCAGATGACTTGAGGATGTGCGCGGTATGTTCAATCTCACCCTAAATCGGTTGGCATGGCCTACTTTCCTGAACATATACTAAATATTGCTACATTTGGATAAAAGGTTCCACATGCAGCATATACGTCAAAGGGGATTTTTTTTCCTCTTCTTTCTATATTAGGCAAATTAATGATGTATTGTTCTTTCGATTACTCTCATATTTCCATGACATCATGTTTACCCTATCTGTTTAATTATAGATTTTTGTCCTTTGATTTCAACTGCTATACAGTTCTTTCAATTTGGGCCCATATTTTCATGTTACCATATTTTCTTTAACAATCCTACCATTTTCTACAGCGCGTCCCTTGCAATGCAATAGAATCTGTAGTACACAATCTTTCCCTTTACATAAATCAAGACTGCAGGGATGTCATACTGAACACAAACCATGGATTTACAATCGTTGCTACTGTAAGACTTGATGAACGTGGTAAGTCCTATTTTGGCACAGGCCTTTGGAAAGAAATTTCTAAGCTTTATGTACTGAAAGCTGGCACTAAAATTGCACTGCACATAAAAGAGCCTGGTCATGAGATATATGCTAACTTCCCCGACGATATCATCCGTCCAGACTTTGTTCGAAGTAAGTGTTTTTTTCAAGTATCTGCATGTTGACTTACCCAGCAATATCAAATGAATTGTGTAGTATTTAAGCAACCAATTGTTATTCCATTTTCTTATTCTATTCCTACCTAATAACTTCTAGTTACCAATACACTTTTCTATTGCCCTGTTTTAACTAAATATTCCCTCTACTCCCACTTCTATCAGAAAGCGCCGCTGACAAGGAGACTCCGGAGGTGGAGAACGGGGCTACCAACAAGCAGAGGTGGGTCGAGCAAGAACCGCAAGCGACTCCAGCAGGCCTAGACTTCATCAGCAGCCTCCCCGATGATATGTTGACAGTCATCATCTCCCTCCTCCCAATCAAATATGGGGCGCGGAAAACCGTCCTTTCCCGGCGGTGGCGCCCCCTATAGAACTCCACACCTCTCGACCTCATCGACACCCACGAGCTCTGCCATGGCTATCGCAAAAGCTTGGATGCATTCTCCAAGATCCTCGGCAGTCACCCTGGCCCAACTAGAGGCCTTAGCATGGGTAAGTTCCGTTCCAACGGCAACGACCGAGCCAAGCTTGACAACTCGTTCTGATCCCTTGCCCTAGATCAGCTCGAGGGGCTCACTTTTGATGATGGGCATATGCGCTCGCTGCCAACGTCCGCGCTCCGCCTCGCGCCCACGCTGCGCATCGCCAAGTTCAGGAACTGCCATTTCCCCCTCCCCTTAATGAAGCGCCTGCTCTTATTCTACCATGACTGAAGCACCTCGAGCTCGTCTGCCTCCCAAATGGTGACATGGAGCGCCTGCTACGTGGGTCTACTGCACTCGAGTACCTTCGTCTTTAGGCGATCAATGGGTTGAGTAGCTTCCACATCACTTCCATGACTCTCCGGACTATTTATGTGTGTTGCTGGTGTTGCAAGAAGACATCACAAGATGTGTACCATGGTATGGTCATTGGGGACACACCTTCACTTGAGAGATTACTTGTAGTTGATCAATAAGGTCCAACAAGAATCAATGTCATTTCTGCGCCGAAATTGACAGTGGTGGGCTACTCGTCTGACAAATACTCCGAACTTGTTATTGGATCCACACCCGTTCAGGTACAACAGCCGCCTTCTACCTCTCCTTTTAGAAATTAACATTATTTCTAATATTGAAGATGTATGTTCGTCTATCATCCAGAAAATGATTCCGACAAGCTTGACCCCGAAACTGCGCACAGTGAAGGTCTTGGCACTAGAATGTGTCGGCCCCAACCTGAAGCAAGTTGTCAGTTTCCTGAGATGCTTTCTGTGCCTGGAGAAGCTATATATCGAGGTGATGTTCCTTTCCTGTTAAATGTTAACCATAAGGGAGTTCAATTTGTGACACCTTTTTCCAAGTTTACAATTACAATGTACTATGATTTCTGAAGGATTTTTTGGAGGATTTCAGTACATACATGTTTTCCCGCCCATATTGGTTGCTTGATCCATATGGTTACAATCCATAAGCATTTCTCCTTTGGATTCATGTGTACTTGTTTTCTTAGGGAACTTTTCATCCACTCCAACCTCTTGTGAAGAAGGCTACATTTTTCTAGATTGTAATCAAATCCCATGTTAATCATGTCGGATCAAAGATGGCATGTTAGTGCATTTTACAAATCGTGCAAACCAAATAGGCCTGTAGTAGTGTTCAAAACTGCATGTAGGCACTAACGCATTTTCTTCTTTTGTAGATAAAATTAGGCCCGGTGGTGGATAATGTGATACAATATAACAATCACATCGAATGCCTAGATCTGCATCTCTCAGAAATTACTTTGAACTCGTACCAAGGGACCTTACCAGAGATTATATTCTCCAGGTTCTTTGTTGTCAGAGCAAGGGTGCTGAAGGTAATGAGGTTTGCCCTACATTTATTTCGCAAAAATGAATGGTTTGTTGATCAGCGCCGACGGCTGCGGCAGAATGGAATAGGCTCCGAAAATGCTGAATTTCATTTTGGAAGTTCAGATGACAGAGTAATCGGAAGTCATCGTGTCAACCCCATACATGACTTCTCAGTGGCTGACCCCTTTGGAAAAATTATGAGGTTTTGAAACCAGACTTACAAGTGGTAATATTAGTCTGAACCTCTCTGATATCCATGTTCAGCGGATCAGCGCGAGTGTTTGCAGCTGGTGAGCTGAATTTCATTTCTAATATCAGTTTGAACCTTGTAATCTTCGAATTTGAGCCATATAACTCTGGAATTTGAACCTTGTAATACTTCGAGATTTTGTGGTACAATCATTGAAATGGCATCATATGAGACTCGTATATTGGTAGCACTATTTTGACCTTAATATGAAATGGACTTAGATTTTATTAACCATTCTTGAATCTGTTTACCTTGTCGATCTCATAGCACACGATCTGTATAGCTAACTCGACGGCGATCTTCGACATTATTGCACACAGTTGGTTTCTTCAACCGTGTGCCCTGTAGAGCGCAGAATTAATTATCGCACTCGAGTGTCCATCATCACCCTTCTGTGTAACTTTGACCTCATCACCCACGGGTAAACTTATGACCGAAGCCATTCCAGACACTTCGTTTTTCCAAAGCTTTTTGCCAATAAACGCCCACGATTTGTCCCTCTTCTAGCCGACACGTGGCCAAACTAGCCAGGCAGGAAGCTTGAGCAGTAAATTGCGCGTTAGCACGGGAACAGGCTCACCGATGATACATTTGGCGCCTCTTCGAGCCCATGCGTGGTCAAACGAAACACGTGCGATGCGGTGTTGTCAAGCGTGCACTGGAATCCTCTGCTATGAATGCGGTGACAAGACATGATGATTACAGGTCAACCGGCCCCCATTTATTACAGCGGCCATTTAACCCTTGTGTCTCATCAACCTTTCGATCGCGCCCCACCATTGCAAGAAGCACACCCACCACGACAAATTCTTAGAGTGTATCCTGCGTGGCTCCAGTGGCGCTCTGAGCGGCTGCCGACGAGGAGCAGCAGTTCACCATGCATGCCGTGGTGGACACCCACAGAAGGTTCACGGAGCTCTCGGTGGTGTACACCAACAACCCAGTCTGGGTGGAGCACTCCATCCACATCATGGACCTGTTGGTTGCTAAGGAGATGTAAAAGGTGGTCGGGTTCGACCTCGAGTACACCCGCGCTCATGCCGGGTCTTGTCCCAAGGTCGCCGTCGCCCAGATGTGCGTGCGCGATCAAGTCCTCGTCTACCACTACTGCCTGGCCACAAGGCCTTGCGAGCGTTTCACCAGGTTTGTCAACAGCCCCCACTACATGTTCGCTACGGTGGACATCACCAATGATATAAAGGTGCTCAAGAATTTGGGCATTGCCTGCCAGAATCTTGTCGACATCCAGGGCCAATACAAGATCTGGGGCAGCAACGAGCATGAGAAGGACTCACTGGTTCACCTCGCCGAGGCCATCATCGATCCCTACTACAGGGACATGAAGGATTCTTGCAACAAGGACAAGCATGACTGGCACTCGGCCTGGACGGAGAAACTCGACAAAGCTCACATCGTGTACGCGGCCAAGGAGGCATACACGAGCTGTGAGATGTACAGGCGGATCTTTGACATGAGGAAGTGCCTCCATCCCCAGAACGGCGAGGGATCCAGCCGGAAGCAGAGCAATGGCAAGCGTCATCGCAACAAGAAGTAGATGATTAGATGCTCGTTTCTCCTAGTTTAGTATGCATGTAATTGCTTACTTTGGTATGTGGAAATGTTATGTGTGTAGTCACTTGTGTGATTGTATGCTTAATTTGGTTTTGCAATGCTGTCTGTTTAAGTATATTTGTTGATGCCCTGTAGATAGCGCGTAGATGTTGTGCGGACAGAGCAAATCACATAGCACACGGACTAAACAATGGAACACGTCGGTGATGATTTCATCAATCACTGACAATTGTATACCAGCAATCGTTTTCTCACAACACACATGGCTTGTTAACAGGAATCGTCTGTGTTGTTATCGGTCTTCCCACACATTTTCGATTACAGACCTGTTTGCCGCGTATCACACACATCTTGTTAAGTTGAACCATTTCTGTTCTCTTCCCTAATCGAAAATAGTTCATTCGAGCGAACCGTATGCCGCATATCACACACACCTTGATCTGGCTGACCGTTTCTGTTGCTTTCCCTAATAGCAAACAGTTCATCGGAGCAAACTGTATGCCATATATCGCACAAACATTGATATGGCTGCCCGTTTCTGTTGTTCTGTCTAATCGCAAATAGTTCATATGGATCAACCGTATGCCCAGCATCGCACACGCAACTAAAATGTGAATCGTGTTTGATGTATCTGCCATCACAAATGTTTTGCATCTTTTTTGACGGTTTTTTTACATCACCGTTTGCGACTAATGCATCGCACACAGTTTCGTCAAAGGGTCTCTGATCGTAGTGTCGTGTTAGCAGCATCCTGAAGTAGTGTTTGAAGCACAAGTGTGGAAAAAGGATAGTAACATTGCCACTTCTCTCTTTTCTCTCATTTTTTTTATTTTGTGCTCTTTGGCCTCTTTTTCTTCTTCTTTTTTTTCTTGTCCGAAGTCTCATCCTGACTTGTGGGGGAGTCATAGCCTCCATCATCCTTTCCTCACTTGGGACAATGCTCTAATAATGAAGATCATCACACTTTTATTTACTTTACAACTCAAGAATTACAACTCGATACTAGAATAAAATATGACTCTATATGAATGCCTCCGGCGGTGTACCGGGATGTGTAATGATCAAGAGTGACATGTATAAGAAATATGAATGGTGGCTTTGCCACAAATACTATGCCAACTACATGATCATGCAAAGCAATATGACAATGATGGTGCGTGTCATAATAAACGGAACGGTGGAAGTTGCATGGCAATATATCTCAGAATGGCTATGGAAATGCCATAATAGGTAGGTATGGTGGCTATTTTCAGGAAGGTATATGGTGGGTGTATGCTCCGGCGAAAGTTGCACGGTACTAGAGAGGCTAGCAATGGTGGAAGGGTGAGAGTGCGTCTAATCCATGGACTCAACATTAGTCATAAAGAAATCACATACTTATTGCAAAAATCTATTAGTCATCAAAACAAAGTACTACATGCAAGCTCCTAGGGGATAGATTGGTAGTAAAAGACCATCGCTCGTCCCCGACTGCCACTCATAAGGAAGACAATCAAAAAATAAATCATGCTCTGACTTCATCACATAACGGTTCACCATACGTGCATGCTACGGGAATCACAAATTTTAACACAAGTATTGCTACCAATCCACAATTACTCACTAGTATGACTCTAATATAACCATCTTTATATCTCAAAACAAATGCAAGGAATCAAACTTCTCATAGTATTCAATGCTCTTATATGAAAGTGTTTATTAGATCCCTCTTGGATGCCCATCATATTAGGACTAAATTCATAACCTAAGCAAATTACCATGCTGTTTAGAGACTCTCAAATAAATATAAGTGAAGCATGAGAGTTCAACAATTTCTATAAAATAAAGCTACCACCGTGCTCTAAAAAGATATAAGTGAAGCACTAGAGCAAATTGCCTAGCTCAATAGATATAAGTGAAGCACATAGAGTATTCTAATAAATTCAAGATTCATGCGTGTCCCTCTCAAAAGGTATGTACAGCCAGGATGATTGTGGTAAACTAAAAAGCAAAGACTTCATATCATACAAGACACTCCAAGCAAAACACATATCATGTGGTGAATAAAAATATAGCCTCAAGTAAATTTACCGACGGATCGAAGACGAAAGAGGGGATGCCATCCGGGGCATTCCCAAACTTAGATGCTTGGTTGTCCTTGAATATTACCTTGGGGTTCCTTGGGAATCCCAAGCTTAGGCTCTTTCCAGTCCTTATTCCATAGTCCTGTAACACCCCCGGTGATTAGCAACAGTAATCACTTTTGATAATGACATGTCAGCAAGCTTAATAGTGCATAATCATCATTAGCATCATATTGCATTTCAACTCCTAAGTCAAATTCAAATTTAAATGAAAGTGGAATATAAAAGTTGTCCAACATAGAAATTAAAATGTCAGATAAATAACAAATATTCCAGAGGCTATTCTAAAATTGAAACCAACATCATTGGAATTGGATAAGTGACTCGAACAACCTCAAACAGTGGATAAAGATAATATTTAATAACCATTTATTAAATCTGAAATAAATATGGAATTATATTTTGTCCAAACTAATTTTAGGTGTTAGGGAATAATGCACTGGTATTTATGAACTAGGTCTCATGTTTTACAAAAACCATTTTGAGGCCTAGCTATTTACTAGCAGAGTAAAGGGAATAAATAAATAAAAGAAAAAGGAAAAGAAATAGAAAACAGAGAAGAAGAAAAAAAGAGCAACCCCCCCCCCCCACGGCCCAACTGGGGTTATCACCAGATCCGTGCCCGTGAAGAGGATATTCCCAAGACTGCATTCGTCACTCGTTATGGCTCCTATGAATACACCGTCATGTCATTTGGCCTAACGAATGCTCCAGCAACTTTCTCCTGTCTGATGAATTATATATTCATGGATTACCTCGACAAATTCGTCGTGGTTTATTTGGATGATATCCTGATTTATTCTAAGAATAAAGAAGAACATGCTGAACACCTCCGTTTGGTACTAGAAAGGCTCCGAGAACACCAGTTGTATGCCAAGTATTCCAAATGTGAATTTTCGCTTTCTGAAGTAACTTACCTTGGACATGTGATTTCCAAGGATGGAATTGCTGTTAACCCCGAACGAGTTCAGGCTATTCTTGACTGGACTCCCCCGAAGAATGTTAAGCAAGTCAGAAGTTTTCTCGGACTTGCTAGTTATTGCCGTCGATTCGTTGAGAACTTTTCCAAGATTGCAAAACCATTGACATATCTGCTTCACAAAGGTGTTAAATTTGAGTGGACAGAAAAATGTCAAGAAAGCTTTCAGACACTAAAAGATAAATTGACATCTGCCCCAGTATTAGCACCCCCGGATTCCCAAAAGGATTTCGTGATATACTGCGATGCCTCCCGTCAAGGATTAGGCTGTGTCCTAATGCAAGAACGCAAGGTGATTGCTTATGCCTCCCGACAATTGCGTCCTCACGAAGAAAATTACCCAGTGCACGATCTCGAACTTTCTGCGGTTATTTATGCCCTGAAGCTATGGCGCCATTACCTTCTCGGTAACCATTATGAGATATATACGGATCATCAAAGTTTGAAGTATTTATATACTCAACCGGATCTGAACCTTCGTCAACAAAGATGGCTCGAGACAATAGCCGATTATGATATGAATATCTCATACACCCCTGGCAAGGCAAATGTAATGGCCGATGCTTTGAGCCGCAAGGCTTATTGCAGCAACCATATGGTTCAGGAATCACAACCTCTTCTTTATGAAGAGTTTCGTCAATTGAACCTCCATATTGTTCCACAGGGTTATCTCAATACCCTCGTTGTCGAACCAGATTTAGAACACCTCATCAAAACTATGCAACGGTATGACTCTGAAGTTGAAAGGATTAAGCGATACCTTGAAAAAGGAAAACCGTCGGAGTTCCATCTTGATAATGATGGGATCCTATTTTTCCAACACCGTCTCTTCGTACCTAAGTTCAAGGATGAGAGAGAGCATGTTATGATGGAAGCTCATGACACTCCTCTGTCAATTCATCCTGGTAGCACAAAGATGTACCGTGACATTTGTCAGAGATACTGGTGGCCTAATATGAAGCGAGACATTGCTCGTTATGTTTCTGAGTGTGACGTTTGCCGCCGCGTTAAAGCTCAACATCAAAGGCCCGCAGGAACTCTGCAACCCCTTTCAATTCCTGAATGGAAATGGGACAAGGTCCAAATGGATTTCATTACTGGTTTTCCCAAATCCCAGAAGGGTAATGATGCTATATTTGTCGTCATTGACCGATTCTCTAAGGTTGCCCACTTTCTGCCAGTTAAAGAGACAATCACTGCTAGCCAGTTAGCAGACTTGTATGTTTCCCGAATTGTGTCACTCCATGGTGTTCCGTTGGAGATCAGTTCTGATCGTGGCAGCCTCTTCACCTCCAGATTCTGGAATAGTTTCCAAGAAGCTATGGGAACTCATCTGTCTTTCAGCACCGCTTTTCACCCCCAGTCACAGGGTCAAGTTGAACGAGTTAATCAAGTGCTCGAAGATATGCTTCGAGCTTGCGTCATCTCCTTTGGTAAGAAATGGGAGGAATCTCTCCCGCATGCCGAATTCTCTTACAACAATAGCTATCAAGCTAGTCTGAAGATGGCACCGTTTGAAGTTCTATACGGACGTAAGTGTCGAACCCCTCTGAATTGGTCAGAAACTGGGGAACGCTCACTCGTCGGACCGGACATTATTCGGCAAGCTGAAGAACAAGTCCACATTGTTCGTGAACATTTGAAATCTGCTCAGTCTCGTCAGAACAGCAACTATGACCGAAAGCACCAGGAAATGGTCTATCAACCTGGCGAACAAGCTTACCTTCGTGTCACTCCATTGAAAGGCACTCATCGGTTCGGAATCAAAGGCAAGTTAGCTCCACGCTACATTGGCCCGTTCCGTATTCTTGCCCGTCGAGGAGAAGTGGCATATCAATTGCAGTTGCCGCCAAATCTTTCTCAAGTACATGACGTCTTTCATGTATCCCAACTCCGCCGCTGCTTCAAGGATCCTATTAGAGCTGTGGATTATGAAGTGCTTGAATTACGGGAAGATCTGTCTTATCCAGAACATCCCATCCGTATTCTTGATGAAGCTGAACGTCGGACTCGTCAAAAGTCAATCGAATTCCTCAAGGTTCAGTGGTCAAATCATTCTGAAGATGAGGCCACTTGGGAACGCGAGGATCGTCTTCGTGAAGAATACCCCTCTTTCTTTCAGTCTTCCTCTTAATTCTCGGGACGAGAATTCTTAATAGATGAGGAGAATTGTAACACCCCCGGTGATTAGCAACAGTAATCACTTTTGATAATGACATGTCAGCAAGCTTAATAGTGCATAATCATCATTAGCATCATATTGCATTTCAACTCCTAAGTCAAATTCAAATTTAAATGAAAGTGGAATATAAAAGTTGTCCAACATAGAAACTAAAATGTCAGATAAAGAACACATATTCCAGAGGCTATTCAAAATTGAAACCAACATCATTGGAATGGATAAGTGACTCGAACAACCTCAAACAGTGGATTAAAGATAATATTTAATAACCATTTATTAAATCTGAAATAAATATGGAATTATATTTGTCCAAACTAATTTTAGGTGTTAGGGAATAATGCACTGGTATTTATGAACTAGGTCTCATGTTTTACAAAAAACCATTTTGAGGCCTAGCTATTTACTAGCAGAGTAAAGGGATAAATAAAGAAAAGAAAAAGGAAAAGAAATAGAAAACAGAGAAGAAGAAAAAAAGAGCAACACCCCCCCCCCCCACGGCCCAACTGGGCGAAGCCCAGCCGGCCGGCCCACCTGCGCCCCCCCTGGGCCTAACCTACCCCCCCCAGGGCCGAACCCTAGCCGACTCCCCCCTCGCTTTCTCCTCCCCCCCATCTGGATCGGGATCCCCCGATCCCGTCCGCCCCGCCACCGACGCCCAACGCCGTCGCCTCGTCGCCGGCGCTACCCGTCCACCTCGCCGTCATCTCCGGCCCCACCCCGAGCCCCTCCTCGCCATCGACGCCCGGCGCCCCGAGCCTGCGCGCTCGCTCGGCCCCGCGCCCTCGACGCGCTCGACGCCGCCGCCGCCGCCTCGACCCCGTCGCCGTTCCCCCCTCGAGCTCGAACCCCCCCGCTGCCTTGGCCCTACGAACCCCCGGTGAGGACCCCCGCCGCTGCTTCCTGCCGCGGCTGCTGCTCGAGCTGTTGCTCCGCTGCCGTCGCGCGAGGCCTCGCCTCCTCCCCCTGCTCACCGCGCCGACCACCCGTGCCGCCACGCACGCTGCGCGCGCCCGTTTGCGCCAGCGACGTGGCCGGCCCCTCCTGGCCGCGCCGAAGCACGCGCGCGCCTGCACCCCGTGCTTCTCGCTCGCGCACCCGCGTCGCCTCCGTCCACCGCCCGCGCGCACGCACACGCATACCCGCGCGCCGCACCGCGCCCGCCACCCGCGCGCCGCATCCCGCGCTCGCCCCTGCCCCTCGCCCCGCGCCCGCCTCGCCGTGCGCCCGCGCGCGCCGCACGCGCGCACTCCCGTGGCCCCCTGTGCCACAGACAGGTGGGGCCGAACCCCTGAGACACTGACAAACGGGCCCCGCCCGAAAAACGTTTAGAGAAAAAAATAAATAAATAATTAATTAATTAACTGTTAATTAATTAGTTAATTAATTAGCTAATTAACTCTGTTTAGATTAATATAATTTAATTAATTACTTTAATTAATTGTTAATTAATTAGTTAACCCTAACTAACTAAACCAGCCTATGACAGGTGGGACCCACCCTGTCACGCGCCTGCTGACATCAGCATGATGTCATGCTGATGTCATCGCAGCACTGTTTAGGATAATGTTGAATTAAATAATTAATTAAATTTCAGAAATTAAGAAAAACTTTAGAAAATCATATTAAATAAACCGTAACTCCGATGAAAATATTTTATACATGAAACTTGCTCAGAACGACGATACGAACCCGAATACGTCCTCCGTATTCCCGTCAGATGCCCGCAGCTATAAGAACATTGAACTTTTAGACCGATTTCAGTAAATGAATAGTGCCCAACTTTAATTAAATAAATCCAAATAAATTCCTAAATTAACTAAATCGTTTAGTTAGGCAGTAGAACACCCCGGCATATCATTTAGGCATGTCATACATATTGTTTGCATTATTGCCGTGAATTTATTGTTTCTCTCCCCCTCCTTCTCTCTCTCGATAGACGCTGAGACCGACGGCGCTGCACTAGGATACGACTACTCTACCGACGAGCAGCCCGTTGACGACCTTCCCCTCTTGCCAGAGCAACCAGGCAAGCCCCCCCCTTGAGCATTCCAGATATCGCCCATTCTATTCTCCTACTTGCATTAGATTTCGCTACTGTTAATGTATGCTCCTATTCTGATGCATAGCCTGCTGTTGTAACCTGTTCATTGCTACCATACCTGCCTATGATAAACTGATTAGTATAGGTTGGTATGAACCATCTGTGACCCCACCACCTTACTTTGTCGCCCCTGCTTGTTCATCGACGACTCGATCAACGTGATCGTCGACCAGAGACCGACACCTCACTTCACACCCCCTTAGTTGTACGACTCTGCGTAGTAACTATCGAGTGCCGAGGGTGACACCTCGTAACGCACTCCCGATGAATACTCTGCAGTGTAGCTGTTCGGTCGTGGTCATCGAGGGTGATTCCTCCTTCTCCACTTCCGATACGACTCTGTCGTGCAACCCTCAGTGTGAACCTCGAGGGTGATACCTCATACGTTCACCCTGATGATTTGACCACACGGCTACTTGACCTTTGTTACAGGCGGGTCCACCCTGGTGGGTACCCGCTGGGGATCTATGATTTCGGGTGTGCCGGAAGGGCACTCGAGTGTGACATTGTGGCGGAGCATTAGAGACTCTGATTGTCTCCGCTTGATACTAATTGAGCCTATTGGATTTGGGTGTGTGATCTGAGTGGGTCGACGTGCCCTATACGCACTACCATCCACGTGGGATAATGGTTATGGGACCCTCTGCAAAGTACGTTTCTCCGAAAGCTCGTCTGACGTCACGATTCACCGTGCGGGCTGATTGTCGGGATTGGGCTGGATACTTCACTGACGAGTTCAGTGTCGCGCCTGCACCCCGGCCAGTCTCGCAACGCGCAGGGTGCCCAGGGCGATGGCCCGAGACCTCTGGGTGCATAGGTTAGTCCGGCGTGCTGACCTCTCTGCCGAGCCTAGGTAGGGCGCTGCTTTGTGTTGATCTTCCGAGGACGGGCATTACCCAGCAAGTGTGTCCGGCCAGAGTTGATCGAGCGTGTTGGGTAACAGTAGTGCACCCCTGCAGGGATGAATCTTCTATCGATAGCCGGTCCTACGGTAAAGGACGCTCAGTTTGTGTATCCCGATCTACTACTTAAACTGGATACTTGTTACTTAATTGAAGCTTCGGGATCGCTTTCTCGCTTGGGAGTCGAGGAAGGATCTTTAAGCTGTACTACAACATGTTTGTTAAATAAAATGCTATTCTACTCTCTTCTACTGCTGCAAGATGATGGCCTTGTGAAGATGTTTGAAGATGCTAGTCTTCGATAGGACTAGGCCTTATCTCTATTCTGGCATTTCTGCAGCCCAGTCCAAATATACAGCCTTTCTCCATTGATAATGTTGCATATGTAGTATAGATCCTTGCTTGCTGAGTACTTCGGATGAGTACTCATGGTTGCTTTACTTTCTCTTTTCCCCATATACCCCACATTGATGATACATCAGACGATGGAGTCCTGGAGCTAGATGCCACCACCGGAGCTTACTACCAGGAGGGTCCAGAGGGTACTTACTACTGGATCGAGCCAGATGACCAGGAGTAGGATCGGAGGCTCCCAGGCAGGAGGCCAATGCCTTTCGATCTAGTGTCGCTGTTTGTGCTAGCCTTCTTAAGGCAAAACTTGTCTAACTATGTCTGTACTCAGATAATATTTGTATGACTGACTTATGTATTCGGATCTTCGGATCCCTGGTTTGTAATATTGTGGACCTCCGTTTAAATTGTGTTAGAGTTGTGTTGTGATATCTTCCCGTGAGTCCCTGTGCTTGATCGTACACGTTTGCGTGTATGATTAGTGTACGATTGAGCCGGGGGCGCCACAAGTCCATCAAATCTTTATCCAAAACTTGAAAACTTCACAACACAAAACTCAACAGAAAACTCATGAGATCCGTTAGTATAAGAAAAATAAATTACCATTTTTGGTACTGTTGTGAACTCATTATTTATTTACATTGGTTTAATATCTACTGTATTCCAACTTTTTCATGGTTCATACCCCCCAATAATAACCATAAATTCATCAAAATAAGCAAACAACACATAGAAAACAGAATCTGTCAAAAATAGAACAGTCTGTAGCAATCTGGAAACTTCGTATACTTTTATAACTCCAAAAATTCTGAAAATTAGGACAACCTGGGAAATTTGTATATCAATATTGTGTAAAAAATTTAGATCAAAATCACTCTTCTATGAATTTCTAAAATTATTTTACTGGGCACAAAAGTTTCTGTTTTTCAGCAAGATCAAATCAACTATCACCGTAAGACATCCCAAAGGTCTTACTTGGATCAAACACTAATTAAAACACCAACAAAAAATTACTACAGAATTAATAATGTGTATTTTCATAAAAATAGAAAATAAAAATATTGGGTTGTCTCCCAACAAGCTCTTTTCTTTAAATCCTTTTAGCTAGGCATTGAGATTTCGATGATGCTCACATGAAAGATAATAATTGAAACACAAAGAGAGCATCATAAAACATGTGACAAACATATTTAAGTTCCTATGCATAGGCACTTTATAGGAAAACAAATTAGTAAGACAAGCAAGATCTAGCATATGCAAGGAAGAAGAAAGAAACATTAGCAATCTCAACATAACGAGAGGTAATTTAGTAACATGAAAATTTCTACAACCATATTTTCCTCTCTCATAATAATTACATGTAGGATCATAATCAAATTCAACAATATAACTATCACATAACATATTCTCTACATGATCCACATGCATGCAAAGTTGACATCTTCCAAAATAGTGGGATTAACATTAACTATAGTCATGACCTCTCTAAACCAGTTTTATCAAAAATTTCATAAGATTGATCATACTCCAAAGTAGTGGGATCATTATTACCTAGAGTTGACACTCTTCCAAACCCACTTTAAATATTATTGCAAACATATTCATCATGAGGCTTAAATAAATTTTCAAGATCATAAGAAAAATCACCCCAATCATTATCATTGCAACAAATAGTGGACATAGCAAAATTAGCATCCCCAAGCTTAGGGTTTTGCATATTATTAGCACAACTAGCATTAATAGAATTTATAATAACACCATTGCAATCATTCTTTTAACTCAAGGAGCTATCATGAATCACTTCATAAATTTCTTATTCTAACACTTCAACACAATTATCAGATTCACAAATTTAAGCAAAACTTCATAAAGATAATCTAGTGCACGCAACTCACTAGCAATAGGTTCATCATAATTAGATCTCTTAAAAAGATTAGCAAGTGGATGAGGATCCATAAACTTTTTGGTTTCTGATTTTCAATAAATACACAATTATTCCAAGCAAACAAGCAAACAAACCAAGGAAGACATCAAGGCAAACGGAAAGAAGGCAAATATTTTTGTGATTTTCAGAAAATGTTTTAGAAGTTGGGGAGAGGAAAATGAGAGGAAAATGGCAAATAATGTAATGCAAGAGATGAGAGTTTATGGTGGGTACTTGGTAGGCTTGATGTAGAACCTCCCCGGCAATGGCGTCAGAAATTCTTCCTACTACTTCTTGAGCTTGCGTCAGTTTTTCCCTTGAAGAGGAAAGGATGATGCAGCAAAGTAGAGATAAGTATTTCCCTCAACTTGAGAACCAAGGTATCAATCTAGTAGGAGGTACACGCAAGTCTCCAATCTATGAACCTGCACAAACAATCAAACACTTGCACCCAACGCGATAAAGGGGTTGTCAATCCCTTCACGGTCAATTGCAAAGGTGAGATCTGATAGAGATAGATATAAAAGATTTCTAAAACGTAAAACAAAGTAAAAACAAATAAATTGCAGCAAGATATTTTTGGGTTTTTTGTTTTATAGATCTGAAAATATATGATGGAAAATAGACCCGGGGGCCATAGGTTTCACTAGAGGCTTCTCTCTTGAAAGAAAACATACGGTGGGTGAACAAATTACTGTCGAGCAATTGATAGAAAAGCGCAAAGTTATGACGATATCCAAGGCAATGATTATGAATATAGGCATCCCGTCTGTGACAAGTAGACTGACTCCTGCCTGCATCTACTACTATTACTCCACACATCGACCGACTCCTGCCTGCATCTAGAGTATTAAGTTCAAGAGAACAGAGTAACACCTTAAGCAAGATGACATGATGTAGAGGGATAAACTAAAGCAATATGATGAAAACCCCATCTTTTTACCCTTGATAGCAACAATACAATACGTGCCTCGCTACCCCTACTATGTCACTGGGTGAGGACACCGCAAGATTGAACCCAAAACTAAGCACCTCTCCCATTGCAAGAAAAACCAATCTAGTTGGCCAAACCAAACCGATAATTCGAAGAGAAATACAAAGATATTAAATCATACATAAAAGAGTTCAGAAAAGACTCAAATAATATTCATAGATAATCTGATCATAAATCCACAATTCATTGGATCTCGACAAACACACCGCAAAAGAATATTACATCAGATAGAACTCCAAGAGCACTAAGGAGAACATTATATTGAAGATCAAAGGGAGAGAAGAAGCCATCTATCTACTAGCTATGGACCCGTAGGTCTGAGGTAAACTACTCACGCTTCATCGGAGGTGCAATAGGGTTGATGTAGAAGCCTCTCGTACTCGAATCCCCCTCCGACAGGGTGCCGGAAAAGGTCCCTAGATGGGATCTCATGGGTACAAAAGATTACGGCGGCGGAAAGTACATTGGTGGATGCCTCAGGTGTTTTGGGAATATTTGAGGATTTATAGAGCTGAGAACGAGGTCGGTGGACTCCCAGGGGGCCACAAGCCAGGGCCCCCCCCCCCCCAGAGCGCACCCTGGTGGATTGTCGCCTCCTCGGGAGTCTTCTGACTTCCCCTCCATGTTCCATGGGTGTCTTCTGGTCCAAGAAAAATCATCGCGAAAATTTCATTCCATTTCGACTCCGTTTGATTTTCCTTTTCTGTAAAACTCAAAAACAAGGAAAAAACAGAAACTGGCACTGAGCTCTGGGTTAATAGGTCAGTCCAAAAAATAATGTAAAATAGCATACTAACGCATATAAAACATCCAAAACAGATAATATAATAGCATGGAACAATAAAAAATTATAGATACGTTGGGGACGTATCATTGCCAAAGCAAGTGCTACTGCTAAAATCTTAGCAGTAGTGCTATATTTTGGGCCGCACTGCTACTACAGCTAGCGTCGGTGGGCTCGTTGGGTCCCACTTATCAGTAGCGCTCTTTCCATTTCCAGCGCTACTGCTAAGGCATCACTTGTAGCGCTGCCCGAGAGCAGCGCTACTGCTAATTAGCAGCATCGCTTGTTATTTTCCAGCGCTACTACTGATGTCCTACCTATAAGAATTTCCCTAGTAGTGTTCTCTCTTTGTCAAGAAGAAGGATGGTACAAATCGTTTGGTCTAAGACTACCGACCTATCAACCAAGCAATGATTCAAAACAAGTATCCCCTTCCTCGGATCGACGATCTATATGATCAACTTGCTGTTTCCTCCGTATTTTCTAAACTCAACATGAGGTCGGGTTACCACCAGATCCGGGTTCGTGAAGAGGATATCCCAAAGTCCGCATTCGTTACTCGGTATGGTTCATACGAGTACACTGTCATGTCTTTTTGTTTAACCAATGCTCTAGCAACATTCTCCAGATTGATGAACTATATTTTCATGTAATACCTCAACAAGTTCGTCATGGATTATGTGGATGATATCCTTGTGTATTCCAATAATAAAGAAGAACATGCTGAACATCTTCATCTTGTACTAGAAAAGCTTTGAGAGCATCAGCTATATGCCAAATATTCCAAGTGTGAATTCTGGTTACCAGAAGTGACATACCTTGGTCATGTGATCTCCAAGGATGGTATTGCTATCAACCCAGAACGAGTTCAGGCTATTCTTGACTGGACCGCCCCAAAGAATGTCAAACCAGTCAGAAGTCTTCTCGGACTCACCAACTATTGTCGTCGTTTTGTCAAGAACTTCTACAAGATTTCCAAGTCGTTAACTAATCTGCTTCACAAGGGCGTAAAGTTTGATTGGACAGAAAAATGTCAGAAAAGTTTCCAGGCACTCAAGGACAAGCTGACTTCTGCCCCAGTGCTTGCTCCTCCAGATTTTTGAAAGGAATTTGTCATTTATTGCGACTCATCTCGTCAAGGATTAGGCTGTGTCCTAATGCAAGAGTGCAAGGTGATTGCTTATGCCTCTCGACAGTTGCGCCCTCATGAAGAGAACTACCCAGTTCATGACCTCGAACTTGCTGTAGTTATATGTGCACTGAAGTTATGGCAACATTACCTTCTCGGTAACAGTTGCGAGATCTTTACCAATCATCAAAGTCTGAAGTATCATTTTACTCAGTCAGATCTGAATCTCCGTCAACAACGATGGATGGAAGCAATTACAGACTCTGACTTCAGTATTTCTTATACCCCTGGCAAGGCTAATGTCATGGTCAATGCCGTGAGTAGCAAGTCTTATTGCTACAACTTCATGGTTCAAAAGGCTCAACCCCTCCTCCATGAAGAACTTTGCAAGTTGAACCTTCACATTGTTCCATAGGGTTCTCTTAATAACCTTGTCCTGGAACCAACTCTCCAAAAAGCTATCAAGTCTGCGCAAGAGAAAGACACTGAAATTGATCAGATTAAGAGTGATCTTGCCTCTAGAAAGGCCAAAGAGTTATCGCTAGATGAAGGTGGGGCTTTGTTCTTCAGAGGTTGCCTTGTGGTACCCCAATTTGACCTTATGACTGAGAAACTTATGAAAGAAGCACAAGACACACCTCTGTCTATTCATCCGAGAAGTACCAGATGTATCTAATCATTCATCAGAATACTAGTGGTCTAAGATGAAGCAAGACATTGCTCGATATATTGAGGAATGTGACGTTTGCCGTTGCGTCAAAGCAGAACATCAGAAACCTGTTGGACTTCCGCAACCGCTTCCTATTCTTGAATGGAAATGGGATAAGGTTCAAATGGATTTCATCAATGGACTCCCAAAATCACAAAAGGGTCATGATGCTATTTTTGTCGTCATCGACCAATTCTCCAAAGTTGCACACTTTTTGCCAGTCAAGGAGACAATCACTGCTAGTCAGTTAGCAAACATGTATATCTCATGAATTGTGACACTCCAAGGCATTCTGAAGGAGGACAGTTCAGACCGTGGCAGCAGTTTCACCTCGAAGTTCTGGGACAGTTTCCAAGAAGCTATGGGAACTCATATAACCTGGAACACTGCTTATCACCCCCAGTCCCAAGGTTAAGTTGAGCGAGTCAACCAAGTGCTTGAAGATATGTTGCATGCTCGTGTCGTCTTCTTTGGCAAGAAGTGGGAAGACTCTCTCCCGTATGCTGAATTCTCATACAATAACAACTATCAAGCTAGCTTGAAGATGGCAACCTTTAAGGTATTATATGGACATAAGTGCCGAACCCCTATGAATTGGTGAGAAACTGGGGAACGGCTGCTCATTGGTCTGGATATTAGAAAACAAGCTGAAGGGCAAGTTTGTATTGTCCGAGAAATTCTCAAGGTAGCCCAGTCCCGTTAGAAGGGCAACTATGATCGTAAACACTGGCGATCAATCAATCAACCTGGTGAACAAGCTTATCTGCATGTCACTCCAATGAGGGGCACTCATTGTTTTGCAGTCAAGGGCAAGTTAGCTCCTCGCTACATTGGTCCTTTCCGCATTCTCGCCAGACGTGGATATGTGGCTTATAAATTGGAATTGCCACCGCAGTTCTCTCATGTCCATGATGTCTTCTATGTATCGCAACTTCGTCGTTGCTTCAAGGATCCACACCATGCAGTGGATCATGAAACGCTCGAAGTGCAAGATGATCTCTCTTACAAACAGCATCTGATCCACATTCTTGATCAAGCTGAACGTCGAACTAGTCAGATAGTAAAAGTGGTCATGTTGATCCTAATGATGTGCACATCATTGTCTACATTGATTGAGCAAAATAATGATGTCGTCAATGTGAATTTTATCTCTAGAAATAATTTCAACGTTTATAGGGGTAATTTCAATCCTAGACTGTTTCCTGGAAATTCCTCTAATAATTATGGCAATTTCTATGGTAATACCTATAATAATAATAATAATAATAATTGTATACCCTCTGATTTTGAGAATAATATTAGAGAATTTATTAATTCTCAAAAGATTTTCAATGCTACGGTAGAGGAAAAATTGAGTAAAGTTGATTATATGGCTAGGAACATGGATAGAATTGCTCATGATCTGGATACTATCAAAATTAAAATTTTGCCAACCAAGCATGATATTAGTGACTCTATTAAAGCTATATTTGTCTGCATTAATGAAACTAAGGAGAGAACCGCTAGGTTGAGAGCTAAGCAAGAGTTTCTAGAAAAAGAAATTCTGCCCGGTTTTATCATAATCATGATGAAGATATTAAAATGATTGGTGTCTCACCTATTGAACCTTTGTTTAGTTATATAAAACTTGATGGGAAATGGACTGGAGATGAGTCAACTAGCTAGAAGGCGTCCCAATTGTGTCGGAGGGTGATGATCTTAATGATAAAAATGATAAATGTGGGTTTGGAGAGGTCAAAACATTAAATAGTAATATGCCAACTACTTTGGATTACAAGGACTTTAATTATGATAATTGCTCTTTAGTTGAATATATTTCCTTGTTGCAATCCATGATAAAATCACCCAATATGCTTAGGCACAAAACAAAGCATTCACTAAACATATTGTAGAATCTTTGATAAAAGCTCATCAAGAAAAGCTAGAGTTGGAGGTTTCAATACCTAGAAAACTACATGATGAATGGGAACCTACTATTAAAGTCAAGAAAAAAAATTATGAGTGTAATGTTTTATGTTATTTGGGTGCTAGTATTTCCACTATACCAAAATCTTTATGTGATGTGCTTGGCCTTACCAATATGGATGAATGTTCCCTTAATTTCCACTTACCGGGTTCCACCATTAAGAAACCTTTGGGTTGAATAAATGATGTTCTTCTTCTCGCAAATAGAAATTATGTGCCCGTTGATTTCATTGTGCTTGACATTGATTGCAATCCGTCTTGTCCCATAATACTTGGTTGATCATTCCTACGTACCATACGTGCTATTATTGATATGAAAGAATGTGCTATAAGATTTCAATTTCCATTAAAGAAAGGTATGTAACACTTCCCTATAAAGAGAATCAAGCCATCATATGAATCTAGTATGAGGGTCCCCTGTGGAGTTAACATTAAGTATGAGAACACTTGAAATATTACATTACACCTAGCTAGGGTCGTAAAACAATAGCGCTTGTTGGGGGGCAACCCAATAGTTATCTTTATTTTTTCTTTTTCTTTTCTGTTTTTGAGTGTTACCATAGTTATGCTACTGTTATGGTTGTGATTTTGTGCTTTAATTAGTGTTTGTGCCAAGGAAAGCCTTTGGGATGATTTGGTTGATAGTTGATTCGATTATGTGAAAAAATAGAAAATTTTGCGCTCAGTCCAGAAACATCTAAACATTACTAGAATGTGTTTTTGATCTTAATGATTTACACATGACTAATATATAAATTTCCCATGTTGACCTAATTTTTTAGAATTTTTAGAGTTACAGAAGTATAGTCATTCTTCAGATTACTATAGACTATTCTGTTTTAGACAGACTTTGCTTTCGTTGCATAGTTTGCTTGTTTTGATGAATCTATGGATTGTATCGGGGGGGTATAAGTCATGGAGAAGTTGGAATACAGTAGGTATTATGCAATAATAAAATATGAATGGGTTCATAACAGTACCTAAAGTTTGTTATTTGGTTGTTATTCTAACGGATCTCACGAGGTTTCTATTGTGTTTTATGTGCTGAAGTTTTCAAGTTTTAAGTAAGATCGTGATGGTTGAAGGAATAAGGAGTGGCCCAATGCACCCCAAGGTAATATTCAAGGAGACCCAAGCATCTAAGCTTGGGGATGCCCCGCAAGGCATCCCCTCTTTTGTCTACCAACCATTGGTAAATTTTGGAGTTATACTTATAGTCATCACATGATATGAGTTTTGCTTGGAGCGTTGTGTATTATAGTGGTCTTTTCTTTGTTGGATTTTTAGTTTGCCACAATCATTGTTGCGGGACACACCTTTTTTAGAGGGACACACATTTATTCGTGATTTGTTAGAATACTCTTTGTGCTTCACTTATATCTTTTGAGCTAGGCAGTTGCTCAAGTGCTTCGCTTATATCCTTTAGAGCACGGCGGTTGTTATATTTTAAATAAATATTTGCACTCTCATACTTCACTTATATCACTATGAGAGTTTGACAATTGTAATGGCAATATGAATGGGTTATGAAATTGCTCCTAATATGATAGGTATTCAAGTAGCATATAATACAAACTTTCATGTAGATCACTGAATATGATAAGTTTGATTCCTTACAATAGTTTTGTCATATTAAGATGGTAATATGTGGGAGATACTACTGAATGATTGTGGTTTAGTAAGAATATTGGTGGTAAGTTTTGTGATTATCAAAGCATGCACGTATGGTCTCTAGTTAAGCTAAGAAGTTCACTACTAGGGAATCGGGCTATTGTCCCGGTTCTGCAACCGGCACTAAAGGGTGGGGACTAAAGGTCCCCCCCCCCCCCTTTAGTCCCGGTTCAACACGAACCGGGACCAAAGGCCCACCACGTGGCATGAGCCCGCGCCGGGGGCTGGGAGACCTTTAGTCCCGGTTGGTAACACCAACCGGGACTAAAAGGTTTAGGGGTTTAAGATTTATTTTTCATTTTAGTTTTGTGTTTTGCATTTAATTCTTTTTCATTTCAAAAATATTTTACGCTACTACATATTGTACACGTTATGCATCTATATAAATAGAATTTCTCGTAGAACCGATCATATATATATCATCGAATTTCTCGCAAGGCCATTCACATACATATATATACAATTTGGTATATACTATTTCTCCTACAATTTGTAGATCATTACATGGAGGCATTAGGTCGATCTAGCTAGGTACGGTGTAATGGTATTCTCCTTTGGGATCTATGACCTGGTCGAGCGAAAATCCCGCTATTTCCTCTTGAATCGCTCGTACGCGATTCTCTGGTAGGAGCTTATCCCGCATGTCCCTCATCTTTAAAGAAGCAGATCAATATGCATGTATTAGTTGTGTGTGTGTGTATATTAGATAATGATGTAAAAATTGTGAATAGTGGTCTAGCAAACGTACCCATCGGTTTCTATCATCTTTGCTCCTTTCGGACGCCATCATGCGAATGTTCTCGCAAATTTAGTATGCACATAAATTAGTCCCCGGCGCCTGCTTCAGGGCCTTTACGAGAATAGAATTCAATCAGATAATAATTAATCAAGCATGATAATGGTATTGAAACAAGAATTTAAGAGATTTAGCTAGCTAGTACTACTTAATTAATTACCTTGGGTCGCACCCATGTCAGCTGTTGTTTCCATTGGCCTTTAACCTTTTTGATGAACTTTTCCCAAGCCCTGCCCACCGGCAAAGAAAATGAATAAAGGAGTTTTTAATTAGTTGATATCAGGAAACGAACTAAAGAGGCCGACATAGTGCGATAATGAGTGAAATTACCTGTCGACCATCCCCCTCACGATTGAGTATTCATTAGCATCTTTAAGTAGTGAGTCCAGTACTTGAACTTTTCCCTTGTCAACTTCAATGATTAACAAGATCCAGTGGAAACTGCATGCGCACACATTTGTATAATTAAGCGGGCATGTTCATAACTCATCATCTACACTTATTAACATCTAGTAAGCAAAAACATAATTTGTAGTATAAGACAGTGTCACTCACCCGAAGTTGTAAGGAAGTAGTATTTCTGGTTGGGTATTTAGTCGCACCAAGAACTCTAGCAAGGTTTTCTCTGTGTATGGTCGATCATATTCACGTGACCATGTCTCTTCATTAATGGTATTTGGGTCAATGAACCCAATGCCATAGCGTCCAGCTTTTTTCATTTCGTAGATCTTCATTCTGCATAATACCACAGAAAAGAATATAGTGAGGATAATTACAGTTAATGAACGAGCACTATAGCTAGCTAGAGACTTAACATACAGAAAGAAATCACTTACAGACAATAGCAACTAACGATAGATTTGTCGAGTGCGTCTTGATTGAATAAGTGAAACAGTTCTTGAAACTCAACCCACAAAGCTTTTTCATGGAAGTAATGGTCTAATTTGACTTGCACCATGAGGGACTCTTTATCTGTAGTCTTGGCTTCTCTCATGTACCATTGATGCAATTCATACATTCTCGTTGATAGAGGCTTGATCTCCTCAGGCTTGACCATAGGTTCGCCGCGGGCATATTTCCGTTTTAGTTCCTCCTCTTTAAACATTTCCATGGGCTCGATGCCTAGGAGTTGTTCTACAGTGACACCGGCCTCTTCAGCCTGCCTTCTATGATCATCAGTTATTACCAGCTGATCGGCGCCGGTACTCACAGGTGTTGGTACAATGAGCGGGGGGATCGATTGCACCGCCTGTTCTCCCAGCTGGGGAACAGTTTTCCCGGTTTTTTTTGGCAGCTGCTTGGCTCGAGCTCGAGCTCGATTAATTTTTTTGTGCTTCATATGACTTCTTGATTTGGCGCTCATAGTCTGAGTCAATATGCTTGGGAGCTGGTGGTTGAGCCATACGAAGAAAGTGGTCAATGACATGCTCAGGTACTTTCTCCTCTGGTGGTGGGGGCGGTTTCGGTCCAAAATGGGCCTTCACATGGGCTTGCACTTCGATCTCATTTTCCTCATCAGTCAGGTGGTAAGGCAACCTCGGAAGAGGCTTGAGGCTTGGACCAAATCTGTATTTCTTGCCTCCTATTGTACCGCTAGCCGCCGTAGCTACGGCGCCTCTCTTCCGCTGTTGCTTAGGCGGCGGAGCCCGCTGAGGTGGCAGAGACGGCTGACTCGGTGCCTGACTTGGAGGAGGAGTCGGCTGACGTGGTGCCAGACTTGGAGGAGGAGGAGTGGGCTGACACAGTGGCGGACTTGGAGGAGGAGGAGTGGGCTGACGTGGTGGCGGACTTGGAGGAGGAGGAGTCTGCTGACATGGTGGCGGATTTGGAGGAGCGGGAGTCTGCTGAGGCGGCGGCGGACTTGGAGGAGGAGCCGGCTGACGTGGTGTCGGTGGCCTTGGAAAGACGATGCAATCCTTTCTCCATAGAATGATACGATGTACGGCCTCTCCCAGTGTGCGCTCGTCGTCACCTCCAGGAATGTCAAGCTCTAGCCCCGAATATTGTGCCACCACTTCATCAACCCCGACACGAGCATAGCCAGCTGGAATCGGATTGCAATGGAAGGTTGCTTCAGAGGGATTTGTATAAGCAACACTGCCCGCCACCTTCATGGATATGTTCTTCATTTTAAAGTGTAGCTCACAAGTGGTCGTATCTATGATATCATCCACAGGGTATCTATCCAGCAGTGCATCATCGCCCGGGGCGGAACCCACGCTGCTTCTCAGCATGGATGGGACGGTGCTATCCAATGCTGGATCCGCTAGCTGCTACCGCTACTGAGACCCCCTTTCCTGGCTAAGTGAGTCGATCTGCTGCTGCTGTCGCTGGAAAGCGAGTGCCAACTCCGCGTGCTTTGATTTTACGATGCGAAGGCGGTCTGCTTCCTGCTTCCTCTCCTCCTCCTCCAGCTTCCTCTTCTGCTCCTCCTGCTGCTTCTTTCTCGCACGGCTTCTGTAGTCGGTGTTCCAGTCCGCAAACCCCTCAAACCACGGAACAACGCCTTTGCCTCGTGTTCTTCCCGGGTGTGCAGGATTCTTCAGGGTGCACGTAAGCTCATCGTTCTCTCTGTTGGTCTTGAACACCCCCATTCGAGCCTCTTCTATTGCAACAAGTAAACGCACATCGGCTCCTTTAAGACTTGCCCGCTCCAAAACCTCGCCTGTCTTTGGGTCCAACATCCTCCCATGCGCATAGAACCAAGTCCTCGACCTGGGGGGCCAGCTCAATGTAACTGGAGTGACCCCTACATCCATCATCTCTTGCTCAGCGAGATCCCACTTAGGCCGGGCCACCTCATAGCCAACTGGCCCCAGCTTATGGTGCCACTCCTTTTTCGCGGCATTAATCTTGTTTATTCTCGACCATTCCTGAGCTACTTCCGGTTCCTTGAATTTCACGAAAGCATCCCAATGAGCTCTTGCCTTCTCCAGTGTTCCCTTGAATTCTGGAGTCTTCTTTCCTGCATTGACGTACGTGGCCCATATACTTTTCTTGTGGTTGTTGAATGCTATCGCCATCTTCCTAAGAGCAGTGTTCTTGACTTTCTTCACATCTACTTCTGTGAAATGATCTGGTAGGGTGAAATGTGACATGAGAGATTCCCAAAGCCGATCTTTTGCTCTTTGGTCAAAAAAAGTAACATCTGGAAGTTCCTTTGCTTGCTTTTCCATTCTTGAATGGAGATCGGGATTTGGTCCCTGATAATAACTCCGCATTGACGAATGAACTTGTTCGCATTCTTCTTAGGTTCACGTGGTTTGCCATTAGGTTTGATGGCATTGATGTTGTACTTTACGCCATCCTTCAACTTTTTGGCCGGGCCTCGAACTGTCCTGCTGCTTGTAGAAGATTTGCTCAATCCGGAGGGCTAAAAGAAGAAAGATCGATTCGTTAATATATATACAAATCAATTAAAACATGTGATGATCACCAGATGCCTGCTTATATAAATATACCTCTCCGGTCTTTGTTGTTTCAAGAACAACATTTCCTTCGTCATCGAAGGTCTGGACTTTCATCTATTCATTCGTCTTCATCAAATATCATACCCTCACCGGTAGGGTTCAGATATTGCGAGCCATCATCTTCTTCATTCCCATCTAGGCTCGGGGAGCGTGTGATGTCGAACAGGGCCTCTTCTCCTTCTCTGCCGGTATTGTCCATAGCTTTTATTTAACTAATCCACAAGAAAGATAAAACAATTTAGTATTCAAATTAGAATGCATGCATGCAATCAATAAGGAAAAACTGAATCATAGTAGATAATATGCATCTCGAATAATCCAGATAATTGATATGCATCATCGAATATAATCTCAAATACATTGTCTCGAATATTATCGAATAATTATAATCTCGAATACAGCACTACCTAATACAGATCGAATACTATCGAATAATCTAGTCCACTCGCGGTGGACACCCAAAGAGAAGGAACCATCACAGGATCATAGCTCGGGTGAGATCCCTGAAGAACCTGCCAGGTATTGGAGAACCTGACGTCCAACACAACCATGTAGAGACGGACGTGCTCGTCCTCCTCCCTGACACAGTGACGTACCACCTCCGCGGGGGACGCCAGCCTCCGCACTGAATGTGGCCCACGTGCCCGCCACCAAAGAAGCTCCGGGTCGACGACGGGACCCGGGTTCCTCACCAAGATGCGCGCCCCCGAAGGTAGCACCTCCCAGTGCCAGCCCGGCGGAGCCCAGTCCCAGACATGGCACCTCTGAAGCAGGACGTCGTCGTGAACGGGTCGACGACGAGGATGCGGGCCGTGCATCGTTGACGTCGAGAACAAATTCTATGCAAATATAACATTTTTTAAATGTTTGGATTGTGATTTCTTAATATACGAAGAAAACCTTTAGTCCCTTGCTAGGAACAAAATTCAGAATCATAACGGATTCTCTTAACCTTTAAGGGATTTAACAAAATGGCGCCATTCTGGATGTGCAGAAAATGGTCCATATTTTTCCTGATCTCATCTACCCTTCTATATGTCACATTGTCTAGTGTCAAAGGATTCAAGAAAACCTTGGCTTCATCATTAGCCGGAAGTAACAGGCGCATGATGGTACGAAGCTCTCCAAATTGTTTTGGAACAGAGTCCCGGATAGGATAATTAGCTTTTTGGTATGAAGTTCAGCAAGAGCCTTCCGAATATCGCTATTTGGAAGGCCTTTGCTGAAATTCGTACCAAAAAGCGAGTTATCCTATCAGGAACTCCATTCCAAAACAACTTTGGAGAGCTTCGTACCATCATGCACCTGTTACTTCCGGCTAATGATGAAGCCATGGATTTCTTCAATACTTTGACACACAACGTGACATATAGAAGAATATATATATAGATGAGATCAGAAAAAAATGGATCAACCTGTGCACATCCATAATGGGGGCATTCTTGATAAATCGCTTATTAAAGGACTAAGAGAATCTATTGTACTATACATACATATACTAATTAATTGCAAATACATAACAAACTTTTGCAAATACAACATTAAAATATGCAACTTTTGCAAATACTAATTGCTATACATTGGATCAAATGTCAAAATTCTAGTTACATTGGATGTCAAAATTCAAACTTCCTCTCAAATGTACCTCTATGTCATTCTTGCATCTATGTAAAAATTCAAACTTTGACATATGATCAAATGTTGCATATTTGATCATATTTCACTAGATCAAACTTTGACATATGATCAAACTTTGACATATGTCAAAATTCTTGCATCTAGTTACATTGGATCAAATGTTGCATCGTGAAATATGCAACATTCAAACTTTTTTCAGTATACATCTAATCATCTAGTGAAAAAAATGTCAAAATTCATCTAATTAAAATTTATATATCTAACATTTCTATAACTAAAAGTATAAAAAAACTAAAAAAACATTCATCTAACATTTATATATCTAATTCATCTAACATTTCTATAACTAAAAGTATAAAAAACTTAAAAATAGAAAAAAAGAAAAAAAGAAAATGTGTGTGTGTGCGTGTGTGTGTTCATGCATGTGTGTGTGCGGGCTCGATCGATGGGAGGGCGGCCATGGCGGCAGGGGCTCACAGCGGGGTGACGGCCGGCGAGGCGAGGCGAGTCGTCGGCGACGGCGACGGCGCGCGAGCTCGAGGAGGGGGCGGCGCGCGACAGGGGCGGCGACTGGGGGCGGCGCGTCGAGGTTGGCGATAGCGTGGGCGGCGACGGCGTCGGGGCAGGCGGCGATCTCCTCTGTTCGTAGTGGTCGAAGAGACGAGAAGCAGAGGGAAACTGAAAGAATTTCAAGTGGTGTATATATATGCGGAGGCCTTTAGTCCCGATTGGAGCCACCAACCGGGACTAAAGGTCAATTTTGGCCAGGCCAAGCGGCGGGAAGCGACCACCTTTAGTCGCGGTTGGTGGCTCCAACCGGGACTAAAGGGGGGCCTTTAGTAGCGGTAGGAGCCACCAACCGTGACTAAAGGTGGAGCGCTGCCACAGCCGCGGGCATGAAGTTTAGTCCCACCTCGCCCAGCGATGGGCAGCCGCACTGGTTTATAAACCTAGCCGTGGCTGCTCCTTCGAGCTCCTCTCTAAAGCAGGCCTTCTGTGCCTACCTCACTTGTGCTGCCATGTGGGGCTACTGGACCTTGCGAGCCTGCATCCTGGCCCAACTACAGGTTGGGTTTCTAGTCGTATGCAGGCCGTTGTGGCCCAGTAGGCGGGCTTTTTTTAAATTTACTTATTTTTCATTTTTTTTGTTTTTTGCTTTATTTAGAGTTTCTTTGTGAATCTTTTTTCTTTAGGTAAAAAAATTATAAACTTTCTGTTAGTGCCAGTAGTTTTCAACTTTGAATAGTTTAAATTTGAATTATTTGAAATTTGCGTGAATCACTAGTTTGTGAATAACTTTACTTTAAAAATAGATTTTTCAGTGATTCTTTTTTCTTCTATTTAATATTAGTGTGTTTTATCATTATATTCAATTTGGTAATACTTAGGTTATTTAAAAAAATGAAATGCCTTTGTAACAGACGAGTTTTCGTCTGAAACCGTGATACTTCAAAAGAGATTGTCCATTTTGTACACGAAGTGCATCCAGTTTTTGCTATGTGGGTGAAATGATGATACCATGCCAACTTTCAACCTTTCTAGAGTTCATTTGTAGTGCTTTTCAATTTCAGGGTCATTTAGCTCAAAAAATTTAGTAAATGCATGAAAAATAGCAAATGAAGTCAGAAAGGGTTGAAAATTGATGACGTGGATTTGAATGGTGCATACTAAACGCACAAAAATTCTGGAGTTGAAATAAGTTTAAAAAATGAAATGCCTTTGTAATAGATGAGTTTTAGTCCAAAACCCTGATACTTCGAAAGAGATTGTCCATTTTGTACACGAAGTGCATCCTGTTTTTGTCGTAACCCTCTCAAATTTTTTGCACATGCTATGTGGGTGAAATGATGATACCATTCCAACTTTCAAACTTTTCAGAGTTCATTTGTAGTGCTTTTCAATTTCATGGTGATTTAGCTCAAAAAAATCAGTAAATGCATGAAAAATAGCAAATGAAGTCAGAAAGGGTTGAAAATTGATGACGTGGATTTGAATGGTGCATACTGAATGCACAAAAAGTCTGGAGTTGAAATAAGTTTTAAAAAATGAAATGCCTTTGTAACAGATGAGTTTTAGCCCAAAACCCTGATACTTCGAAAGAGATTGTCCATTTTGTACACGAAGTGCATCTTGTTTTTGTCGTAACACTCTCAACTTTTTTGCACATGGTATGTTGGTCAAATGATGATACCATGCCAACTTTCAACCTTTCCAGAGTTCATTTGTAGTGCTTTTCAATTTCAGGGTCATTTAGCTCAAAAAAATCAGTAAATGCATGAAAAATAGCAAATGAAGTCAGAAAGGGTTGAAAATTGATGACGTGGCTTTGAATGGTGCATACTGAACGCACAAAAAGTCTAGAGTTGAAATAAGTTTAAAAAAATGAAATGCCTTTGTAACAGATGAGTTTTCGTCTGAAACCCAGATACTTCGAAAGAGATTGTCCATTTTGTACACGAAGTGCATCCAGTTTTTGCCGTAACCCTCTCAACTTTTTTGCACATGCTATGTGGGTGAAATGATGATACCATGCCAACTTTCAACCTTTTCAGAGTTCATTTGTTGTGCGTTTCAATTTTAGGGTCATTTAGCTCAAAAAAATCAGTAAATGCATGAAAAATAGCAAATGAAGTCAGAAAGGGTTGAAAATTGATGACGTTTGTCCGAAGCACAAAAGTACATGTTTCAAATGCCAAAACACATAAACACCCTAACTATTACAAAGATTCCCTATGGTTTGTCCAAAGTGGGACTTTCCAGATATATATGTAAGTCCGGAAACTCACTAGAGAAGAAAGTGATGACAGTGAAGCCGGTCACATCCCAGAGTTGGATCTTTGGGTGTAAAACTTTTTCTTCACGTGTGTCCCTTTGCGTCGTACCATGGACAATCTTCATCATTTAACTGCATGCTCGGGTCAATATTCACTTTGAAGGGAGCAATTTCATAAAACTTTTCATAATGTTCTGACATGTCTGTCTTGTCATCCACTCCCACGATGTTTCTTTTCCCTGAAAGAACTATGTGGCGCTTTGCCTCATCGTATGATGTATTCGCTTCCTTATCTTTTCTTTTTCTCGGCTTGGTAGACATGTCCTTAACATAGAAAACCTACGCCACATCATTTGCTAGGACGAATGGTTCGTCTGCGTACGCAAGATTATTGGGATCCACTGTTGTCATTCCGTACTGCGGGTGTTCCATTAGCGTGCCTCGTGTTAGATTGATCCATTTGCACCGAAACAAAGGGACCTTCAAACCACGTCCATAGTCAAGTTCCCATATCTCCACTATGTAACCATAATATGTGTCCTTTCCCCTCTTGGTTGCTGCATCAAAGCGGACACCACTCTTTTGGTTGGTGCTCTTTTTATCTTGTGCGATCATGTAAAATGTATTCCCATTTATCTCGTACCCTTTGAAAGTCATTATATTCGAAGATGGTAACTGGGACAACAAGTACAAGTCATCTTCAATAGCGTCATCATGCATGGCACATGTCTGCAACCAACCGGCGAAAGTCCCCGTTTGTTCACGTGTAATCCATTCGTCAGACTGCTCCGGGTGTTTGGAGCATAGAATATTCTTGTGTTCCTCGATATATGGAGCCACCAAGGTGAAATTTTGTAGAACTGTGTAGTGTGCTTCAGTGAGAGAATGCCCGTCAATACATATTATTGCTTTCGGTCCTAGCGTGCCATTCCCACCCAGTCTACCCTTATGCCGCGATTCAGGATCACCAATCGGCTTAAGGTCAGGAATAAAGTAAACAGAAAACTCAATGACCTCCTCATTTTCATGGCCCTTGGAGATGCTTTCTTCTGGCCTAGCACGGTTATGAACATATTTCTTTAAGACTCCCATGAACCTCTCAAAGGGGAACATATTCTGTAGAAATACAGGACCCAGAACGGCAATCTCTTCACATAGGCGAACTAGGATGTGCGTCATGATATTGAAGAAGGATGGTGGGAACACCAACTCGAAACTGACAAGACATTGCACCAAATCATTCTCTAACCTTGGTATGATTTCTGGATCGATTACCTTCTGAGAGATTGCATTGAGGAATGCACATAGCTTCACAATGGCTAATCGAACGTTTTTCGGTAGAAGCCCCCTCAATGCAACCAGAAGCAGTTGCGTCATAATCACGTGGCAGTCATGAGAGTTTAGGTTCTGGAACTTTTTCTCTGCCATATTTATTATTCCCTTTATATTCGATGAGAAGCCAGATGGGACCTTCGTACTGAGCAGGCATTCAAAGAAGATTTCCTTCTCTTCTTTGGTAAGAGCGTAGCTGGCATGACCCTGATGTATGCCGTATTTTCCGTGCATATGTTGCTGGTCCTCCCGTGCCTCCAGTGTATCTTTTGTCTTCCCATACGTGCCCAAGAAGCCAAGCAGGGTCACGCAAAGATTCTTTGTCACGTGCATCACGTCGATTGCAGAGCGGACCTCTAGGTCTTTCCAATAGGGTAGGTCCCAAAATATAGATTTCTTCTTCCACATGGGTGCGCGTCCGTCAGCGTCATTCGGAACAGATTGTCCGCCAGGACCCTTTCCAAAGATTACCTTTAAATCCTTGACCATATCATGTACATCATCACCAGTATGGTGGCGAGGCTTCGTCCAGTGATCTGCCTCACCTTTGAAATGCTTGCCTTTCTTTCTTACGAGATGCCTGCTCGGAAGAAATCGACGATGTCCCAGGTACACATTCTTCTTACCATTATCCAAATATATATTGTCGGTATCATCAAAACAGTGCGTGCATGCGCAGTATCCCTTCTTTGTCTGTCCTGAAAGGTTACTAAGAGCAAGCCAATCATTGATGGTCACAAACAGCACCGCATGTAGGTCAAATTCTTCCTGATTGTCCTCATCCCATGCACGTACACCTTTTTCATTCCACAGCTGTAAGAATTCTTCAACTAATAGCCTTAGGTACAAATCAATGTCGTTGCCGGGTTGCTTAGGGCCTTGGATGAGCACTGGCATCATAATGTACTTCCGCTACGTGCAGAACCAAGGAGGAAGGTTATACATACATAGAGTCACAGGCCAGGTGCTATGATTGCTACTCTGCTCCCCAAAAGGATTAATGCCATCTGCGCTTAGACCAAACCATAAGTTCCTTGCGTCATCTGCAAAGTCCCTGCACTTCCTCTTGATTTTTCTCCACTGCGACCTGTCAGCGGGTACTCTGAACTTCCTGTCTTTCTTACGGTCTTCTTTGTGCCATCGCATCAACTTGGCATGCTCTTTGTTTTGGAACAAACATTTCAACTGTGGTATTATAGGAGCATAACACATCACCTTGGCAGGAATCTTCTTCCTGGGGCGCTCGCCCTCGACATCACCAGGGTCATCGTGGCTGATCTTATAGCGCAATGCACCGCATACCGGGCATGCATTCAAATCCACGTACTCACCGCGGTAGAGGATGCAGTCATTAGGGCATGCATGTATCTTCTGCACCTCTAATCCTAGAGGGCAGACAGCCTTCTTTGCTTCATACGTACTATCGGGCAATTCGTTGTCCTTTGGAAGCATCTTCTTTAACATTATCAGCATCTTTCCAAATCCCTTGTCAGATACACCATTCTCTGCCTTCCATTGCAGGAATTCCAGTGTGGTGCCCAGCTTTTTCTTGTCAGCTTCGCAATTTGGGTACAACGATTTCTTGTGATCCTCTAACATGCGCTGCAACTTCAGCCTCTCCTTTTCACTTGCGCAGTTTCTCTTTGCATCGGCAATGGCCCGACCAAGATCATCAGTGGGCTCATCTAATGCCTCTTCTTCAGCTTCTTCCCGCATTGCCGACTCAGCTTCTTCCCCCATTGTTGTACCATCATATTCAGGGAACCCATGGCAAGTGTGACACCCTGGTTTTCGCCCCTGTTTTTTTCCTTCGTGGGATTTGACTCCCGTCTTTTTTCTCGGTGTTATCAGATTTTCTCTCGCTCCTGGGTATATGAAGATGGTAATTTAACCTTGCCTTCCCTATCCAACCAGAGATTCTCTCCAGTCCAACCTTGCCACCCAAGATATACTCTCAGGGTTTTGCCACCGAAACCCTACCTTCCGAGTTGCCGGAAGGGAAACCCTAACTCTTGCAGTTACAAAGGAACCCCGACTTCCTTTGATCTTTTGTCTCCCAAACTTTTCCCAGTGACCATCCTATCTTTGCAAACCCTGGATATGCAAGAATATTGCCAAGTCATTTGCAATATTTTTCATTTATAATTAATTCCTTTTCCTGCCAGTTAAAGGAATTAAATCCAGGAAAATATCTATCCATCTCCAAAGTTCATGAAAACTTGTGGAGATATTCTTTGTGATCATATTGAGCTCCCACAAAAATATTAGCCATAATTAAATAGGGGAAATTGCATTTTCCTATTTAAAGCCAACATTGCATTTTGGGCAGTTTCTAAAGGAACTACCATTTTGGTAGCCAGGAAAAATCCCAAATAATTTGTGGAGCTTATTATATCCATATCTTCACCATTTCCATCAAAATCCAAGTCCCATAGTTCAAGGTTTGAGCAAGGCATCCATTTGCAAATTCTGTCCAGATTTCTAGTTTGCAAAGGAAGTGCTTGAACCCTTGATCCATTTGAGCTGAAATTTTTCATGGTGGTTAACATTGCTAAATCACCCATGGATGCCAAAAATCAGCTCAATCCATCTATCCATTATTCCACAGAAATTTTCTCAATTTTTTGTCCATTTCAAAGCTTTGTGAAGGAAGTGCCATATAGGCATTCCCAAATGAGCAGAAACTTTTCCAGTACCTTCATATGTTCAAATAATCACCCTCCACCAAAATTCAACTCATGTCATCAATCCATTTGAGCACAACTTCAAAATCCTTTTTCTGGACCAATTTGGCAGTTGTGAAGCAAGTATATGCAAAACTTATCCAAATGCCTTCAAAAAATTTCTGGACCTAGTCCTTCCTACCGCAGTTCACCTTGACAATGTCTCAGCTCACCACCCTCATCCATTTCTCCTCTAGAATCCAGTAAAGTTTGCTGCTAGAAACTTGTTTTGCAAATTTATCCCACCCCAGAGCCTCCCAGATGATTCTATCCACATAGCTCCTTTGTTTGAGCAGTGAGCCATCTTGTTGACATGATCTAACAGCCAGGAAAGGGCCAGAACACGGGGTGCACATGGTGACCACACTGAGAACAGCCCAATTCCGCGCTCTGTGCGCCGGCCGTGTTCGATCGCGTCGGCAGGTTGGCTCAGGCCACCGTGGCTTGTCCCAGCGTGCCGGACACCTTCCCCACCGTCCACGCACCCCTCTCCAGCACCTTCCCCCTCCATCTCTTTCTCCGTCGTGCCGCGATGAGCGCCGACCGTACCACCACTATTGTCCACTGTCGCCGCCATATCCGGACGAAGCCGGAGCTTCTCGAGCAAGCCAGCTCATCTCCCCTGCATCCCCGTGACGCTCCCGGACACCGCGCACCAGCCAGAGTCATCGCCTCCGAGCTCCAGGATCGCGGCCAGCTCATCCCGCGCCCGTCCTCATCGCGTCACTCCGTCCGGCTATAAAAGCCGAGGCCGGAGCCTCCCCGAGCTCACAAAACCCCCCTTAGCCTCCTCCCCACTCCCTCTGGAGCACCCTCGCCGGAGCACGGCAATTTTTCCGGAGCTCCACCCTCTGCCTCTGCCGGCGAACCCCCGCCTCCAGCCGTCCCCGATGCTCGGGGATTCCATCCTTAGAGGCGTTGTTCTCCGGCGACCTCGCCAGCACCATCGCCCCACCCCATTTCCCACCGGAGTCCCTCAACTGGCCGGAGCCCCGCTGCCGTCCATCGCCATTCGCCGCCCGGCCGCCTCCGTCCATCCCTGCCCTCGCCACGGGGACGGGTGGGTGCGTCTTCGACAGGCGCTTCCATCCCTCCCCTCGGCGGGAGCCCTCGATGGCAGGAGCCGCCGGAACAAGCGCCGGCGCGCGCCTAGCCGAGCCCCTCCTCTGTTTCGACAGGAGGGAGATGACCCTGCCAGCGGGACCCTCTGGTCAGCGGCAGAGGCCGGGCCCCGCCCCCGCCACGCTTGATAAGTGGTGAGGGGGTGCGGTCGGGCCGGCCCAGCAACAGCGGCAGCCTCGCGGCTCAGCTGGCGTCCAGCCGCTTTCGGCTCACCCAGCCCAAGTGCTACAGTCCCCTTTATTCTTTTCCAGAAAAAAATCGGTCAGGGAACCAGAAGTAATTATTTGTATTACAAAAAGGTCCCTCCCACTTCATTCGGCCACAACTTTTTACTCGTGACTCCGATTCAGGTGAAACCGAAGCCCACTTCTTCGTCTCATCGAGCCCGTTCTATCAGTATCATTTTCACAAGGTTGTCACAATGTGAAAATGACCATTTTTCCCTTGCCCTTCTGTCAGCCTCCCTTGAGAGAGAACCATTCCGGCGTATCGTCCCGCGGCTTCACCGCACTTCTTCCCGGAGTATTTCTTCGCCCCAGGCAAGCTCACCATCTGATATATGCCCTAAAGCATTGCTCTGTGATATTTCTTGCATCTTTAAATTAATATGCTTGTGCTTGTCTGTGTAGTAGTAAGCTGTATGTGACTCTGATGAACCCTTGCTTGCACCTTCTTCGGTGACGGCACCACGCCTATTTTCTGAGCTGTTTTCGGCCGTTCGGGGTGGATGCCGACTTTTATTTCTCTTGTCAACAACTTTCTGTGTTCTGAGCTGCTTTTCGGCCATCTCGGGCAGCTATTGAATTTCTTTCCGTAGCAGTGACCCTATGGTCTGAGCTGTTTCTCGGCCGTCTTAGGGAACTGCTACATTCTTCTTATCAACACCGTCTCATGCTCTGAGCTGCTTTCCAGCCGTCTTGAGCCGGGGTTGAGTTATTCCGGTAATGTCCCAGATCTGAGTTGTAAAGACCGTTCTGGTGGCTACTGGTTTCTTTGTTGGTTTTGTGCGAGGGTTCCGATGGTCGTCACTTACAGCTAGAACTTGTAACGTGATAATTTGCCGTTTAAATCTTGCTTCACTAATGACTCATTGTGATGTTATAAGGAGATAGATTGTTACGATTCCACAGTTGTTACACATACATAGTTGCCACCATGTTAAGTTATTCATGATGAACAACTATGCTTGCTAAGTTATGGCTAAAGCTAAACTTAGTCGGTTGATCTTGAGTCACCTATCCGGGCTTATCCGTGCAACCACATTTGCAGGTATGGGATGGCCTTGACTTGGTCTGGCTCTGTCCTCTTTCATCGGTACCACCAGACAGGGAAGGTTGTGCGTGCGCGCTACCCTGGCCCGGTAGGCGACGATAAACTTGTGAGCCCAGTTGTTTGTTTGCGCGCGGTCCCCGTTTGGGACAGTTTAGTTTGGCCACGACGGTGGTAGGTGTCACAAGGTGACACGGGGGCCACCCAGGGCTTTACTCCGAGGGAGAATGATTGCCGGTGGTACGGTGGAGGACTCACGGGTTAGGCACATTTCGTTGGAGCAACACTGGTCCACCCGAATGGGATCACGAGGCCAGGTGCTCCATGGTGTGGGTAAAGTGTGCAACCTCCGCAGTGTGTAAAATCTATTCGAATAGCCGCGTCCATGGTATTGGACAGCCCGTCCAGACCTCACTAGGTGGTCAATCATAATAAGGATAATAATGATGGAAGAACTCATCTTGTGTAGACATCAGATGATGTCAGGGATATGATATGTTACCCATGGGATGGCTATATGATGAGTGGTCGGATGACCACATGAGTTGGATCGGATTTGGATCGGATTCAGGTTGGATCACGAGAATGTTCGAAGTATGGATTATATACTTGATATGCTTTACTTTACTGTATTTTACTTTAGTAGTTATCTGGCTGGATAAACCTGGTATGCCATGATAATTAATGTTGCTCTAATAACAAATGCATGCTTGAATGCCATGGATTGCTTTTCTTGGTGTATATGTTAGTTTGGTTTGCTTGCGAGTACATTCAAAAGTACTCAACGGCCTTCAATGTGGCCAGGTTCACATATGGATCCTCGTCCGTCGACGAGGAGCCGGAGCGTTCGCGGGCTAGGTGCGTAACCCAGTGTAACACCCCCGGTGGTTAGCAACAGTAATCACTTTTGATAATGGCATGTTAGCATGATCAACAGTGCATAATCATCATTAGCATCATATTGCATTTCAACTCCTAAGTCAAATTCAAATTTAAATGAAAGTGGAATATAAAAGTTGTCCGACATAGAAACTAAAATGTCAGATAAATAACAAATATTCCAGAGGCTATTCTAAAATTGAAACCAACATCATTGGAATTGGATAAGTGACTCGAACAACCTCAAACAGTGGATAAAGATAATATTTAATAACCATTTATTAAATCTGAAATGAATATGGAATTATATTTTGTCCAAACTAATTTTAGGTGTTAGGGAATAATGCACTGGTATTTATGAACTAGGTCTCATGTTTTACAAAACTCAAATGGTGACCTGACTATTACTAAACAGAGAAAAGAAAATAAAGAAAAGAAGAAAAAAAAGGAACAGAAGGAGAGAGCAAACACCCCCCCTCTCCCTGGGCCGAATGGCCCAGCTACCACAGGCCGGCCCGTCGCTCCCACCGGCCCACCCGCTCGCCCCTGGCCTATAAGGCCCCCGACCGAAACCCTAGCCCCACCGACACCCCACTCCCCCCCCCCTCCCCAGTCGCCTCGCTCACTCCCCCCCCTCCTCCCGATCAGAAACTGGATCGGCCGACGCCGCGACGCCCGCCCGTCCTCTCCTCTTCCCGACAGCGCCTAGCGCTCGGCGCCCCCCCCCCACCCCGTCGCCGCTCGACGCCGCCACCGGACCGCCCGCTGCCGTTCGCCGGGTCGCACGCCACCTCATCCGGCACCGCTCTCCCTCCCCGCCGACGACCTCGTCCCCGGCGTGCCCTCGCTCGGGCCCGAGCCCAGCGCGCTCGCCCCGACGCGCCCGACCGCGCCCGTCTCCGCCTCGTCTCCGACGCCGTCGCGGACCGCCGTCGCCCTGGACCTCGCCGCCTCGCCGGACTCCACCGACGCCGGCCTCCCCGTCGACCCGTCGTCTCCGGCCTCCACCCGAGCCCCTCCTCGCGCTCGACGCCGACGCCCCGCCTCGACCCCGTCGCCGACCCCCTCCACGAGCTCGAGCCCGCTGCCCCGTCCCTGCAAATCTCGGTGAGGCCCAGGCCTCCCCCTCCCCTGCCCCGTGCGCGCGCACGAGCGCCGCCCCGCATCCACGCTCACACGCGCGCCCTCGCCGCGCACGCCGCCCGCCGCAAGCCGCACGCCGGCGCGGCCCCAGCGCTCCTCCCGCGGCCGCCTCTCCACCGCCGGCCGGCGCGCCCCGCTCCGGCCTCTGGCCCTCGCCACCACCCCGGCGCCACCGCACCCTGGCCTCGGCCAGTGCGTGCGCGCGCGACCCCACGCGTGCCTGGACCGCGCCCGCGCGCCCGCCCGCGCCCGTGTGGCCATTCGGGCCACAGACAGGTGGGGCCTGTCGCCCCAGCGCCCCAGCGCCCGCGCGCACCGCGCGCCGTCGCCCGCGCTGTGGCCCCTGGGCCACTGCCAGTGGGGCCCGAACCCCCCCCGTGACGCTGACAAATGGGGCCCACCCCCTAAAAACGATTTTAAGAAAATAAAAATAAAAATAAATAAAATAATTAATTAGTTAATTAGTTAGGTTAATTAACCCTAACAGCACTAATTTAATTAATTAATTAGTTTAGTTAATTGTTAATTAGTTAATTAAACCTAATTAACCTAACAGCCTATGACAGGTGGACCCACCTGTCAGGTGGCTGCTGACGAGCTGATGTCATGCTGACGTCATCAATCATGTTTCGGATAATGTTGAATTAATAATTAATTAAATTTCAGAATAAATAAAAACTTTAGAAAATCATATCTTTTAAACCGTAATCGATCAAAAAATATTTATACATGAAACTTGCTCAGAACGACGATACGAACCCGGATACGCCCTCTGTATTCCCGTCAGACGTCCGCAACTATAAAACGTTGAACAATTAGACCGATTTCGATAAATGAATAGTTCCAACTTAATTAAATAAATCCAAATAAATTCCTAAATTAACTAAATCGTTAGTTAGGCAGTAGAACACCCGGCATCATTTAGACATGTCATACATGTTGTTTGCATTATTGCCGTGAATTTATTGTTTCTCTCCCCCTCCTCTTTCTCTCGATAGACGCTGAGACCGACGACGCTGCACCAGGTTACGACTACTCTACCGACGAGCAGCCCGTTGACGACCTCCCTCTCTTGCCAGAGCAACCAGGCAAGCCCCCCCCCTTGAGCATTCCAGATATCGCCCACTCTATTCTCCTGCTTGCATTAGAATTTCGCTACTGTTAATGTATGCTCCTATTCTGATGCATAGCCTGCTGTTGTAACCTGTTCATTGCTACCTTACCTGCCTATGATAAACTGTTTAGTATAGGTTGGTATGAACCATCTGTGACCCCACCACCTTACTTTGTCGCCCCTGCTTGTTCATCGACGACTCGATCAACGTGATCGTCGATCAGAGACAGACGCCTCACTTCACACCCCCCTTAGTTGTACGACTCTGCGTAGTAACTATCGAGTGCCGAGGGTGATACCTCGTAACGCACTCACGATGAATACTCTGCAGTATAGCTGTTCGGTCGTGGTCATCGAGGGTGATTCCTCCTTCTCCATGTCCGATACGACTCTGTCGTGCAACCCCTCAGTGTGAACCTCGAGGGTGATACCTCATACGTTCACCCTGATGAATATGACCACACGGTTACTTGACCTTTTGCACAGGCGGGTCCACCCTGGTGGGTACCCGCTGGGGATCTATGATTTCGGGTGTGTCGGAAGGGCACTCGAGTGTGACATTGTGGCGGAGCATCAGAGACTCTGATTGTCTCCGCTTGATACTAATTGAGCCTATTGGATTTGGGTGTGTGATCTGAGTGGGCCGACGTGCCCTATACACACTACCACCACGCGGGATAATGGTTATGGGGCCCTCTGTGATGTACGTTTCTCCGAAAGCTTATCAGACGTCACGATTCACCGTGCGGGCTGATCGTCGGGATTGGGCTGGATACTTCACTGACGAGTTCAGTGTCGCGCCTGCACCCCGGCCAGCCACGCAACGCGCAGGGTGCCCAGGGCGATGGGCCGAGACCCCTGGGTGCATAGGTTAGTCCGGCGTGCTGACCTCTCTGCTGAGCCTAGGTAGAGCGCTGCTTCGTGTTGATCTTCCAAGGACGGGCATTACCCAGCAAGTATGTCCGGCCAGAGTTGATCGAGCGTGTTGGGTAACAGTAGTGCACCCCTGCAGGGATGAATCTTCTATCGATAGCCGGTCCTACGGTAAAGGACGCTCAGTTTGTGTATCCCGATCTACTACTTAAACTGGATACTTGTTACTTAATTGAAGCTTCGGGATTACTTTCTCGCTGGGAGTCGAGGAAGGATCTTTGAGCTGTTCTTCAACATGTTTGCTAAATAAAATGCTATTCTACTCTCTTCTACTGCTGCAAGATGATGGCTTTGAAAGATGTTTGAAGATGCTAGTCTTCGATAGGACTAGGCCTTCCTCTCTATTCTGGCATTTCTGCAGCCCAGTCCACATATACAGCCTTTTCTCCATTGATAATGTTGCATATGTAGTATAGATCCTTGCTTGCTGAGTACTTCGGATGAGTACTCACGGTTGCTTTATTTTCTCTTTTTCCCCCATATACCCCACCTTGATGATACACCAGACGATGGAGTCCAGGAGCCAGACGCCACCACCGGAGCCTACTACCAGGCGGGTCCAGAGAGCACGTACTACTGGATCGAGCCAGCTGACCAGGAGTAGGATCGGAGGCTCCCAGGCAGGAGGCCAACGCCTTTCGATCTAGTGTCGCTGTTTGTGCTAGCCTTCTTAAGGCAGAACTTGTCTAACTATGTCTGTACCCAGATATTATTTGTATGACTGACTTATGTATTCGGATCTTCGGATCCCTGGTCTGTAATATTGTGGACCTCCGTTTATTTGTGTTTAGAGTTGTGTTGTGATATCTTCCCGTGAGTCCCTGGGCTTGATCGTACACGTTTGCGTGTATGATTAGTGTACGATTGAACCGGGGGCGTCACAAGTTGGTATCAGAGCCGACTGCCTGTAGGAAGCCCCCTTCCAATTCCTTGGCCGAAGTTGAGTCTAGAAACCGAAAAACTAATTTACTAACTTGGCTGTGTGGCTTACGGGCCCACATCGCCAACTGGGTGGTATTAGGATCTTTTATTCCTCGTCTATACTCTGGGACTCTAATCTCTCTTCTATTCGGGTTAAATAAATTTTACTAACGCCGACACTTAGGATCTCGTAAATCCCGTCTACCCGGAGAGCTGGATATCTGTGCGATTTCCCTGTCATTGATCTGATTAGTCTGATAATCATTTTCCTTTCCATTGTTTTGTTTAACCTTTCTCTCCGAGTTGTGTTAAACTTCTCATTGTCATTTGACAAATCTGAATTTCCTCTGTTTCAGATGGACCGTTTGTTTCCACCGCGTCCTACGATACAGCTTGTGCTTCGCACTTGGGCTCGTGATGCCCCTGGTTTTCCAGCTGTCCTGATCGCTCTCATGACCAGACTTGGCTACCGCTGGTACCCTGAGTACATGGTTTACGAGGATTACCGCGAGTTTAATCAGGAGCAGTACCATGCTGATGTTCGTATCTATGATCGGCAGAATGACTCAGACACCGAGCTGCACCTTTTCCACGGTATCGGCGTAACGATTGAGATGGCAGTACATGATGCCGCCTACTCTGCTGTCGCACGTCTTCGAGGACAGTTCAGTGATATCTTGGATGACTCTGAGTTCCGATACATTCTGGATGCCCCAGCTACATTCTCCCGTCTGACGAATTATATATTCATGGATTACCTCGACAAATTCGTCGTGGTATATCTAGATGATATTCTGGTCTATTCTAAGAATAAAGAGGAACATGCTGGACATCTCTGCCTTGTTCTAGAAAGGCTCCGAGAACACCAGTTGTATGCCAAGTATTCCAAATGCGAATTTTGGCTTCCTGAAGTAACTTACCTTGGACATGTGATTTCCAAGGATGGGATTGCTGTTAACTCTGAACGAGTTCAGGCTATTCTCGACTGGACTCCCCCAAAGAATGTTAAGCAAGTCAGAAGTTTTCTCGGACTCGCTAGTTATTGCCGTCGATTCGTTGAGAACTTTTCCAAGATTGCAAAACCATTGACAAATCTGCTTCACAAAGGTGTTAAATTTGAGTGGACAGAAAAATGTCAAGAAAGCTTTCAGACACTAAAAGATAAATTGACATCTGCCCCAGTACTAGCACCCCCGGATTCCCAAAAGGATTTCGTGATATACTGTGATGCATCTCGTCAAGGATTAGGCTGTGTCCTAATGCAAGAGCGCAAAGTGATTGCTTATGCCTCCCGACAATTGCGTCCTCATGAAGAAAATTATCCCGTGCATGATCTTGAACTTTCTGCGGTTATCTATGCCTTGAAGCTATGGCGACATTACCTTCTCGGTAACCGTTGCGAGATATACACGGATCACCAAAGCTTGAAGTATTTATATACTCAACCAGATCTGAACCTTCGTCAACAAAGATGGCTCGAAACAATTGCCGATTATGATATGAATATTTCATATACCCCCGGCAAGGCTAATGTAATAGCCGATGCTTTGAGTCGCAAGTCCTATAGCAACGATCTTATGGTTCAAGAAACACAACCTCTTCTCCATGAAGAGCTTTGCAAATTGAACCTCCATATTGTTCCACAGGGTTATCTCAATACCCTGGTTGTCGAACCAGATTTAGAACACGGCATTAAGGTTATGCAAAGGTATGACACTGAAGTTGAAAAGATCAAGCGATACCTCGAGAAAGGAAAGCCGTCAGAATTCCATCTTGATGCAGATGGGATCCTATTTTTCCAACACCGTCTCTTCGTACCCAAGTTCAAGAATGAGAGGGAAAACGTTATGAAGGAAGCTCATGACACTCCCTTGTCCATTCATCCTGGTAGCACAAAGATGTACCGTGACATTTGTCAGAGATACTGGTGGCCTAATATGAAGCGAGACATTGCTCGTTATGTTTCTGAGTGTGACGTTTGCCGCCGCGTTAAGGCTCAACATCAAAGGCCCGCAGGAACTCTGCAACCCCTGGAAATTCCTGAATGGAAATGGGACAAGGTCCAAATGGATTTCATTACTGGTTTTCCCAAATCCCAGAAGGGTAATGATGCTATATTTGTCGTCATTGACCGATTCTCTAAGGTTGCCCACTTTCTGCCAGTTAAAGAGACAATCACTGCTAGCCAGTTAGCAGACTTGTATGTTTCCCGAATTGTGTCACTCCACGGTGTTCCGTTGGAGATCAGTTCTGATCGTGGCAGCCTCTTCACCTCCAGATTCTGGAATAGTTTCCAAGAAGCTATGGGAACTCATCTGTCTTTTAGCACCGCTTTTCACCCTCAGTCACAGGGTCAAGTTGAACGAGTTAATCAAGTGCTCGAAGATATGCTTCGAGCTTGCGTCATCTCCTTCGGTAAGAAATGGGAGGAATCTCTCCCGTATGCCAAATTCTCTTACAATAATAGCTATCAAGCTAGTCTGAAGATGGCACCGTTTGAAGTTCTATACGGTCGTAAGTGTCGAACCCCTCTGAATTGGTCAGAAACTGGGGAACGCTCACTCGTCGGACCGGACATTATTCGGCAAGCTGAAGAACAAGTCCGCATTGTTCGTGAACATTTGAAATCTGCTCAGTCTCGTCAGAAGAGCAACTATGACCGTAAGCACCAGGAAATGGTCTATCAACCTGGCGAACAAGCTTACCTTCGTGTCACTCCATTGAAAGGCACTCATCGGTTCGGAATCAAAGGCAAGTTAGCCCCTCGCTACATTGGCCCGTTCCGTATTCTTGCCCGTCAAGGAGAAGTGGCATATCAATTGGAATTGCCGCCAAATCTTTCACAAGTACATGATGTCTTTCATGTATCCCAACTCCGCCGCTGCTTCAAGGATCCTATTCGTGCTGTGGATCATGAAGTGCTTGAATTACGGGAAGATCTGTCATATCCAAAATATCCCATCCGTATTCTTGATCAAGCTGAGCGTCGAACATGTCAAAAGTCAATCAAGTTCCTCAAGGTTCAGTGGTCAAATCATTCTGAAGATGAAGCCACTTGGGAACGCGAGGATCGTCTTCGCGAAGAATACCCCTCTTTCTTTCAGTCTTCCTCTTAATTCTCGGGACGAGAATTCTTAATAGATGAGGAGAGTTGTAACACCCCCGGTGGTTAGCAACAGTAATCACTTTTGATAATGGCATGTTAGCATGATCAACAGTGCATAATCATCATTAGCATCATATTGCATTTCAACTCCTAAGTCAAATTCAAATTTAAATGAAAGTGGAATATAAAAGTTGTCCAACATAGAAACTAAAATGTCAGATAAATAACAAATATTCCAGAGGCTATTCTAAAATTGAAACCAACATCATTGGAATTGGATAAGTGACTCGAACAACCTCAAACAGTGGATAAAGATAATATTTAATAACCATTTATTAAATCTGAAATGAATATGGAATTATATTTTGTCCAAACTAATTTTAGGTGTTAGGGAATAATGCACTGGTATTATGAACTAGGTCTCATGTTTTACAAAACTCAAATGGTGACCTGACTATACTAAACAGAGAAAAGAAAATAAAGAAAGAAGAAAAAAAAGGAACAGAAGGAGAGAGCAAACACACCCCCCCTTCCCTGGCCGAATGGCCCAGCTACCACAGGCCGGCCGTCGCTCCCACCGGCCCACCCGCGGCCGGGGAGAAGGCCCCGAGAAACCTAGCAGACCACCCCCCCCCTCCTCGCTCACTCCTCCCCCCTCCTCCCGATCCAGAAACTGGATCGGGCCGACGCGCGACGCCGCCCGTCCTCTCCTCTTCCCCGACCAGCGCGCTAGCGCTCGGCGCCCCCCCACCCCGTCGCCGCTCGACGCCGCCACCGGACCGCCTCGCTGCCGTTCGCCGGGTCGCACGCCACCTCATCCGGCACCGCCTCTCCCTCCCCGCCGACGACCTCGTCCCCGGCTGCCCTCGCTCGGGCCCGAGCCCAGCGCGCTCGCCCCGACGCGCCCCGACCGCGCCCCGTCTCCGCCTCGTCTCGACGCCGTCGCGGACCGCCGTCGCCCTTGACCTCGCAGCTAGCCGGACTCCACCGACGCCGGCCTCCTCGTCGACCCGTCGTCTCCGGCCTCCACCCCGAGCCCCTCCTCGCGCTCGACGCCGACGCCCCGCCTCGACCCCGTCGCCGACCCCCCTCCACGAGCTCGAGCCCGCTGCCCCGTCCCTGCAAATCTCGGTGAGGCCCCAGGCCTCCCCCTCCCCTGCCCCGTGCACGCGCACGCGCGCCGCCCCGCATCCACGCTCACCGCGCGCCCTCGCCGCGCACGCCGCCCGCCCGCACGCCGCACGCCGGCGCCGGCCCCCAGCGCTCCTCCCCGCGGCCGCCTCTCCACCGGCCACGGCCGGCGCGCCCCGCTCCGGCCTCTGGCCCTCGCCACCACCCCCGGCCGGCCACCGCACCCTGGCCTCGGCCAGTGCGTGCGCGCGCACCCGCGCGCCCGCCCGCGCCCGTGTGGCCATTCGGGCCACAGACAGGTGGGGCCTAATGCCCCTGTGCCACTGCCAAACGGGCCCACGGCCCAGAACAAAAAAAAAAGGGAAAAAGAAAAATAATATAGAAAATAAAATAAAAGCAAAATAAAAATAAATAAATAAATAATTAGATAAATTAATTAGTTAATTAATCCTGATTAGGTTAATCTAATTAACTAATTAGTGTTAATTAAACAGTAATTAGTAATTAACTTAATTAACCGCTGACATCAGCATGAGGTCATGCTGATGTCATCATCAGCACTGTTTCGGATAATGTTGAATTAAATAATTAATTAAATTTCAGAAATTAATAAAAACTTTAGAAAATCATATTAAATAAACCGTAACTCCGATGAAAATATTTTATACATGAAACTTGCTCAGAACGACGATACGAACCCGAATACATCCTCCGTATTCCCGTCAGATGCCCGCAGCTATAAGAACGTTGAACTTTTAGACCGATTTCAGTAAATGAATTGTGCCCAACTTTAATTAAATAAATCCGAATAAATTCCTAAATTAACTAAATCATTTAGTTAGGCAGTAGAACACCCCGGCATATCATTTAGACATGTCATACATGTTGTTTGCATTATTGCCGTGAATTTATTGTTTCTCTCCCCCTCCTTCTTTCTCTCGATAGACGCTGAGACCGATGACGCTGCACCAGGTTACGACTACTCTACCGACGAGCAGCCCGTTGACGACCTCCCTCTCTTGCCAGAGCAACCAGGCAAGCCCCCCCCCTTGAGCATTCCAGATATCGCCCATTCTATTCTCCTGCTTGCATTAGAATTTCGCTACTGTTAATGTATGCTCCTATTCTGATGCATAGCCTGCTGTTGTAACCTGTTCATTGCTACCTTACCTGCCTATGATAAACTGTTTAGTATAGGTTGGTATGAACCATCTGTGACCCCACCACCTTACTTTGTCGCCCCTGCTTGTTCATCGACGACTCGATCAACGTGATCGTCGATCAGAGACAGACGCCTCACTTCACACCCCCCTTAGTTGTACGACTCTGCGTAGTAACTATCGAGTGCCGAGGGTGATACCTCGTAACGCACTCACGATGAATACTCTGCAGTATAGCTGTTCGGTCGTGGTCATCGAGGGTGATTCCTCCTTCTCCATGTCCGATACGACTCTGTCGTGCAACCCCTCAGTGTGAACCTCGAGGGTGATACCTCATACGTTCACCCTGATGAATATGACCACACGGTTACTTGACCTTTTGCACAGGCGGGTCCACCCTGGTGGGTACCCGCTGGGGATCTATGATTTCGGGTGTGTCGGAAGGGCACTCGAGTGTGACATTGTGGCGGAGCATCAGAGACTCTGATTGTCTCCGCTTGATACTAATTGAGCCTATTGGATTTGGGTGTGTGATCTGAGTGGGCCGACGTGCCCTATACGCACTACCACCACGCGGGATAATGGTTATGGGGCCCTCTGCGATGTACGTTTCTCCGAAAGCTTATCAGACGTCACGATTCACCGTGCGGGCTGATCGTCGGGATTGGGCTGGATACTTCACTGACGAGTTCAGTGTCGCACCTGCACCCCGGCCAGCCACGCAAAGCGCAGGGTGCCCAGGGCGATGGCCCGAGACCCCTGGGTGCATAGGTTAGTCCGGCGTGCTGACCTCTCTGCTGAGCCTAGGTAGAGCGCTGCTTCGTGTTGATCTTCCGAGGACGGGCATTACCCAGCAAGTATGTCCGGCCAGAGTTGATCGAGCGTGTTGGGTAACAGTAGTGCACCCCTGCAGGGATGAATCTTCTATCGATAGCCGGTCCTACGGTAAAGGACGCTCAGTTTGTGTATCCCGATCTACTACTTAAACTGGATACTTGTTACTTAATTGAAGCTTCGGGATTACTTTCTTGCTGGGAGTCGAGGAAGGATCTTTGAGCTGTTCTTCAACATGTTTGCTAAATAAAATGCTATTCTACTCTCTTCTACTGCTGCAAGATGATGGCTTTGAAAGATGTTTGAAGATGCTAGTCTTCGATAGGACTAGGCCTTCCTCTCTATTCTGGCATTTCTGCAGCCCAGTCCACATATACAGCCTTTTCTCCATTGATAATGTTGCATATGTAGTATAGATCCTTGCTTGCTGAGTACTTCGGATGAGTACTCACGGTTGCTTTATTTTCTCTTTTTCCCCCATATACCCCACCTTGATGATACACCAGACGATGGAGTCCAGGAGCCAGACGCCACCACCGGAGCCTACTACCAGGCGGGTCCAGAGGGCACGTACTACTGGATCGAGCCAGCTGACCAGGAGTAGGATCGGAGGCTCCCAGGCAGGAGGCCAACGCCTTTCGATCTAGTGTCGCTGTTTGTGCTAGCCTTCTTAAGGCAGAACTTGTCTAACTATGTCTGTACCCAGATATTATTTGTATGACTGACTTATGTATTCGGATCTTCGGATCCCTGGTCTGTAATATTGTGGACCTCCGTTTATTTGTGTTTAGAGTTGTGTTGTGATATCTTCCCGTGAGTCCCTGGGCTTGATCGTACACGTTTGCGTGTATGATTAGTGTACGATTGAACCGGGGGCATCACACCCAGTCAGATCCCTGTGGATTGGAGCCGCACCAGGACCATGCTGCCTTAGACAGAGCTTTTCCGCTGCCATCACCTCTGTAATATATCTCATGTAAGACTTATATATCCATTAATAGAAATGCCTGTGTTCATGATACTTGTTGTAAGCGCGCAAGCCAGAGTGATTTCCTCGGATGGTATGCGTGGCGACCGTCTGGTTACAGTGGTAATTAGGCAGGGCGCTGCAGCAAGGATAGCTGTCGTCGTCCTCTTCTTCTTCATTTGTCTTCCATCATCACCCCTCTTTCTCCGTGCTTGGTCCAAACATTATAGTGGGGCATGAAATCGGACTCAAACAGGTGGACGTGAATGGTTCTTGACTTAGAGTAATTATGATCATTCTTACAGCTAGCACATGGACACGGCATAAAGCCATCCGCCCGCTTGTTTGCCTCAGCCGCAAGCAGAAAAGTACGCACGCCATTAACGAACTGGGGAGACCATCGGTCATCGTACATCCATTGCCGGCTCATCTTCATTACATAGCACCAAAAAGACAAAATTAATACAAGTTCATACACATTTATTCTCATAAAACAACATACAAACTCTCTAGCTAAAGCATTTAAATGCAACAACAAATGCGATCAAGATCGCAACTAAGGTAACAATTGATCCAACAGCATAATGATACCAAGCCTCACTATCAATGGCATATTTTCTAATCTTTCTAATCTGCAAGCGCATTTTCTCCATCTTGATCTTGTGATCATCAACGACATCGTCAACATACAACTCCAGTTTCATCTTCTCTTCTTCAATTCTTTTCAATTTTTCTTTCAAATAGTCGTTTTCTTTTTCAACTAAATTTAACCTCTCGACAAGAGGGTCGGTTGGAATTTGCGGTTCACATACCTCCTAGATAAAAATATATATGTCAACTTGATGGGCATCATTTGTCATAAACATGAAATGCAACAAATAGTTATAAAAGAGAATATACCTCATCTGAATCATAAACCGGACGAGGGCCGACGGGGACGGATATCAAAACCATGCCACTATGTATAACAAACAACTTACGGGTAAGAAAATTATACATGTAACTATATATCAAAATCACACAAACATGATTTTTTTATATAAAAAAGATAAGAACAAGAGACTCACGAAGGTGGTTCCGGCGACGGGACGGTGCTGGCGATCGACGGTGGTCGTTAGGACGGGGACGAGAAGGCACTAAGTAAACCAGACCTACATATGCAAACTAAGAGTTAATTTGAGCTCAAATTGCATGTAAATCATATAAACTACCACATATAATTACTCCCAAACTAAAACCCACAAATCAATATACTTATAGAGCATTGCAAGAGCTAATCTAGCAATGAGAGATGAAAGGACAAAGTTGCTAACCTTTGTGATCACTTGGATGGATGGGGGGCCTTCAAATCTTGACAAATTTTGGCAAAAATGAAGGATGAGCTCGAGCAATGTGGAAGAACAGAGGAGAGAAAGGAATGAAAGGGGAAAACAGAGAGAAATGGGCTCGGGCTCGACGAAGGGTTTATATAGAGGCATCTTTAGTCCCGGTTGGTTATACAAACCGGGACTAAAGGTGCATCTCTAGTCCCGGTTCGTGCCACGAACCGGGACTAAAGGGGTTGGTGGGGCCCCAGCCTGACACCAGCCTGCCACCACCTCTTTAGTCTCGGTTCGTGCCACGAACCGGTACTAGAGGTTCAACACGAACTGGGACTAATGAGTGCCGCCCACCTAGCCGTTGGAACCGGCACTAATGGTCACATTAGTGTCGGTCCGTAATTGAACCAGGACTAATGAGGTGAACATTAGGTCGTTTTTCTACTAGTCAGTAGCGCTGGCTATATAGCTATCAATAGCGCTGGTACAAGTGCTACAGCTAACTGGTAGCAGTAGCGCTGGTTTTCCAGCGCTACTGCTATACCTAATTAGCAGTAGCGCTCGAATGGAACCAGCGCTACTGATAATAGTAAGTAGCAGTAGTGTTTCTTATGAAAAGGGCTACTGCTAAATTTTCCTGTATTTTTGAAAATGCAGCTTATTGTCACTGTATTTGTATAGGTTTTATATACAGTACTTTCATCATATAATTTTATGACCATAACTAGTTATTATATATATCACTGGGTGAAATGAATGTGGATTAGATTCAAGTGGAGGGAACATGTGGTGCACATCGAAAGTAGTACTAATCCAAACTTGATCTAGTTTGGATTAGTAGTACTTTCGATGTGCATCACATGTTACCTCCACTTGAATCTAATCCATGTTCATTTCACCCACTGATATATATAATAACTCATCATGCTCATATAACAACTTAGTATCATGCATCATCATAATAACTTGGTCATCATTTTCGTCCATGAGACATCATATAACAACTTGGTCACTAGTCATAATCACAACTCCTCCTCCTCATCATCATCAACTCTAACACATTGTAACACATGATAACACATTGTACTTAAGACCTACTCCTCTCTCATAGGACCTACTACCCTCTATAAGGTAAGATAGCATAAAACAAGATAGGCCCTGACTCTCCATTATGGAGAATGGAGACTATTCTGTCTACAATTCTTGCGCTTCGCACAATGTTGCTTCCAAGTAGCTCCCTATGATTGTTCATACATTTTTTCCATTCTTTGATTGTCATGTCTTGATCGGTTTTAGAAATCCGGTATGAACAGTTGTGAAACCTAGGCAGATATGGCCGTAAGCTAATAACATCAAGCCGACCTTTCAGAAACATCAGATCAGGCACACAATCCTTCGGGATTTTCTATTGAAAAACATAATAATAACATCGTAGTTAGCAATGTAGTTTAGCTTTAAAAGTATATATGCAAAAGATGCACGGATGTCGTAATAGTAAAAAATCTTACCATGCCATCTCCATGGATGTTACCGTAGGTTAGCACATGCACTAGTGGCACGTATTGACCATAATGTGCAGGAGTTTGATAATTGATATTGTAATTCTCAACATCAATAATAAATGAGATAAGATGATCTTTCTCCTGATAAGTTAATTCTGCGCCATCGGTGTAGTAGGTTCTGTCTACCATCTTTCGTACATTTTTTGAAGAATGAAAATATGTTGTCAATGGAAATAAGCTGTCAACTATTTTGAAATGAACAATATAAATTACTTAATAAATATGTTTGAGAAACTCACATAGTGGTAGAATTGGAAGCGTGTCAACAAGGACCCAAATGTCCATATTATCTTCATCGATGTCAGGATCACCAAGATCCAAGGTGACAAGCATACCCTCATGAAAATCATACGTCTTGCAAAGTGCTTCCCAATTCGGGCAACCAAAATGGGATACGCTCTCAGAATTGTATAGATTTACAGCAAAATCATAACCATGATGGGTCCTTAGGTGAACTATCTTTGTTTCCATACTTTCTTGATCTTCAAAATCCAGCCTCTCCAAGACATAGCGTCTTGCATGGCATGGGATAAGCTAGTCAAATTGTAAAAGAAGAAAATTACACGTTGAAGAAACAGAAGTCATGCTTAATTATGAGAAAACACTTGTCTTTATTGCGTACCGTTTCAACATTGAAGGTCTCCTGGAGCTTAATACTGAAGCGCTGACCTTCTACCAGGTGAGGCCTGTCACACAGACCCCGGTCATCACCGCACCAGTCGCACTCCAGGAGCCTATTGTCGTCGTCAGACATTTTCCTATGTTCATAATTCAAAGATTAAACTTGTACAATTCAATATATGCACTACAAAAACTAAATTAGATCATTATTATTCATCACGGGTTGACTATCGGTCTGTCAAGTCTTTTCTTGAAAACTCTTAGCTCACGTGGTGTATATATTCGACAGTTGGTGATGGTCGCTCCTCCCTTCGTTCCCGAGTGCATTACACCAAAATGTCTAGCACACGGGTACAAAGGAGAAGCGACCCCCACGACAACAGTCGGGATTCTTCCTCTCTGACATTTGCGACTGTCGGTGATGGTAGCTACTCCTGTCATTCCAAAGTGCATTACACCAAAATGTCTAGCACCTTGGAATGAAAAAGAAGCTACCCCCACGACAACAGTCGGCATTCTTCTTCTCTCATATATATATGGTGGAGTCCCGACAGACTTAAAGTCAACCCAAAATGTCGTTTAATTATCTTTTTTTCTACAAAATCCGGGCCACTCGATATTTCCTACATATTCTAGCACAAGTCATGCCAAAATTCACGGAAAAATCTGGCATGACCTTTGCTAAAACGGACATATATCGAGCACCTGAAATTTGCATGAATGGAAATTAATCAACACTCCAGCAAAACATAGGCCACTGTGAGGTGTTCCCTGCAAACATAGGCCACTCATGTAGCTACTACTCTACTACAACTATCAAAACATCTACATCATCGTCGACATGGGGATTTGGCTGGTCTCACCTCAAGGTCGGAGGAGGTCAGTGACGGGGACGATGGCGGGGTTGATCCAGGGGCTCCTTCATTTCTGCAAAAACAAAATATAAACAAAAACATTATTATCCTCATCTTAGGACTTAGTGAAACTCTATGTCTAAAACATCCGAGTTCTAGCCCTAACATTTACTAAAAATACCTTGTTCTAACCCTAAAAATTGAAAAGACCTATACATTTACTAAAAATACCCTAGTTCTAGCCTAACATTTGTCCATCCATCCATCTATCTATATATCCTCATAAACCCTAGAAAAATGCCCTAGTTTTTTTAACTATTATCTACTTCTTGAATCATAGAAAAATGCCCTAATTTCACATAACTTAGAGTTTGAAACCCTATGTCTAACACATAAACAAAATTTGTAAAACATAGTCCTAACCCTAATAATTTGTACTGCCCATCTTTCCATCCATTTGTTTAAATCAAGTTCTAACCCTAAAAATTGGTAAAACCTAGTTCTAATCATCGACATGGGCATTTTCATATTTTATTTGATACCTATAATACTTAAAGATAATAGGTTCAAAAGACCGACATCGAACAAATAAAAAAATCTATTGTAGTCCATTCAAAAGACCTACATTTACTTATTTTTTCAATTCTATTCAAAAAACCTACATTTACTAAAAAATTCTATACCTAAATTTTTATACAGAGAGAGGTGGGAGGAGGGAGGAGGGAGCAGGGCGATTGGAGGAGGTGGGAGGAGAGCATCGGGCGCCTGCAGGAGGAGGGAGGAGAGAGGAGGGCTGCCGGAGGAAGGAGAGAGGAGGGCGGCGAGAGGAGGAGGGAGGGAGGGATGCAGATACCTTGGGGGCGACGGTGGGTGACGGCAGGCGACGGCGGCCATGGTGGGCCACGGCGGGCCACGGCGCGCGGCGGAGAGAGAGCGAGTGAGAGTGTTAGGGGAGAGTGAGGATGCGGGGTGTGGATATAGTGCCCGTAGTAGTAGCACTGGTTGGTAACCACCGCTACTGCTAAGCTCCATAGCAGTAGCGCATTAAGGGAACCAGCGCTACTGCTATGATCAATAACAGTATCGCTTTTAGAGAACCAGCGCTACTACTAAAGCAAAGCATGTAAAAAAAGCATAAAAAAAGCATTGGTCATCAACAATCTTTTTGTGTAGAATCTAAATTGTCAGTATGAATCTTCGCCGGTTTAGGAACTGGCGAAGATTCATATTGCCATAGATCCTACACATAGAGTACAATGAAGACCAAGTGGTTGTGATAGTTTGAGAAGCACCATATTTAAGGTGGTAAACATTCTGTTCGCGGAGCGAGGTGGGACTAAACTTGGGTGCTAGGAGGGGACTGAATTTAGCAGTAGCGCTGGTTGGAGGAAAGCGATATTGCTAAGTACAATAGCAGTAGCGCTTTTTACGTAAGAGCGCTACTAGTATACCTAGCCTGCCGGCAATGGTGTGGCAATTATAGTAGTAGCGTGTTTTCTAACTACCGTGCTACTTCTATGTGCATAGTAGCAGCGCTCTTTCTGTGCAAGTGCTACTGCTAATTAGCAGCAGCGCTTCCTTTGAAAAAGCGCTACTCGTAAGCTTCTGTGTATAAGGTTTTCCCTAGTAGTGGTTGGAGAATGATTTATTATTGATTGTCTTCCTTTTGAGTGGCGGTTGGGGATGAGCGATGGTCTTTTCCTACCAATCAATCCCCCTAGGGGCATGTGTATTTGTACTTTGCTTCAAGGGATAATAAACATTTGCAATAAGTATGTGAGTTCTTTATGACTAGTGTGAGTCGATGGATTATACGCAGTCTTACCTGTTTGCAATTTGCTAGCCTCTTTGGTACCGTGCATTGCCCTTTCTCACCTCGAGACTTGGTGCAAACTTAGCGGGTGCATCCAAACACCATGATATGATACGCTCTATCCCACATAAGCCTCCTTATATCTTTCTCAAAACAGCCACCATACCTACCTATTATGACATTTCCATAGCCATTCCGAGATATATTGCCATCCAACTTCCACCGTTCCGTTCGTATGACACACATCATCATTGTCATATTGCTTTGCATGCTCATATATAGCTGACGTAGTATTTGTGGCTCAGCCATCGTTCATCATTTTTTATACATGTTACGCTAGCATCATTGCACATCCTGGTACACTTCAAGAGGCTTTCATATAGAGTCATATTTTGTTCTAGTATTGAGTTCTAAGTAAAAAAGAAGTATGATGATCATCATTATGAGAGCATTGTCCCAGTGAGGAAATAAAAAAAGAGATATAAAAAAATAAAAATAAAGTGGCCAAAAAGAGCCCATAAAAAATGAGAGAAAATGAGAGAAGGGGCAATGTTACTATCTTTTTTCCATACTTGTGCTTCCAAGTAGCACCATGTTTTTCATATAGTGAGTCTCCTATGTAGTCACTTTCATATACTAGTGGGACATTTTCATTATATAACTTGGCTTGTATATTCCGATGATGGGCTTCCTCAAATGCCCGAGGTCTTCATGAGCAAGAAAGTTGGATGCACTCCCACTTAGTTTTCAGTTTGATCTTTCATACACTTATAGCTCTTAGTGCATTCGTTGCATGGCAATCCCTACTCCTTGCATTGACATCAATTGATGGGCATCTCCATAGCCCGTTGATTAGCCTCGTCCTTGTGATACTCTTTTTTTTTGACTTCCCCTTATTAATCTCTACCACTGCGTTCTATTCCACCCATAGTGCTATATCCATGGCTTGCGATCATGTATTGCGTGGGGGTTGAAAAAGCTGAGGCGCGTTATAAAGTATGAACCAAATGCTCGGCTTGTCATCGGGGTTGGGCATGATAAATACTCTGTGTTAAGAAGATGGAGCATGACAGGACTATATGATTTTGTAGGGATAGCTTTCTTTAGCATTTTTATTTCGAAAGGCATGATTGTTTGTTGGTATGCCTGAGTATTGATGTCCTTATATCAAATTATAGACTATTGCTTTGAATAATTCGGATATTAAATATTCATACCTAAAAAAGATTACATGATAGACATGTTAGGTAACATTCCACATAAAAAAATCTATTTTTATAATTTACCTACTCGAGAATGAGCAGGAATTAAGCTTGGGGATGCTAATTGATACGTCTCCAACGTATCTATAATTTTTTATTGTTCCATGCTATTATGGTATCAATCTTGGATGTTTTATATGCAATTATATATCATTTTTTCATGACTAACCTATTAACCCAGTGCCAAGTGCCAGTTGTTGCGTTTTTTGCCTGTTTTTGGTTTTCCAGGAAATCAGTACCAAACAAAGTCCAAACACTACGAAACTTTTTGATGATATTTTCTTGGCAAGAGAGACCCTAGAAGCTTCGGGAGGAGGCCAGAAGGCAAACGAGGAGATGGCAAGGCAACAGGGCGGGCCTAGGGGGTAGGCGCGCCCTAATGCCTTGTGGGCCCCACATGGCTCTGTCTGACCTAATTCCACCTCTATAAATTCTCTAAAATTGGGAAACCAATAGAGAGCCACACAAAAATACTTTATCTGCTGCCGCAAGTCTCTGTTCTTCCGTGATCCCATCTGGAGGCCTTTTCCGATGCTCTGCTGGAGGGGGAATCGATCACGGAGGGCTTCTACATCAACCTTGCTTCCTTTCCGATGATGTGTGAGTAGTTCACCACAGACCTACGGGTCCATAGCTAGTATCTAGATAGCGTCTTCTCTCTCTTAGATCTTCAATACAATTTTCTCCTAGATGTTCCTCGAGTTCTATCCGATGTAATATTCTTTTGCAGTGTGTTTGTTGAGATCCGATGAATTGTGGGTTTATATATGATCAGATTATTCATGAGAAATATTTGAGTCTTTTCTGAATTCTTGTATACATGATTATTATATCTTTGTATTTCTCTCTGATCTATCCATTTGGTTTGGGTAACTAGATTGACTTATCTTGCAATGCGAGAGGTGCTTTGTTGTGGGTTCAATCTTGCGGTGCTCTATATCCAAGTGACAAAGTAGGGGTCAAGACACATGTTTGTATTGTTGCCATTAAGGAAAAAACGACCAGGTTTATTCTTATTGGTTGGATTTACTTTGTCTACGTCATGTCATCTTGCTTAAGGCGTTACTCCGTTCTTATTAACTTAATACCCTAGATGCATGATGGATAGCGGTCGATGGGTGGAGTAATAGTAGTAGATGTAGGCAGGAGTCGGTCTACTTGTCTTGAACATGATGCCTATATACATGATCATTTCCTTAAATATCGTCATAACTATGCGCTTTTCTATCAATTGTCCAACAGTAATTTTTTTACCCACTCTATGCTTTTTGTTCGAGAGAGAAGCCTCTAGTGAAAACTATGGCCCCCGGGTCTACTTTTATCATATATAAAATCCAAAAATACCTTGCTGCAATTTGGTTACCATTTTATTTTGCAATTTATCTTATCTATCTATCACTAAAAGATTTGATCCTTGCAAATTACCGACAAGGGGATTGACAACCCTCTTAGTCGTGTTGGGTGCAAGTATTTGCTTTTGTGTGTGTACGTGCTGTTTTTTGTGTGTGTAGGTGCTGTTAACAAGGTTTCGTGTGGTTCTCCTACTGGATTGATAACCTTGGTTCTTAACTGATGGAAATACTTATCTTTACGGTACTGCATCATCCTCTCCTCTTCGAGGAAATCCCAACGCAGCTCACAAGTAGCAAATGTGCAATGATCTAGCGTAACATGTATAAAAAATGATGATCAGTTACTGAGCCACAAATACTATGTCATCTATATGGTCATCCAAAGCAAATATGACAATGAATTTCTTTGTCATGCAATCAGAACAGTGGAAGTTGCATGGAAATATATCTCAGAATGGCTATGGAAATGCCATAATAGGTAGGTATGGTGGTTGTTTTGAGGAATATATAAGGAGGCTTATGTGTGATAGAGCGTATCATATCACGGGGTTTGGATGCACCGGTGAAGTTTGCACTGACTCTCGAGGTGAGAAAGGGCAATGCATTGTACCGAAGAGGCTAGCAAATTGCAAAAAGATAAGAGCGCGTATAATACATGGACTCACATTAGTCATAAAGAACTCACATACTTATTGTAAAATTTTGTTAGCCCTCGAAGCAAAGTATTACTCGCATGCCCCTAGGGGGGATAGATTGGTAGGAAAAGACCATCGCTCATCCCCGACCACCACTCATAAGGTAGACACTCTATAATAAATCATGCTCCAACTTCATCGCATAACTAGAGACCATACATGCATGCTTCGGGAATCACAAACCTTAACACCAATATTCTTACTAAACCACAATCATTCACTAGTACATCAACATATTACCATCTTAATATCGCAAAACTATTGCAAGGAATCAAACATATCATATTCGGTGATCTACATGAAAGTTTTTATTATATCCCTCTTGAATACTTATCATTTATGGACTAGTCTTATAACCCGTACAAATTGCCATTACTATTTAGGGATAATTGGTTTTATACCCATAGTTGTCCCCCCCTCGTCGGGATTGCCCCTAGTTTCTAAAAACACGTGGCCTTGCCCAACCCACTTTGGTCGTCTTGTGCTTTTGCCCTTTGACCATTTGACCGTCACTTTGAAAACTTCATAACTAATTCATACTAAATCAGAAAAATGCAAATAAGATACCAAAATGTTTTGAAAAACATCACCTGTATGTCAATGTCACTTGCATTCATGACAAAAGTGTTGGTAAGTGCCCATTTGAGTTTTAGCTCTTACGATACCACCATGAACAGTAAAATCTAAAAAAATTCAAAAAAAAAGTTGGTGGAAAAGAACGACAAATGTTTTAAGTGCTAGCCACGTTTCATCAGGGAATGACATTCATGGAAGTCGTGGCAAAAAAAAAATCAACACTCAAAAATAGATTGTTTTTTGCCACGACTTCCATGAATGTCATTCCCTGATGAAACTTGGCAAGCATTTAAAACATTTGTCATTCTTGGGCACCAACTTTTTTTTTGAAATTTTTAGATTTTACTGTTCATGGTGGTATCATAAGAGCTAAAACTCAGATGGGCACTTACCAACACTTCTGTCATGAATGCAAGTGACATTGACATACATGTGATGTTTTTCCAAACATTTTGGTATCTTATTTGCATTTTTTTGATTTAGTATGAATTAGTTATGAAGTTTTCAAAGTGACGGCCAAATGGTCAAAGGGCAAAAGCACAAGACGACCAAAGTGGGTTGGGCAAGACCACGTGTTTTCAGAAACTAGGGGCAATCCTGACGAGGGGGATAGAACTAAGGTTATAAAACCAATTATCCCTACTATTTATTAGAATCTTGATACGTCTCCGTCGTATCTACTTTTCCTAATGTTTTTCCTCTTGTTTTGGACTCTAATTTGCATGATTTGAATGAAACTAACCCGGACTGACGCTGTTTTCAGTAGAACTACCATGGTGTTATTTTTGTGTAGAAATAAAAGTTCTCGGATTGGAATGAAACTTTGCGAGGAATTTTTATATAATAAAAGAGAATTACTGGAGCCAAGAACCATCGGAGGGGGCCCCTGGGTGAGCACAACCCGCAAGGGCGCCCCCCTCCTGGCGCGCCCAGGTGGGTTGTCCCCACCTGGTGGCCCCGCTGACCCTATCTCCGGTGCTATAAATTCACATTTTCGGAGAAAAGAATCAGGGAGAAAGAATTATCGTATTTCACGAGACGGAGCCGCCGCCACCTCCTGTTCTTCACCGGGAGGCTAGATCTGGAGTCCATTTGGGGCTCTAGAGAGTGGGATCTTCGATCTTCGTCATCACCAACCCTTCTCCATCGCCAATTCCATGATGCTCCCCACCGGGAGTGAGTAATTCCTTCATAGGCTCGCTGGTCGGTGAGGAGTTGGATGAGATTCATCATGTAATCGAGTTAGTTTTGTTAGGGCTTGATCCCTAGTATCCATTATGTTCTGAGGTTGATGTTGCTATGACTTTGCCATGTTTAATACTTGTCACTTTGGGCCCGGGTGCCATGATTTCAGATCTGAACCGTTTGTGTTATCACCATTATATCTATGTTCTAGGTCCGATCTTGCAAGTTATAGTCACCTATTACGTGTTATGACCCCGGAGTGACAGAAGTCGGGATACTTTCCGGTGATGACCGTAATTTGAGGAGTTCATGTATTCACTATGTGATAATGCTTTGTTACGGTTCTCTATTAAAAGGAGGCCTTAATATCCCTTAGTTTCCATGTGGACCCCGCTGCCACGGGAGGATAGGACAAAAGATGTCATGCAAGTTCTTTCCATAAGCACGTATGACTATTTACGGAATACATGCCTACATTATATTTATGAACTGGAGCTAGTGCCGTATCGCCCTAGGTTATGACTGTTATATGATGAATATCATCCAATGAATTCACCGATCCAATGCCTAAAAATTTCTCTAATATTGTTTTTGCTAAGTTACTACTGCTATCGTTACTGTTACACTTGCTACAAAATCATTGCTATCACTGTTACTGTTACTGTTACTATTGTTGTTGCTATTACTATCAAAACTGTCATACTACTTTGCTACTGATCACTTTGCTGCAGATAATTAATCTCCAGGTGTGGTTGAATTTACAACTCAGTTGCTAATACTTGCAAATATTCTTTGGCTCCCCTTGTGTCGAATTAATAAATTTGGGTTGAATACTCTACCCTAGAAAACTGTTGCGATCCCCTATACTTGTGGGTTATCAACTCTCGAAAATATTTAAGTGAAGCATGAGAGTGAAACTATTTCTATAAAATATAACTATCGCTGTGCTCTAAAAGATATAAGTGAAGCACTAGAGCAACTGCCTAGCTCAAAAGATATAAGTGAAGCACATAGAGTATTCTAACAAATCACATATAAAAGCGTAGACCTCTCAAAAGTTGTGTCCATCCAACAATGATTGTGTCAAACTAGAAAGAAAACAAAGAAAAACTACCATGGCACAAGATGCTCCTAGTAAAACTCATATCATGTGACGAATAAAAATATACCTCCAAGTAATATACCGATGGATTGTAGACAAAAGAGGGGATGCCTTCCGGGGCATACCCAACCTTAGATGCTTGGGTATTCCTTGAATATTACCTTGGGGTGCCTTAGGCATCCCCAATCTTAGGGTCTTGCCGGTCCTTATGCCTTCATCCATCGTGATCTCATCGAAAACTTGAAAACTTCAGCACACAAAACTCAACAAAAACTCCATGAGATCCGTTAGTATAATAAACAAATCATAAACTTTAGGTACTGTTATGAACCCATTCATATTTTCTTATTGCATAATACCTACTGTATTCTAACTTCTCCATGACTTATACTCCCCGATATAATCCATAGCATCAATATAATAAGCAAACTATGCAACGAAAACAGAATCTGTCTAAAACAGAACAGTCTATAATGATCTGAATAAACAGCATAGTTCTTTAACTCTAAAACTTCTATAAAAATAGGAAAACTTGGGTAATTTGTATATGAATCATGTGTAAAAAATCAGACCAAAATCTCATTACAGTGATTTTTAAAAATTCCTGGAGTGAGCGCAAAAGTTTATGTTTTTTCATAGAATCAAATTAAATATCAACCAAATCATCCCAATGGCTTTACTTGGCACAAACACTAATTCTAACATAAAAACACAATCATAACACTAGCATAATTGTTTCAAAACACCAAAAATAGAAAATAAAAAGGGAATGTAAGATAACTATTGGGTTGCCTCCCAACAAGAGCTATTTTTTACGCCCCAAGCTAGGCGTAAGGCATTGTTTCAAGTGTTGCCATTCTTCAAATTAATTCCATAAGTGGCCCTCGTAATAGATTCATATGGTGGTTTAATTCTCTTTCTAGGTAAGTGTTACGTCCCTTTCTTTAATGGAAATTGGAACCTCATATTTCCCTCTTTCATATCAATAATAGCACCTATGGTTCATCGGAAAGGCCTACCATGTATTACAGGACAAGACGGATTGTATTCAATATCAAGAACAATAAAATCCATGGGCACATAATTTCTATTAGCAAGTATGAGCACATCATTTATTCTATGCAATGGTTTCTTAATAGTGGAATTCGCTAAATGCAAATTAAGGGAACATTCATCCATATCGGTGAGGCCTAGCACATCACATAAAGATTTTGGTATAGTGAAAATGCTAGCACCTAAATCACATAAAGCATTACATTCATAATCTTTAATTTTTACTTTAATAGTAGGTTTGGATAACCCACAAGTATAGGGGGTCGCAACAGTTTTCGAGGGTAGAGTATTCAACCCAAATTTATTGATTCGACACAAGGGGAGCCAAAGAATATTTGCAAGTATTAGCAGTTGAGTTGTCAATTCGACCACACCTGAAAGACTTAATATCTGCAGCAAAGTATTTAGTAGCAAAGTAGTATGATAGTAATGGTAACAGTGGCAATAGTAGTAGCAGTAGCAGTTTTCTAATGATTGTAACAGTAGAAGCAACGGAAGTAACTTAGCAAAGATCAATATGTGAAAAGCTCGTAGGCATCGGATCAGCGATGGATAATTATGTTGGATGGCATTCATCATGCAACAGTTATAACCTAGGGCGACACAGAACTAGCTCCAATTCATCAATGTAATGTAAGCATGTATTCCGTATATAGTCATACATGCTTATGGAAAAGAACTTGCATGACATCTTTTGTCCTACCCTCCCGTGGCAGTGGGGTCCATAAGGAAACTAAGGGATATTAAGGCCTCCATTTAATAGAGAACCGGAACAAAGCATTAGCACTTAGTGAATAAATAAACTCCTCAAACTACGGTAATCACCGAAAAGAATCCCAATTATTGTCACCTTGGGCTATGCGGATCATAACTCGTAATAGGTGTCTACAACTTGCAAGATAGGATCAAGAACGCATATATATTAATGAAAACATAATAGGTTAAGATCCAAAATCATCGCACTCGGGCCCTAGTGACAAGCATTAAGCATAGAAAAGTCATAGCAACATCAATCTCAGAACATAGTGGATACTAGGGATCAAACCCTCACAAAACTATCTTCCATTGTCAAAATAACGACCAAGAGTTCTCACTATCTTCCACGCTAGACACATTATAGGCGGTTCCCAAACAGAAAGTAAAGTTTTACTCCCCCATCCACCAACAAACACAAGCCATGGCTAGCCAAATCCTCGGGTGCCCTCCATACCAACAACAATCCGGGGGATGTTTGTTTTATTATAATATTTTGATGTCGATTTTGATCATAGGACTGGGCATCCCAATTACCAGCCACTTTCTCGTGAATGACAAGTGAATAAACAATCATCTTGAGAATAACGCACCAAGCATGGAAGATATTGGCAACCCCCAGTCACTGCATGAGCGATTTGGGCATACAAAACAGATTATTATTTGAGGATTTAGAGTTTGGCACAAGCAAATTTACTTGGAACAGCAGGTAAATACCGCATATAGCTAGGTATGGTGGACTCATATGGAACAACTTTGGGTTTAAGGAAGTGAATGCACAAGCAGTATTCCTGCTTAGTACAAGTGAAGGCTAGTAAAAAGATTGAGAAGCGACCAAGTAGAGAGCGACAACTGTCATAAACATGCATTGAGGTTAATCAACATTGAATACAAGCATGAGTAGGATATAAATCACCATGAACATAAATATCGTGGACGCTATGTTGGTTTTGGTCCAACTACATGTGTGAACATGTGCCAAGTCAAGCCACTTGAAACATTCAAAGGAGGATACCATCCTATCATACTACATCAAAACTATTTTAAAATGCATGTTGGCACTTAAGACAAATGATTATACACTCTAAGCTATTTAAGCATGGCATGAATAACTATGATCTCTAATTGTCAATGCAAACATGTTTCATTCATAATGGGCTGAATCAAGAACGATGAGCTAATCATATTTAAAAAAAAAAAATAGGTTGAGTTCATACCAGCTTTTCTTCACCTCAATCACTTCATCAAATTTCATCATTATTGCCTTTCATTTGCATGACCGAATGATGTGAATAATAATAAAAGTGCATGTGCGGTGGACTAAGCTGGAATCTGCAAACATTTATTCAAAGGAGAAAACAAGGTAATATAGGCTCTTTGTTAGATCAACAATAATGCATATGAGAGCCACTCAACGTTTTCATCGTAGTTTTCTCCTTACGACCCAAAGAAAAGAAAAGAATTTCAAAGAAACACACTGAAATATTTTTGGAGTTTTTGTTTTTCTCAAGAAGCAAATTAACGAAAGGAAAAATGAAAACGAGAAAAACTATTTACACAGGAAAGCGCCCAACAAGCAAAAGAAGAAATCTTTTTGGGTTTTCTTTTAATACTGCAACTAATTAAACTAGAAAGAAAAAATAAAAATAAGCGAGAAATATTTTTGGTTTTTCGCAAAGTTTTTCAAACACACAAGAAGAAAGAGAGAAAATAAAACTAACATGGATTATACAATGAAAAACGATGAACACCGACAACTAGAATGAATGTGTGATGCATGAATGTAATGTCGGTGTGAAATACGTAATCCCCCAACCTTAGGCTTTTGGCCTAAGTTGGTCTATGGCCACTGATCAAAATAGCCCTCTCCTGGACACTGCGGAGGGTCCTGAGGGTTCCACTAGTTGGAGAGCTCTTGTGGCTCCCACTAATAAACACTCTCCTGATATGGCTCAGGTGCTGGGGGTTGTGTCAGACCCCAGTGTGCATAGATGTCCTCGGGCATAATACCGTACCTGCCTGAACGAATATTGAACAAAGAAGGTGCAGGAAAGGTAATAATCTCACGAGTGCCCTGGCTGAATACTAAGTTATAGAGGAGTCGCTTTTGCTTATCTGTGTCAATAAAATGATGCGCTACCATGCTAGCATAATCTAAATATTTAGTGGATAGCAGCATCTCCTCCTCCTCATCATGTGTAATAGGAATCTCAAAATGTTTAGCAAGGCGGGAGGCATAGACACTACCAAAAATAAAACCCTTCGAACAGTTTGTGTGTAACCGTCAAGCAACCATAACGCCCAAACTAAAAGTTCTATCAACATATAAAGCATGGCGCAAAATAGCAAGGTCAGGTGCGCTAAGAATTCCACTCTCCCCACGACCAGTCAGACATCTCCCGGCAAATAATGCATAGTAACGTAAAACAGGAAAATGTAAACTAGCCACTCTCGCTTCTGACACTCCTCTCTCTCTTCCCCCACAGTGGTGTCAGAGATGAAATCCGCCATGTCTCTAGGACGTGGCTAACAAAGATTGCCCTCATAAGGTATTTTGCAAACATTGCAAAAATCATATAATGTCATTTCCTTAGGCTCATCATACAAGTGAAATTCTACCATGGGAGGTTGCTTCGTAGAATAAAGGCGAAAATTTTGCACGAAGGTATTAGTGAGTAGGAGGTATTGGTCACACTTATCTTGGAGGAAGGGGATGATGCCGGCATCATCCGCCAAATAATAGAAATCCTCATATATTCCTGCCTCCCTTAAGAATGTGTCGCTTGGCCACTCACACGGCCGAACCTCCGCCGCACATGGAAGATGGTATTTGGGCTTCTCCTTCTCCGAAGTTTCCTCCGAATTCCGGCTTGATGAGCCCCTTAACCACCTCCACATAGCTTTTTTTCTCTAAAAATTTCTGAAATTTTTAGTGACCCAAAATAAAAGTGAACCAAACTCAACAAAATTGATAGCAACTACTCCCACAAGTGTCTAGAAGCTATATCATGCAACAAAACTACTTTGAACCATATTAATTTGACATGCAAGCTCAAAAACATGGTCACCACAGCAGAATTTTTTTGCAATATATAAAGCACTAGAGCAAAAACTAATTGGACCATTGGAGGAGTCACATACCGAAGAACAATCCCCCAAAATAGTTTCGAAAACGGAGCTCCGAGCAAGGAGATTGAAATTGGCAGCAAGATGAGCAATAACATGGGTTTGAGCAAGGGTGTGATTTTTTCCGGAGGAAGAAGAAGTGCATGGGTGGGTGGAATAAGTGAGGGCGCCTACATGGGCCCCACAAGCCTCCTAGGCGCGCCCTGTGAGCTTGTAGCTCACAGGTGCACCCCCTTGGAGTGTGTTCAGTGCCAAAAAATTTCAAATATTGCATAAAAAATCATATAAAGTTTTTAGGGCATTTGGAGAACTTTTATTTTCTGGCCATTTTTTATTGTACGGATAAGTCAGAAAATAGTAAAATAATAGCATTTCTACTTTATTAATTCTAAAGAACAGAAGCTAAAAGTTGGGTACAGAAGGTTGTGTCTCCTAAATTCATCCATCACATGCCCGTCAAAAAGAATCCATTAATAAGATTGATCAAGTCTTATTAACAAACTTCTTCCAAATGACATGAAACCGGTAAATTTTTGAATAACACTAGGTTACCTCAACGGGGATATGCATGTCCCCAACAATAAGAATTTCATATTTCTTTTTGACAGTAGTAACAGGGAATTTAAAACCTCCAATAGCAATTGTTTTAATTTCTCCAATAGAGTTCATACTATTCACTTGAGGTCGTTTCTTCGGAAAGTGTATCGTATGCTCATTACCATTAACATGAAAAGTGACATTGCCTTTGTTGCAATCAATAACAGCCCCTACGGTATTCAAAAAGGGTCTACCAAGGATGATCGACATACTATCGTCTGATAACCCACAAGTATAGGGGATCGTTTGTAGCCTTTTTCGATAAATAATAGTGTCGAACCCAACGAGGAGATAAAGGTAGAACAAATATTCCCTCAAGTTCTATCGGCCACCGATACAACTCTACGCACACTTAATGTTTGCTTTACCTAAAACAAGTATGAAACTATTTTGTAGGTGTGATGCTAGAACTACTTTGCAAGAATAAAACTAGGAGTACTTTGCGAGAATAAAACAACGAATAAAATGCAAGATAATAAAAGTAGATAGCTTTTGTCACACAAGAAAGTCATTTGTCCCTAGGTGATCAATAACTAAACCAGTAATCATTGCTGTAATTTTATATGAGCGAGAGGCATGAGCTAACATACTTTCCGTACTTGGATCATATGCACTTATGACTGGGACTCTAGCAAGCATCCGCAACTACCAAAGATCATTAAGGTAAAACCCAACCATAGCATTAAGTATCAAGTCCTCTTTATCCCATACGCAACAACCCCCTTACTCGGGTCTGTGCTTCTGTCACTCACGCCACCCACCATAAGAGAACCATGAACATATTGCAACACCCTACAGCGGAGATCCCTCATGTTTGCGCGACACGAAGGGCACTATAGGAAAGCACCAAAATAAAATATATAACTCAAACCAATCATGATCATCTATCAACCCATAGGACAAAATGGATCTACTCAAACATCATAGGATAACCACATATCATTGGGAAATAATATATAGTGTTGTGCACCATATTTAAGTAGAGATTACTGCGGGGAAAAGAGGTGTTACACTGCTGCATAGAGGGGGAGAAAGTTGGTGTTGACGGTAGCAAGGTTGTTGATGTAGATCGTCATCATGATCCTAGCCTCGGCGGCGCTCCGGCGCCAACGCGAGAGAGGGGGAGAGAGCCCCCCTCTTTCTTCTTCTTCCTTGGCCTCCCCGTAGATGGGAGGAGGGTTTCTCCTCTGTTCATGGCCTCCATGCACTACGGGAAATAGATAGTTTGCCATCAGGCTTATATAGATGGCAAAGACAAGTTTATAGATGGCAAAGATTTTGTCGTCAGCTGGCTGACGGCAAAGTGTGTCGGCAAAGCCGAAGCGGCAAAGAATACTTTGCCGTCAGCTTTTCATCGGACAGACGGCAAAAACTTTGCCGTCTGCCTGTTTAACTACAGAAGGCAAAGAAAAGCATCTTTGCCATCAGCTAGACTATGCCTTTGTCGTCTGCCTCATACACCCCAGACGGCAAAGAAAATTTTTTATTTAAAAAATATATAAGAAACAACAGTCCAGGTATAGAGGCCGTAGATGGTCGAAGGCGTAGGAATTTTTTTTGCTGATTACAAAAACAACTAATTACAAGGTTTGACACCTGTAGAGCTCTAGCTAGTTTTCACCGCAATAACTAAATATTGCTCACAAGAATTTCCCAAGAATTATGTTAAAATCCACATAACGATTGAATAATAAGAAAAAAAACAAGGAACTAGAGGGGGCGTTGATGTGCTCATTATCCTCCTCCTTCGCTAGGAAGCAGAGCGGCCGCGGCAGGGACTTGGAGCGGGGTAGTGCTCGTGTTCAGGTGGACCTCTAGGTGGCGTGGTCGAACGACGACGGCGACTACAGGTGCTCCCAACGGTGAGCTCGGACGGTGAGGGAGGAGTCTACTGCCTCGATCCAGAGAGCTCACGGAGGCTGTAACACCCCCAGTGGTTAGCCACAGTTTTTCAATCCAGGAACTAAAATGTTCGTCATATTGTAAATATTCCAGAGACAATTCTAAAATTATAACCAACATTCACTAAATTAATTAATTGACTCTAACAGCAACAAAACAGAGATATTTAATACATATTCATTTATTTAAAATCCAAATAAAATTCATTTGCCTCCAAACCAATTTCTAGCAGTGACAAATATTGCACTTTAAATATTGGGCTAAGTCACATATCTTGCAAAACTTATTTGGTGGCCAAACTAATTGCAAAGCAGAACAGAAAATAGAAAACAAAACAGAAAACAGAAAACAGAAAAAAAAGAAAAAGAAAAAGGCCCGTGCTACTGGGCCTAAGTGCCACAGTGCCGGCCCAGCCCACTCCCCACCTCGTCTCCCTCCCCTGTTCACCTCCTCGCGCGTTGTCGCCGCGCGAGCGCTCGCCGCGCCTGGCCCCCCCTCGTCCCTGCTCGACAGCGGCCACCCGCGCTCGTCGTGGAGGGGATAAGAACCCCTCCTCCACCCTAAGGACGAACCCTAGCTGCCTCCCTCTCCCTCTTCGTCGCCTTCCCCACCGCACCCGATCGCCGCCATGGACGGCTGCGGCTGAGCTGCGCGGCCACCGTGCATTGTTCGTCTCCCCGACGTGCCCACCGTGCTCGCCGTTGTCACCTTCTTCGACCGCGCCAACGAACCGAAGCCAGGAGCCACCGCAGCGCCTCCCCAAGCCTTCTTCCTCCCCGGATCGCCGCCGCACGCCGTCGTCGATTCCGGCTACTCCGCGCCTCCACGAGAACGCTGCCACCTCCCTACGGATCCCAGTGAGCCCCCGCGTCTCTCCCCTCACTCCCCCGCGCAAATCCATCGCCGTAGCCGCCGCGTTAGAGATGACCGAATGCGCCTCCATGTAGCTCGTCGCCGGCGCTGTTCCGGCAACCAAATGGCCTCGCAACCGAGTCCGTTGAGCTCACTGCGTCGCGTAGACCTCGCCTAGCTCCTCGCATCGCTCGCTAGCGCATTGCCTCGCCGATCCCGAGCTCCACCCGAACACCGTCGCCGCCGACGAGGTCATGCCGCTCGTTTCTGGCCACCCCAGCTACGGCCAACACCACGTATCGACGCGGCTCGGTCTCAGCTTCCGAACGCAAGAAGAACCACGCAAATTGATGCCCCGTAGCGCATTTTCGGGCTCGCCGGAGTTCTCTGACGCATCCGGCGCTCGCCGGCGCGTCTCTGGCGACCGGCGCCGACGTGGCCAGCTGGGGCCCGCCCCCAGCGCCACTGCCACTGGGCCCCAGTGGGGTCCGTTGAACAGTCAGCGCTGCTGGCTGGGCAACCCGTGTCACTGACATGCGGGCCCCACTGTTAAAACGCTTTAAAAATAAATAAATAAAATGTTAGTTAATTAAAACACTAATTAGTCACTGACTAATCAGGCCCACTACTCTAACTAGATAATTAGTTTAAATTAACCCTGTTAATTAGTTACAGAGGCTGACATGTGGGTCCCAGTGGGACCCACCTATCAGGTTTGACTCCGGTAAGCCCCTGTTGCCTGCTGACGCCATCAATGCGTCATGCTGACGTCACCCCCGTACTATTCTGGATAATGTTGAGTTAAATTAATTAAATAAACCCCAGAAATTAATAAAAACTTTAGAAAATCATATCTTTAAACCGTAACTCGGATGAAAATAATTTATATATGTAAAATGATCAGAAAAATATGAGGATTCTGAATATGTAATCAAAATGCCTGTCCAACACTCCTAGCTAGGTGAACATGCAACTTTTTGCCTGTTTTAGATAAATGAATAGTGCATGGCTTTTATATATAAATCCAAACAAATTCCTAAAATAACTAATATGACTTAGATATGTCTTTAGACAACCCTGCACTGCACGTTAGCATAGCCTGCTCTGTGTTGCATATGTTTGCCGTGTATTTATTTGTTTCCTCCCCCTCTTCTCTCTCGGTAGACCCCGACACCGACGCAGTCCCCAAGACCGACGCAGCTCAGGAGCGCGACGACACCGTTGACGACCTTGCCTTTGCCGCCGAGCAACCAGGCAAGCACCCCCCCTTGAGCATTCCTATATCGCCTTATTCTCTTCTCTCTTGTGCTTGCATTAGAATTGCTGCTGCTACTGCTTTACCTATTCTGATGCATAGCCTATTTATTGTAACCTGCTATTGATACCTTACCTGCTTATCCTAAACTGCTTAGTATAGGCTGGATAGAGACCCCAGTGACCCCACTTGTCCCGATTGCCCCGCTGGATCATCGGAAGACCCGACGACCAGGCCCCAGCACCGCACATCACACCCCCTTTATCTGTACGACAATGCAGCATTACTATCGAGTGCCGAGGGTGATACCTCGTAAGCACTTCCGATGATAACTCTGTGGAGTAGTTACTCGGTCATGGTCATCGAGGGTGATTCCTCCTTCACCACTTCCGGAAACGACGCTGTCGTTCAACACCTGAAGTGTGAACCCATCGAGGGTGATTCCTCCGAGTTCACCTTGACGAATACATCGAGTAGGAATCCAATGAGGGTGATACCTCGGATTCCCTCGATGTTATGGACGCACGGACACTTGGACTGTACTACTGATACTTGGATAGGCGGGTCGACCCTGAGGGGTACCCGCGAGTGATGTGGAGACGGGTTAACCTGGATGGTGCCCGAGTGATGAATACGAGGCGTGGCCGGGCATTCTTGGCCCTTGCCGCAAGTCCTCGAGACGGGGCGACGGGGTCACATCAATCGTGAGTCTCTGCTCGTTACCGCAAGCCCCTAGTCCGCTAACGATTTGGATATTTGATCCGAGCAGGCCTCTGGCCTGATAGCACTCACCATCATGTGGGAAGAGTTATGGGCACTCTGCATCGTATCATCAGCCGAAAGATCTGTCAAACGTCTAGTTCAGCCTCGTGGCCGGGCCGGGCCAGTGCCATCCAGGACTGAGGTGGTGCTCATCCCGACCCTACACACACCGACCCAGAGTGCACAGGGCGATGGCCCAAGACCACTGAGTGCTTAGGATATAGAACGACGGGGACCTCTCTGCTGAGCTGTAGGTAGGGTTGCGGTGTATCGTTTAGCCGAGGCCGGGCATGACCCAGGAAAGTGTGTCCGACCGGAGTTAAGCGAGCGTGTTGGGTAAGTTGGTGCACCCCTGCAGGGAAGAACACATCTATCGATAGCCGGTCCTACGGTAAAGGACACTCGGAGTTGTATCCCGATCGATACAACTAGAACTAGATACTTGTGATGAGTATGGCTCTGGGATTACTTTCTCGCAGGGAGTCAAGAAAGGATCTCTGGCCGAGGTTGATACTTGGATATTATGGCTCTGGGATTGCTTTCTCGTAGGGAGTCGAGAAAGGATCTCTGGCCGAGGTTGATAACACTACTACTACTTTATACTGTACTAATCTACACTCACCTAATGCTGCAAGACCGTTGAAGATGCTAGTCTTCGATAGGACTAGGCCTTCCCTCTATTCTGGCGTTTCTGCAGCCCTGTCGACATATACAGCCTCTCTTTGATAATGTTGCATATGTAGTGTAGATCCATGCTTGCTGAGTACTTCGAATGAGTACTCATGGTTGCTTTGCTTTCTTTTCCCCCCATATTCTTTTGGTGCAACCAGATGACGGAGCCCCTGAGACAGCTGCCCCCGCCGGTGATCGCTACTACTACCCCGAGGGTGGTTACTACTACGAGTTGGCCGACGACCAGGAGTAGGTTCGGAGGGTCCCAGGCAGGAGGCCTGCGCCTTTCGATCGTAGTGTTTTCTTTTGCCCCGCCTTTTATGGGCCTATCTGTGTTTTCTTTTATATCTGTACTCAGATATCTGATGCTTCCGCTGACGCTTGTATACGAGCTTATGTATTTGAGCCCTCGAGGCCCCTGGCTTGTAATATAAAGCTTGTATGACTTTATTTATGTTTTAGAGTTGTGTTGTTATATCTTCCCGTGAGTCCTTAGGCTTGATCGTGTGCATTTGTGTGTATGAATAGTGCATGATTGAGCCGGGGGCGTCACAGAGGCTGCACACTGGGATGACACTACTAGGGAAAAGCCTAGGAGTAGCGCGGGTCCAAGGGCTATCAGTAGTGCGGGGCACCGCGCTACTGATACGGCGCTACAGCTAACGTTTAGCAGTAGCACGTTTCTACCCGCGCTACTGCTATAGCTACTTAGCAGTAGTGCTGTCCATACCAGCACCACTGCTAAGTGGCTTAGCAGTAGCGTTTTCTTGTTCAGCACTAAATAGCGCTACTACTATATTTCCACATATCTTTTTTTTGCTACGTATTTGCGATGTTTTTGTACATATTTTATACAGTATTCTAATCATATCATAAACTGGCAATATGCTCATCATATCATACACATAATAGTCTCATCATATCATCCAACCCAAGTCATGTCGTCACATCATAATCACGATATAACTATACAAGTTACATGACATGTCTCATCATACATAATGTAGTACTTCTTGAGGCACCGGTTCGTATCCCTCTCTCGCAATAGCGTGAATGTAAACTAACTACTTTCCGCTTCGGCTCTACTATCAAACCCTCTCTAGCTGTCGCTCGGAAATCAGTACACCTGGGCCTGACACTCGGGCCACTCGTCGTATACTCCTGGCGTAGCACTTCTTCGCCATCGATGATCTATGTACCTACATCGTCACATGAGTCGATAATATGCAACATATATAGTTGAGCAACAGAAAGAGACAGACTTGGCAAAAATAGAAGCAACATATCATAAGCATAAATAACAAAGTTCCTCATACCCAAAATGCCCTAACTAGAGTGATCTTCGCTAGTTGAGGAGGACGGTTTAATTACATCACAAATAAAGTTTTGTCGTGCATAACTCAAAGTTTCGTCGTAGAGAAAGTATGGACTAAACGGACACTTTGTCATATATCGTCAATCACTCCAAGATGTCGTGCCATCCATCCAAGTCAGGGAGATAGTCCCGAGCGCAGTGGAAGGCTTCAGGTCGAGACGCTGAGCCGATACGCGTGTTCGGACGTCTTCCTACGACATTTGCCCTTCTTCGTAGAACATCCCTGTTTTTTCGACGAACTCCTTCATGATGATTTGGGCAAGTTCACGCTGGATGTGATAGAACTCAGCTCGAAGTCGATGATCCGGGATATCTCCTAGGTTCTTTGCCCATTGCAGAATATGGGCATCGCTAGATCTAGGTGACATGCGAAGGTTCTGCTGATCCCGTCTTTACTCCAGCATGTGGTGGAGGACATAGAATCCATTACTGAGAGTACCACACGGTTGCTGGATGCAGCAGAATTCGGTCTTATGGCCGAAGGTGGGCGCGCGGTTCCTTGTCTTCTTGAGCGTGATCTCTCCACCCCGTAGGCCGTAGGTAAAGATAGCACTATCGAGAACAGACTTGATGCGGGTGTAATCCTTTTTCTTCATGTTCTTCGACGAGTCCAAGTAAATAACGTGGGAGAATCGGGGGTAAAGGATGATGAGTTCGGCGCGCCCGTCGCTGCGCAAAATAAGTACACCTCAAATTAGTCTCCATGTGTACAAATGAAATGATTGAAATCGAAGGAAGGATATCCGGGTGGATGACTTACATGGGATGATAAGGCACGAGAATCGTCTCCTTGTCCTTATTGCCGACCATGAAATCAGCGATGTAGTTACTTGCGTATTCAAGGTGCTTTCGGTAGACTGCCAAGAAGCCCTCCTGCATGAAGTACGGGTCAGCGACACAGATATAAGGTAGCTACTCAGTCCTGATGATGTAGTTCATGTACAAGGGAAAAAGGCGGACAAACGTAAAGTCCAGCTTTTTCAAGTGAAACATGTCGAAGATGTAATCGAATCGAAGGAAGAACTTCTCCGCGGGGAATGTGTCGATGTACAACCTTTGCTGCGGCACGTTAACCATGTAGAGGGGTATCCTGGATTTTTCAAGGCGATCAGGCTTTTCTCTCTCCGCAGCACATCGTCATGAAGTCTCCTTAGATCGCCGTATATGGCCTCTACCGCTGCCTTAGGTACGATCGGATCACCGGGGATATGCCATTTTGCCGCACCGGGGATAGGTATACGGTCTTGAACCCGAGGCTGCGGAGGTGGCTGGATCATAGAAGCAGCTTTGTTGCCTTTCCTCGGTCTCTTCCTATGCTTCTTTGCTCCTGGAAGTGAGCCTATAATACGTTCATCCTCTAGTAATTCAGGAACCAACTCATCACGCTCAAACCCTGAGTACTCATACTGCTGAGCCATCAATCCTCCGTTGTCATACGCGTCGGTATTGAGATACTGTAGAGGGTCATCGTCATCCTCGTCGATGGCATCATGCATTGCTTCTTCGATGGCGGCGACGTCATCAGCCACTAATGGAGCCTATTCCTCACCATGCACGACAGGCGACGCTAATTGGGTAGGTGGGGTGCTGGTGTTCATACCTTGCTGAGGCTGCTTTGTCATGGGTGTGCTCCCGGCCGCCTCCAGACAAAGCAGACTCTTCGGCCATAACAAGACCCAACGCTTGCAATCGCCAAGCCGCCGCGGGGTCTCATCGTCATCTCCACCTAGTGCTACCGGAGGAGCCAAATTCTCGTTCCCCGGTTCGACACTGGCCACGGAAACCTTGAAGACGTCAGGGGGGATCGGCCGGCTGTGGAACAATTGTTCCTTCAGCTTCACTATCGTCGCCTTTCCAACGTCCACATTCTTGCCGTCGATGGTGTACAGTATGGTGCATGGGGTTACACCGGCCTGCAAAGACATGTCTGCGACGTGAGACGTCTGAAAGGCAACGGAAATGGGAGATTATACATATATTGAAGAGGGCCGGTGTGACAGGTACCGTGAGGGCATCGAGCTCAGCCAAAGACGAAGCCCCGCCGAGCACGCCAGAGACGGAGGACGGGTTGCTAGCAGGTGCGGGAGCAGGTGCGCTAAACGAGCTGCTCCCGAAGAAGTTGGAAATGGGAAAGTCTGCTGCCACTTTATCTGGATTTTGCTTGGTCCAATTGACGATAGCCGGAACCAAGACGCAATACGAAGCTGCCATCTCCTCTTTTGCGGCAGCTACCACTACTTTGACTGTCTCAGCTGATTTCTTCTCAACTGCAATCTCAACCTTCTTATCGATGTTTTCTTCATTTAACCTCCGTCTTTCCTTTCTCTCCTCCATGGTCTCAAGGTAGTACTGCTTCCACGTGACGCCGTCTCCGACGCAGTGCACTCATCCATAGGACGGCCGAGTGTCCACCGGGAGTCCTTTCAATATGTTAAAGCCCGGTTGAATGGGGTGTCCCACTTGGGCCTCGCCAATGCCTCAGACGGTGAGTCGCTTTCGGCCGCAATCCTGTGCTGCTCTTTCTGCAAAAAGAACGTGGATCATTTACAAATGTGACTAAATGTGCAGTCGAATTGATTAGAAGCTAAAATTAGGGGGTAAATTAATAATTGCCAGCAGTCTCATGAACTCCTTCATGACCGCGTCCGTATCGAAAACCTTGTTGACTAGGTCCCAACGATACCGGGCCCTGATGACATCACGCTCCTGTGGGATGGTGAACTCCGCCAAGGGGTCTGGGATCCCAGACTTTTGTGTTTCGCGTCCTCCTTGGCCCATATGGGCCTCTTCCCCACGTAACCACGGGTCGAGGTGGTGGCACCCCATGTTCCTCTCTTGGAGCCCCTTCATGTACTCCGACTTTTCTTTGGCATCTTCGGCAATGCAAGCCTTCTTGAATATTTCGAACTACTCTTCCGTAATTGTCGGATTATCCTTTACAATCTCGGAGTAGAGTTCCTTTTTGGCGATGATCCGATGTTTCACCCTTACTTTCCAGGTGGACAACGCGCCGCTAAACTTGCCCATGGCGCATTTATTTATCTTCTTCATTGCCGGGTCTTTATCTGGAACAGCATACTTGATTTCATCCCGGCCCGGGAACAAGAATACCTCGTGCAGCTTAGTTAGGAGGGAGTGCTCCATATCTGGTATATTCTTTAGTTTCTCATCGTTGATGGTGGCGGTTGCCCGTAGGATGCAGCCTATATGATTGCCGTAGCACGCGCGTGCTTCCGCAGGCTCTTTTGGCTCAAAATTGCTGGAGTCCACCTCCGTGACCACCAGTCTAGTAGTGATGAGCTTGTTTGGGTGCCACATCCTCTTCACTTTCGGTTCTATACTGGATTCGCCAGTCTCGGTGCCTGTCTCGGCGCCGGTCTCAGTCTCAGCGCCTGTTTCGGCGCTGGTCTCGATGTCGGTCTCAGTCTCGGATGTGACAGGTGGGCCCTGCAACAACCGTTGCTCGTCGAGAAGGTTCAAATAGGTGTCTGCCGCCTCGTAGACATTGCAATCACCAGAACCCTGTCCTTCATCGTTGCTAGCCATGTTTCCTATGATTAAATCTAATCAATTAATTCTAAACCTAATAAAATGAATAATGACATAAAAAAGGCCTATGTTTTGCAGGAATGTTGATTCATTGCCGTTGCGGCAAATCCCGGGCACTCGATATGTCCTAGTTTGTAGCACAAGTCATGCCGAAATTCACGAAAAATTTCGGCATGACCTTTGCTACAAAGTGGACAAATCGAGCGCCCGAAATTTGCCGGAACGGAAATGAATCAACATTCCGGCAAAACATAGGCCACTCGGCTTCATTCTCTGCAAACAACAAAAGGCCACTTGGGCACAATCGAACCACTTCAATGAAAAGATATAACATGACCACTTCAATGAAAAGATATAATCAACAATAATGGAATATGCAAATGAACATCAATGACATATATCATATAACATCAATCTTGTTTTTTGTTTATATAGCAACAATTACTTTAACTTTGCAAAATGACCTCACTAAACACTTCTCTGCCTAGGACAGAACCCAAATTCTGTTCTAGCTATTCCTCTCACACACACACACATTATTTTCTTTTCATCCAAATTGTTTTAGAGAAAATATTCCAACAATACTTGACTTTATTAGAAATTGCAAAGGAACTCCATTTTCTCTAACCCTTCTGACCTCACCAAAATTTCCACAGCAAGACCTTAGTACGTACACCCAATTTCTTCAAAAATATTCAGGTCCATAGTCCAAATAATTCAAATTTCATTTGAATGAAATTTGGTCCAGATTCAGGTCCATAGTCCAAATAATTCAAATCGTCCAAATATTTTTTTATAGCTAAATGCTACTCTTTTTTGTTTATAGCCTCTATTAATTTAAAGCTAAATGCTACTATTATTTATATACCCTCTGTTAATTTAAAGCTAAATGGAATTACTGTTTAGCCATTTTCATAAAAATTTGCCCTAGCTAATTTCCTAAAAAAATTGCTAATCTTTTTTCCTAAATGCTAAAAAAATGCCTACTGCCCTAAACAAATCTAGGGTTCATATGAACACCTAGGGTTCATATGAACATCATCACAGCAGCAACATATGAATAACCCTAACAGAGAGAGAGAGGAGGCCAGGGTAGAGGAGAGGGAGAGCATTACGGTCGGCGGCGAGGGCGGGCTTGGGCTCAGGCGGCGGTGTCCTGGGCGGGCTCAGGCGGTGGCGGTGAGGTCGAGGGCGGCGGCGGTGAGGTCGAGGGTGGCGACGGTGAGGTCGAGGGCGGCCTTAGGCAGCGGCGGTGAGGTCGAGGGCGGCCTCGGGCGACAGTCGGTGTCGAGGGCGATCGATGGCGGCGACAGAGGAGTTGGGGGGGATAGGGGGCAGAGGGGGGAAAGGACTTAGCAAAATTTTGAGCCCGCGCGGGATTAAGTCAAAATAGCAGTAGCGCTGGTACGCAAAACGCGCTATAGCTAAGTTAGCTATAGCACTTTCTACCAAAACGCGCTACTGCTACAGGAAGTAGTTATTTATTTTCCTTTTTCTTTTGCTTTTATCTAAGGAACGTAGCTATAGCGCGTGCATATAAAACGCGCTACTACTAGAGTAACTATAGCGCTTTGTGAGAACAAGCGCTATTGCTATGCATTTCTCCTTTATTTTTCTTTTTCTTTTGTTTTTCTTTACATTTTTTTCATTTCCCCTTTTTCTACTTCTTTCATTTTCATTTAATTTTTTATTTATTTTTCATTTTATTTGCTTTTTTTAGCAGTAGCGCTCTATATGAAAAACGCGCTACTACAAGGCACTTAGCGGTAGCGTGCTTTCCGCATAATCGCTACTACTATTCCTAGCCTACCGGCAACAGTGTGGGAATTATATTAGTAGCACTTTTACCTGCAAACGCGCTATTGCTAGGACCATAGCTGTAGCGCGCTTTGTTGACACATGCTATGGGTAAGTAGCAGTAGCGTTTTAACCAGCGCTACTGCTATACCTCTGTGTATAAGGTTTTCCCTAGTAGTGCGAGCGGGCGATCTCTGCAGGTGGCGGGTCCCTGCTTCGGTCTGGCGACCATCGCCCTGTCAGCCGCACGCAGGGAACAAACCGACCTCCTGTGGCCCGAGGGCGGGACCACCAGTCGGGCGCGCGGAGGGAGATGGGGCGTGGGGCGGCGCACAAGATGAGCGGGGGTGTGGGGGCGTCGGGCTGGATCTCGCGGCTGAGCGGCTTGGAGCGGTGATGCGGGAGGGCTTCGGCGGGCGGCTGCTGGTGCGAGGGAAGAGACAGAGGGGTGGGCAGAGAGACAAACGAGAGAGAAGGGGATAAGGCCAGGCACGCGTGGGTGAGTGGGCCAGCGTGTGGGCGCGCGTGGGTGGATCTTGCGGTGAGAGAGAGGCTGGTTGGCCGCCGCGGATCATGACACCTCATCGATCCGCGAGATCGATCCGCGTGATGTGTTTTCTCTTTGTCGTCTATGATTTGTTTTACAGAAGGCAAAGAGCACACTTTGCCATCTGTAAAAAAAAAATTGACGGCAAAGTCTTTGCCGTCTGCCTTTTTTTTATAGACGGCAAAGTGAGCTCTTTGCCGTCTGTAAAAAAAATCACAGACGGCAAAGATAGTTTGCCGTCTGCGTTTTTTCCTACAGACGGCAACGTATGTCTTTGCCGTCAATCGTTCTTTGCCATCTGCATTTTTTTCTACAGATGGAAAAATTGGTCTTTGCCGTCTGTCCCGATGAAATGCTAACGGCAAAGAGCAGTACTGATGACAAATCTCCTGTTTCCTATAGTGATGGCAGCGGAGGGGCGGGAGCCCCTCCGAGATTGGATCTCCCTCTCTCTTCTCTTCTGTTTCGCGTCCCCCCAGATCTGGCCAAAAACCATTTCTTAAATATCCAGAGATCCGTAACTCCGATTGCACCGAGATTTTAACATGATTTTTTCCGGATATAAGCTTCCATGCGCCCGAAGTAGAGCTCCAACTGACTTACGGGGAGGGCACAACCCACCACCACACACCTGGGCCCTAGGGCACGCCCTGGTGTCTCATGGTGTCTGTGGTCCCCCGTTTGTGTTGATTCCACCGCCCAAAAATCACAAATATTCCGAAATAATTCTCTATAAATTTTTATTGTGTTTGGACTTCGTTTGATATGGATATTCTGTGAAACAAAAAACATGCAACAAACAGGAACTAGCACTGGGCACTGGATCAGGTTAGTCCAATAAATCATATAAAATGTTGCCAAAAGTATGTGAAAGTTGTACAATTTTGGCATGAAAAAATCAAAATTATAGATACGACGGAGACGTATCAGCATCCCCAAGCTTAATTCCTGCTCGTCCTCGAGGAGGTAAATGATAAAAATGATAATTTTTTATGTGGAATGCTACCTAGCATAAACTTGATCATATATCTAATCATGGCATGAATATGAAGACACGAGTGATTCAAAGCAATAGTCTATTATTTGACATAAAGACATTAATACTCAGGCATCCCAACAAACAATCGTGTCTTTCAAAATATCAACACTAAAGAAAGTTATCCCTAGCCCGTTATGCTTAATCATTGATCCATTCATGAAACACACTCAATATTAGCTACATCCAATGCACAAGTATGGCCATAATGCCCCCCAGTTGGTTCTTTATAAGAGAAAATGAAGACTCAAATAAAAAAAATTGCATAAAAGTAAATAGATAGGTCCTTCGCAGAGGGAAGCAGAGATTTGCAGAGGTGTGATATTTGCTTGAACTATGTCGATATTTCCCCAAAGAGGAAGGGATGATGCAGCACAGCAACGGTAGGTATTTCCCTCAGTGATGAGACCAAGGTTATCGAACCAGTAGGAGAACCAACCAACACTATGTAAACAGCACCTGCACACAAAGAACAAATACGTGCAACTCGACATGTCAAAGGGGTTGTCAATCCCTTTCGGGTAACGGCGCCAGAAATTGGCAAGTGGACGGGAGATAAATTGTAGTATATTGGATAAATAGATTGCGAATAAAATAAAGTGCAGCAAAATATTTTTGGGTTTTTAGAAATATAGATCTGGAAATAAAAGTGGCAAATAAATAAAAAGGCAAATAGCAAAATAGATCTGAAAATATATGATGACAAAATAGACCTGGGGGCCGTAGATTTCACTAGTGGCTTCTCTCGAGAAAAATAGCATACGATGGGTAAACAAATTACTGTTGGGAAATTGATAGAACTTCAAATAATTATGACGATATCCAGGCAATGATCATTATATAGGCATCACGTACAAGATTAGTAGACCGACTCCTGCCTGCATCTACTACTATTACTCCATACATCGACCGCTATCCAGCATGCATCTAGTGTATTAAGTTCATGGAGAAACGGAGTAATGCAATAAGAACGATGACATGATGTAGACAAGATCTATTTATGTAGAAATAGACCCCATCTTGTTATCCTTAATAGCAGCGATACATACGTGTCGGTTCCCCTTCTGTCACTGGGATCAAGCACCGTAAGATCGAACCCATCACAAAGCACCTCTTCCCATGGCAAGAAAAATCGATCTAGTTGGCCTAACTAAACCAAAGATTCGAAGAAGAAATACGAGCCTATAAGTAATCGTGCATATAAGAGATCAAAAGACTCAAATAACTTTCATGGATAAAAACATAGATCTGATCATAAACTCAAAGTTCATTGGATCCCAACAAACACACCGCAAAAAGAGTTACATCAAATAGATCTCCAAGAGACCATTGTATTGAGAATCAAAAGAGAGAGAGGAAGCCATCTAGCTAAGAACTACGGACCCGTAGGTCTACAATGAACTACTCACGCATCATCGGAGAGGCACCAATGAGGATGATGAACCCCTCCATGATGGTGTCTAGATTGGATCTGTGGTTTCTGGAACTTGCGGCGCCTGGAATTGATTTTCGTCGACTCTCGTAGGGTTTCTGGAATATTGGGGTATTTATAGAGCAAAGAGGCGGTGCGGGAGGCGGCCGAGGTGGGCACAACCCACCTGGGCGCGCCTGGGCCCCAGGCGCGCCCTGGTGGGTTGTGCTCCCCTCGTTGCCCCCCTCAGGTACTTTCCTACGAAGTAAAAAACAAGCAAAAAACAGTAACTGGCACTGGGCACTATGTCAATAGGTTAGTCCCAAAAAATGATATAAAGTTGCTATAAAATGATTGTAAAACATCCAAGAATGATAATATAACAGAATGGAACAATAAAAAATTATAGATACGTTGGAGACGTATCAGCATCCCCAACTTAATTGCTGCTCATCCTCGAGTAGGTAAATGATAAAAACAGAATTTTTGATGTGGAATGCTGCCTAACATGTTCATCACATATACTTTTCTTTGTAGCATGGACATTTGAACTTTTATATGATTCAAAGCAATAGTCTATTTTTGACATGAAGATTTCAATACTCAAGCATATCAACAAGCAACCATGTCTTTCAAAATATCAACACTAAAGCAAGTTTTCCCTAGCCCATTATGCTCAATCATTGATCCATTCATGAAACACACTCGCATATTAGCTACACCCAATGCTCAAGTACGATCATAGTGCTCCTTAGTTGGTGCTTTATAAGAGAAGATGGAGACTCAAAATAAAATAAAAATTGCATAAAGTAAAAGAAAGGGCCCTTCGCAGAGGGAAGTAGGGATTTGTTGAGGTGCCAGAGCTCAAAGCGAAAAAAGTAGAGATAAAACATTTTGGGTGGCATGCTTTTCCTATCACCGAAAATGATCAAGTAGTTCCCAATACTTTACATGCTAGATATATCATAGGCGGTTCCCAAACAGAAAATAAAGTTTATTCCTTTTTCCACCATACTTTCACATTCCACGGCTAACCGAATCCACGGGTGCCGTCCATACCAACACTTTCCAAGGAATTTATTATTTGACAACATAAAGTAAATTCAGTTTTCATTTCGGGACTGGGCATCCGTAATACCTTTGTCATACTCTCGTGCAATGACAAGTGAATAAACACTCATCTTGAGAATAACACATCTAGCATGGAAATATATCAGCCACCCCCTACCATTTCATGAGCGGTACGAGCACACAAAAGAGAAATTTATTTTTAAATTAGAGATGGCACATACAAATTTGCTTAGAACGGCACGGAAACACAGCATATAGGTAGGTATAGTGGACTCATATGGCAAAACTTGTTTAAGGATTTTGGATGCACAAGTAGTGATCATACTTAGTGCAAATGAAGGCTAGCAAAAGATTGAGAAGCATCCAACCAAGAAACGAAAAATCTCATAAGCGAGCATTAAGCATAACTAACACCGAATAATGCACCACAAGTAGGATGTAATTTCATTGCATAACTATTGACTTTCATGCTTGCATAGGGAATCACAAATCTTAACACCAATATTCTTACTAAAGCATAATTACTCATCAACATGACTCACATATTATATCAACATATCACAAAACTATTACAAGGAATCAAGTTTATTTTGTCCAATGATCTTCATGAAAGTTTTTATTATATCCCTCTTGAATATCTATCACTTTGGGACTAATTTCATTTGTTGCTTTAGATAGCTCAAACAAATCTAAGTGAAGAACATGAGCATAAAATTTTCTTCTCTCAAAATAATTTAAGTGAAGCAAGAGAGAATTTCTAAAAAAAATTTACTAACTCTCAAATAAATCTAAGTGAAGCATTAGAGCATTTCTTCAAAAATACTAAAGCACACCGTGCTCAAAAAGATATAAGTGAAGCACTAGAGCAATTCCATAGCTCATAAAGATTTAAGTGAAGCATAGAGAGCAATTCTAACAAGTCATAGCATAATTTTGGCTCTCTCAAATATGTGTGTCCAGCAAGGATTCATGACTAAAAATAAAAATCAAAACAAGCAAAGACTCATATCATACAAGACGCTCCAAGCAAAACTCATGATATGTGACGAATAAAAATATAGCTCCAAGTAAAATACCGATCACTACTAGGAAAAGGGCTATAGATGATATGGCCACTAATGGCGCACCAGACATGTGGTGCGCCACTACTATATAGCAGTGGCGCACCATGTGTTGGTGCGCCATTAGTGTGAAAGACAGTAATGGCGCACCAGACACATGGTACGCCACTAGTAATAATTTTTTTTTCCAAAAATACTAATGGCGCACCATGCCAGAGTGCGCCATTACTAGTTTTAACTAGTAATGGCGCACCACACACTCCGTGCGCCACTACTAACAAATTTTTTTTTACTTTTTTTTTCAAAACTAGTAATGGCGCACCTGGGTACAGTGCGCCATTACTAGTTCAAACTAGTAATGGCGCACTATCCACTGGTGCGCCACTACTAAATATTTTTTTTTATTTTTTTTTGCAAAACTAGTAATGGCGCACCACGTAACAGGTGCGCCATTAGTAACCAGGGTTACTAATGGCGCACCTGTTACGTGGTGCGCCATTACTAACTTTCTGAGTCTTATAATTTATTCACCAAATGCACCCCCCCCCCTATGGACCGCCTTTTCAGTTTCAAAAAAAATAAAAGAAAATGATAGAAATGTCAAAAAAAATAAAAGAAAATAAGATTCCCATGTGATATGTGGTCTAGTTGTTAGCAAAATTTACAAACATGAATTTTTGACTTTTTTGCAAAATCTCTCGAGAATTTGTAAAATGGGCATAACTTTTGCATACGAACTCCGATGAAAAAGTTTTTTATATGAAAAATCATCTACTCGAAAAGTTACATCCGAATTTTACGGGGCAAACCCCGTTAAACATTTTCAGAATCCCCAAAAACCTAACAGAACGAAAGATACAGAGCTTTTAAGATCTAGAGGGGAAAAAATGGAAAAAAATTCAAACTTACTAGTGGCGCACCATTTGCTAGGTGCGCCACTAGTAACAGAAAAAAAAATTGGTTTCGAATTTTTTTTTTGGAATTTTTTTTCACAATATGATACGTAATATGACCGGGAAGTTTGAAATATTTTTTCAAAATTTCATCACACTAATGAACATGAACAAAGTCCTAGACATCAACAAGGTTTAATAGGATTGATATCATAGATATATCAACAAGTGCTTGTTAAGTGAGGTGGTGCTGGGGTTGGATAGAACTGTGAAGTTAAGCGTGCTCGGGCTGGAGTAGTGTGAGGATGGGTGACCTTCCGGGAAGTTTGACCACTTAGTGCGATTTGACTTGAGATTAAGCATATTGACCCGAGATTAAGCCATTGTGACCCGAGATTAAGAAAAAAACGGAAAAAAAAAATTGAAAAAAATTTGTTAGTAATGGCGCACTTCTATGTGGTGCGCCATTACTATCTGACTTAGTAATGGCGCACCACATAGAAGTGCGCCATTAGTAACCTAGAGCACAAGGTACATATGGCCCCCGGGAGGCATACTAATGGCGCACGATGGGCTATACTAATGGCGCACTGCGTGGTGCGCCATTAGTATACCAGATACTAATGGCGCACCAGGGGTGCGCCATTAGTATTTAATTCTAATGGCGTGGTGCTAGTGGCGCACCAGTAGTGCGCCATTAGTAGGCAAAACTGGTGCGCCACTAGCAGGCCTTTTCCTAGTAGTGGATGGTCGTTAGAAGAAAGAGGGGATGCCACTCGGGCATCCCCAAGCTTAGTTGCTTGCTTCTCTTTGGATACTGGCTTGGGGTGCCATGGGGCATCCCCAAGCTTAGTCTCTTCTTACTCCTTATTCCTTCATCCATCATAATCTCACCCAAAACTTGAAAACGTCAATCACACAAAACTCAACAAAACCTTCGTGAGATCCATGAGTATAAGAAAACCAATCTTTACTTTAATTACTGTAGAAAACCCATTCAAATTTTGTTCTTGCATTATACCTACTGTATGCTAACTTTACCATGGCTTATAACCTCCAATACAAACCATAGATTCATCAAAATAAGCACACAATGCAAAGAAAACAGAATCTATCAAAAACAGAACAGTCTGTAAAGATGCGAATTGTTCTCATACTTCTGTAACTCCAAAAATTCTGAAAGATAAGGACAACATAGGAAATTTATATAGCAATCTTGTGTAAAAAAATTAAGAAATTTTCGTTGCTTATGTGAATTTCAAAACTGTTTTACTGGATGCACAAGTTTCTGTTTTCCAACAAGATCAAATCAACTATCACCAAAGCTATCCTAAAGGCTTTACTTGGCACAAACACTAATTAAAACACAAAAAACACAATCATAACAGTAGCATAATTGTGCAAACACTCAAGAATAGAAAGAAAAATACTAAAATAAATTTTATTCATTGGGTTGCCTCCCAACAAGCGCTATCGTTTTACGCCCTTAGCTAGGCATAATGCAAAGATCTAAGTATTGTCATCTTTGTTTATCGATCCATAAGATGCCCTCATGATTGATTCATATGGTGGCTTAATTCTTGTTCTAGGTAAGTGTTCCATACCCTTTCTCAAAGGAAATTGGAATTTGATGTTTCCTTCTTTCATATCAATCACGGCACCTATAGTGCGCAAAAATGGTCTACCAAGAATAATTGGACAAGACGGATTGCAATCAATATCAAGAACAATAAAATCTATGGGCACATAATTCCTATTTGAAATAATAAGAACATCATTAATTCTTCCCATAGGCTTTTTAATAGTAGAATCCGCCAAGTGCAAATTTAAAGAACATTCTTCAATATCGGTAAGACCAAGCACATCACATAAAGATTTTGGAATTGTAGAAACACTAGCACCCAAATCACACAAGGCAAAACACTCATAATTTTTAATCTTGACTTTGTAGTAGGTTACCATTCATCATGCAATTTTCTAGGAATTGAAATCTCTAATTCCAACTTTTCTTCCAAAGCTTTCATCATAGCATCAACAATATGTTTAGTAAAAGCTTTATTTTGTTCATAGGCATGGGGTGAATTTATCATGGATTGCAACAAAGAAATATAATCAATCAAAGAGCAAGTATCATAATTAAAGTCTTTGTAATCCAAAAGAGTGGGCACATCACTCGTTAAAGTTTTGACCTCTACAAACCCACTTTTATCAATTTTCTCAACAAGATTTTCACCATCCAAATTATCGGGATGCCTTCTAGCTAAAGTTGACTCTTCTTCAGTCCCTTTCTCATCAATTTTAATTTTACTAAACAAGGAATCAATAGAAGAAACACCAATCACTTTAAGATCTTCATCATTTTTATGAAAGCAATCACTGGAAAACGCTTTTTCTAAAAATTCTCTTCTAGCTCTAAGCATAGCGGTTCTTTTCTTAATTTCATCCATAGAAACATATAAAGCCTTAATTGATTCTTCAACCTTAGCCACAAAAAATTTCATCTTAATATTTTCTACATCATGAGAAATTCTATCAACGCTTCTAGACAAATCATAAATCTTACTCAATTATTCTTCCATCGTAGTATTAAAATTCTTTCGAGCATTGATAAATTCTTTAATATTATTCTCAAAATCAGAGGTGTTCCTATTATTATTATAAGAAGGATTACCATAGGAATTACCATAATTATTAGAGGAATTACTAGGAAAAGGCCTAGGATTAAAATTACCTCTATAAGCATTGTTATTAAAATTGTTTCGAGAGATAAAATTCACATCCACGGCATCACTATTTTGCTCAATCAAGGTATACAAAGGCACATCATTAAAATCAAAATGAGCACTTTTATTAGTAACCAATTTCATAAGAGCATCAACTTTTTCACTCAAAGAAGAAATTTCTTCAACCGAATTAACTTTTTTACTAGTAGGAGCTCTTTCGGTATGCCATTGTGAATAATTTGCCATAATATTGTCTAGCAATTTAGTAGCTTCACCCAAAGTAATTTTCATAAAAGTACCACCCGTAGCGGAATCTAAAAGATTTCTAGAAACAAAATTCAATACCGCATAAAAAATTTGTATGATCATCCAAAGATTTAAACCATGAGTAGGACAATTTCTTAGCATCAATTTCATTATTTCCCAAGATTGTGCAACATGTTCATGCTCAAGTTGCTTAAAATTCAAGATTTGCGTCCTAAGGGAAATAATTTTCACGGGAGGAAAATACTTAGTAATAAAAACATCTTTGCACTTATCCCAAGAATTGATACTACTGCGAGGCAAAGAAAAAATCCAAATTTTTGCACGATCTCGCAAAGAAAACGGGAATAATTTCAACTTCATAATATCATTGTCCACATCTTTTTTCTTTTGCATATTGCATAATTCCATGAATGTGTTAAGATGGGACGCGACATCCTCACTAGGAGTACCGAAAAATTGATCTTTCATAACAAGATTCAACAAAGCGGCATTAATATCACAAGAATCCGCACTAGTGGCGGGAGGAGCAATCGGAGTGCTAATAAAATCACTGTTGTTGGTATTAGAGAAATCACACAACTTGGTGTTCTCTTGAGTCATCGTGACTACGCAACAAGATTGCACTCAAAAACAGATCTGACGAGAAAACGGCGAACGAAAAAGAGGGCGAATAAAATGGCAAATTTTTGTGAAGTGGGCGAGAGGAAAATGAGAGGCAAATGGAAAATAATGTAAATTGCAAGGAGATGAGATTTGTGATTAGGAACCTGGTAGATGTTGATGATGTCTCCCCGGCAACGGCGCCAGAAATTGGCATGGAGCCGGGAGACTATCTTGACTTGATCCTCCTCGGCAACGCCACCAGAAATTCCTTTTGATGTTTGCTTGAACTACGTCGGTATTTCCCCAAAGAGAAAGGGATGATGCAGCACACCGACGGTAGGTATTTCCCTCAGTGATGAGACCAAGGTTATCGAACCAGTAGGAGAACCAAGCAACACTACGTAAACAGCACCTGCACACAAAGAACAAATACTTGCAACCCGACGGGAGATAAATTGGTTGTCAATCCCTTTCGGGTAACGGCGCCAGAAATTGGCAAGTGGACGGGAGATAAATTGTAGTAGATTGGATAAATAGATCTCGAATAAAATAAAGTGCAGCAAAATATTTTTGGGTTTTAGAAATATAGATCTGAAAATAAAAGTGGCAAATAAATAAAAAGGCAAATAGCAAAATAGATCTGAAAATATATGATTAGAAAATAGAACCGGGGGCCGTAGATTTCACTAGTGGCTTCTCTCGAGAAAAATAGCATACGATGGGTAAACAAATTACTGTTGGGCAATTGATAGAACTTCAAATAATTATGACGATATCCAGGAAATGATCATTATATAGGCATCACGTCCAAGATTAGTAGACCGACTCCTGCCTGCATCTACTACTATTACTCCACACATTGACCGCTATCCAGCATGCATCTAGTGTATTAAGTTCATGGAGAAACGGAGTAATGCAATAAGAAAGATGACATGATGTAAACAAGATATATTGATATAGAAATAGACCCCATCTTGTTATCCATAATAGCAACGATACATACGTGCCGGTTCCCCTTCTGTCACTGGGATCAAGCACCGTAAGATCGAACCCATCACAAAGCACTTCTTCCCATGGCAAGAAAAATCGATCTAGTTGGCCTAACTAAACCAAAGATTCAAAGAAGAAATACGAGGCTATAAGTAATCATGCATATAAGAGATCAAAAGACTCAAATAACTTTCATGGATAAAAACATAGATCTGATCATAAACTAAAAGTTCATCGGATCCCAACAAACACACCGCAAAAAGAGTTACATCAAATAGATCTCCAAGAGACCATTGTATTGAGAATCAAAAGAGAGAGAGGAAGCCAACTAGCTACTTACTACGGACCCGTTGGTCTACAATGAACTACTCACGCATCATCGGAGACGCACCAATGAGGATGATGACCCCCTCTGTGATGGTGTCTAGATTGGATCTGTGGTTTCTGGAACTTGCGGCGGCTAGAATTGATTTTCTTCGACTCCCCTAGGGTTTTTGGAATATTGGGGTATTTATAGAGCAAAGAGGTGGGCACAACCCACCTGGGCATGCCTGGGACCCCAGGCACGCCCTGGTGGGTTGTGCTCCCCTCAGAGCCCCCCTCAGGTACTTTCTTGGCCCAACTTGTGTCTTCTGGTCCAGAAAAAATCAACAAAAAGTTTCGCTGCGTTTGGACTCCGTTTCGTATTGATTTCCTGCGAAGTAAAAAACAAGCGAAGAACAGCAACTGGCACTAGGCACTATGTCAATAGGTTAGTCCCAAAAAATGATATAAAGTTGCTATAAAATGATTGTAAAACATCCAAGAATGATAATATAACAGCATGGAACAATCAAAAATTATAGATACGTTGGAGACGTATCAAGGTGCCAGAGCTCAAAGCTCAAATTAGAGATAAGAAATATTTTCAGAGGCATGCTTTGCCTTTCAACGCTACGACTGAGAGTTTCCAACATCTTCCATGCTAGACACATTATAGGCGGTTCCCAAATAGAAAATAAAGTTCATTTTCTTTCCACCATTCTTTCACAATCCATGGCTATCCATATCCACGGGTGCCTTCTATACCAACACTTTCCAAGGAATTTTGTTTTTATTATTTATGATTCATTGTGGGACTGGGCATCCCTATTACCTGCCACTTTCTCGTGCAATGACAAGTGAATAAACACTCATCGTGAGAATAACCTGCCTAAACATGGAAGATATCGGCCACCCCCTGCCGCCACATGAGTGGTACGGGCACACAAAACATAAATTTATTTTGAATAATTAGAGTCGGCACATGCAAATTTACTTGGGACGGCATGTGAATACCGCATATAGGTAGGTATGGTGGACTCATATGGCACAACTTTAGGTTTAAGGAGTTGGATGCACAAGCAGCATTCCCGCTTAGTACAAATGGAAGCTTGCAAATAGGTTGAGATGCAACCAACAAAAAATGAAAATAGCCATAAATGTGCATTGAACATAACTAACACCGAATAATGCACCATAGGTAGGATATAACTTCGTTGCATAACTATGGACTTTACGTGCATGCATAGGGAATCACAAACCTTAACACCAATATTCTTACTAACCACAACCGTTTACTAGTACCTCCCACATATTATCATCTCTATATTGCAAAACTATTGCAAGGAATCAAACATATCATATTCGGTGATCCATAAGTTTTATGTAGGATTTTATGACTAACCATGTGAATGACCAATTCCTGTTAACTCTCTAAATAGATATAAGTGAAGCGAGAGAGTTTAATTCTTTCTACAAAAGACCATGCTCTAACAAATATAAGTGAAGCAAAAGAGCATTCTACAAATAATGGTTTTCCATGTGAAGAGAAACAGGCAATCCAAACTTCAAATGATATAAGTGAAGCACATGAAGCATTCTATAAAGCCATACTCAAAAGATATATGTGAAGTGCAATGAGCATTCTATAAACCAACCATGGCCTATATCATACCAGCATGGTGCATAAAAGAAAAGTGAAAACTAAACACAAAAGATGCTCCAAGATTTACAATTATCCCATGAACAAAACGAAAACGAAAACATACCGATACTTGTTAAAGAAAGATGGGATGCCTTCCAGGGCATCCCCGAGCTTAGACGCTTGAGTCTCCTTGGATATTTACTTGGTGTGCCTTGGGCATTCCCAATCTTGATGTCTTGCCTATCCTCCTTCTCCTCATATCGCGACTTCCTCGATCTTTGAACACTTCATCCACACAAAACTTAACATAAGACTGGTGAGATCTGTTAGTATAATAAAGCAAATTACTACTTTAAGTACTATTGCAAACCTATTCATATTTTGTTTTTCAATTGTAGCTACTGTATTATAACTTCTCCATGGCTTATACCACCGATACAATCGGTAGTTTCAACAAACAAGCAAAACAATGCATCAAAAACAGAATTTGTCAAAAACAGGACAGTCAAAGTTTCTGTTTTTACACTGCACATACCAACAAGCAATCTAATCATCCTAAAGGTAAATCTTGGCACATTATTTTTATAATACAATGGATTTTTACAAGGGGGTAGATATTTTTTGTTGAAAAGTTTGTGTAATCGAGATTTACAAAGTTTCCATGGGCATGAACAAAGTTCAAGGCATGCTCTCGCTTCCACGGTGCTCGTCTTTCTCACTTTCACTTTTCTTTTTGTGAAGTTTTAAGTTCCCATCTATATTTTTTTGTTTTTAAACTTTAGAAAAGCACTCAACAGAATAAAATGACTTCCTAAAACTTCCAGGTTGTCTCCCTGACAGCGCTTTCTTTAAAGCCATTAAGCTAGGCATAAAGTGCTCAAGTAATGGATCCACCCGGATCCCGAGGTATATCAAAGCCAATTTTAATTAGCAATGACTAGTCATCATCCCGTGCAGATGCACGGGCTAGGGATTATTAGATTGTTTTAGCACTATGGTGTTCTGCCAATAGTGGAAAGGAATCTTTTAATTAAACATAGTCAAATAATGCGACATGTATATTACTATTCTCATGCATTTAAATGAGCCTAATTTTCGCAAAAAGAAAAGACAGAAGTTTTTATAATTGGCAATTTATAAGTAAAGTTTCACTCATCCATCACTTATTTCGCCAGTTATACATTTAAATTCGTGCATGAAAAACAAATACCATGATGCTCAGATTAGCGACGAATGGTGTGGTTTCAATAACAAAAGTACAATATACTATCTTAATAATCATTGATAAATGGAAGAAATAGAAATAAAGTTAAATTTACAACTAAAATATTCAATTCCAATAGGATTTAAACATACACCAAGTATCTTGTAGTACCTACTCATTTTTGCCGAGTTAGCTTTCATTTCTCGTCTTATATTAATTTTGTTATGTTATCTATCTACAAAAAGCAATAACAAAATTTGTATGAAAACATTCAAGAAAATATTAAATAAAATAACTCACCAATACAATTCGTGTGAAATAAGTCATGTAGCCGAATGAAATGCTGATGGGTATGATCTTGTGAGACTGAAGATCTTGTGGGCTTGTTGCTGCCATTGTGAAAATCTAACATTACATGACCAATTGATTCCTGCAAATAATAACTAGGTCTTCTTCCCAAAATATATTAACTAATGGTTCTTCCATTTTGGGCATGCATCGGTATGTGCAAGAAACTTTGGGAACCCAAAAACTTTAACATATATAAACTAAAAAAATATCTGGGTAACACTTAATGTATGTGAAACATCATATGGTTTTAGGTGCGAGAAAACACACACAAAGAGAAAAAAATGTGGGATTAGACTTTCCTTGCATTATTAATTTATTATAAGAGTTTGGGACGTTATGATAGTTATGCACAACAAAAAAAAGATAATCGAATGTTCAAAATAGAAATGTGTCATATATTAAAAAATAATTCAAATAGAGCAGCTTTGCAACAATAGACTATCAACTATGGACTGATCCAAGGTTCGCCGGAAAGCTTGATTATATAACAGAAAAGTAGTCATCTAGTTCGGGAGTATCTTACCATTGCAGCAGAAAATACTTCAATGACCGACCATTGCCCGTTTTCTTGGATAGGTGCGTGCACTAACCATCATGACTGTTTATACCATGTTTTTATTTTCAATACCTCGTATATAATATAAATTGACGTTAAACTCTGGATTGATCTCCATTGTTTGAGCGATTTTGGCAGTAACATACTCAGGCATATGTGCATGATATATCAACAAAACGAATCAGCAGTTCCGATATGGACAAATACATGCCGGTTTCCACCTAGGTTTTGTCATTATGATTAGCTTTCATGGGGTTGTCTTCTGCAACCTCCTGTGCTGCAAAATTCATAAAGAATCAAATTTCTGAATTTGTTCTTCCAGAAAAATTATAGATAAAATTGCTACAGTTCTAGCTGAATCAATTGATGCATGCATGGAACAATATGCCCCAGTGATATGGATGGTGGACTTAATTGATGCATGTGTGGTACAGAGTGCCCTACGCGGCTACACTCTGGCATGGAATCCGACAGGAGAGCCTTAACATCGGTTTGCTAGTTCCCACAAAAAAAACATTGGTCTGCTAGTGCCCGCAAGAAGCAATTCTGCCAGGGAGCATAGCTCGAGATGCTACTACTATTTTCCGGCAAGATGCCCACAGCGGCCACGCGCTAATTATTCATTTATTCCAATAGCACAATGGGCTTGCTCCTGTCTCCTTCGTCCAAAGAGAAAGAAATGGACTCACCTCTTGCCGGAGGATGTGTCATCTGACAATCTGATTCTCCATTGGTTAAAGTCAAAGAAGATCAGAGGTGGGGCACCGCTGTTAGGAGAATCAGGCGTAACATACAAAAGAAAAGAAGGAAGTGGCTGCAATGGCCTGTGGTGGCAACCTCGCCAGTTGATAGTGATGGTAATAGAGCATGTTAGAGCATGGGGCTCGATCAGGTCACGTCCTTGATTGAGGTCGAGAGGAGGGCAGCGACATAGCGCTGATATTGCGGATATCCATAGAGGATAAGAGGAAGAGCCCCTGTGTAACACCCCCAGTGGTTAACTACAGTAATCCCATTTTGATTATGCCACGTCAGCATGATTAACAGTGTCCGATCATCATTAACATCATATTGCATTTCAACTCCTAACCTCAAATTCAAATTTAAATGAAAGTGGAAAATAAAAGTTGTCCAACATAGAAACTAAATTGTTCATTAAAGAGCAAATAAATCAGAGACAATTCTAAAATTGAAACCAACATCATTGGAGTTGGGTAAGTGACTCAAACATCTTCAAACAGCGACTAAAAACAATATTTAATAACCATTTATTAAATCTAATTTAAGTATGAAATGATGTTTTGCCCAAACTAATTTTAGGTGTTAGGAAATAAAGCACTGGTATTTATGGACTAGGTCTCCCTTTTTACAAAATACGGTTTGGGGCCTAACTATTTACTAAACAGAGGTATATGAATTTATAAAAAGAGAAAAGAAAAGTAAAAGGAAAAGCCCCCCCCCCCCCCCCCCGGACCACACTGGGCCAAGCCCAGCCGGCCGCCCACTCCCTCCCTATATGGCCTCCCCCTGAGGCCAGCAAACCCTAGCCCACCCCGCACTCTTCCCTCGCTCCTCTGCTTCCCCCGACCCGATCCAGATCGAGGCGGCGACCCCGGCGACCGCCCGCCCCGCTCCCCCCCCGTCGCCGTTCGACGCCACCAGCTCGCCCCTTCTCCACCCATCTCTTCGCTCCACCCTCAGCCTCCTCTCCTCCTCCCCTTCCCTTTCTCTCTCCTGCCGACATCTCCCTCTGCCCTTCTCTCCCTCAGGCGCCTCTCTTCTACCGTCCTCTCCCCGCCTCCTTCGTCTCGGTCCCCCTCCCGGCGTACCCTCCCGCTACACCGAGCTCGCCGGCCCCCGAACCCCGCAGAACATGTGAGCCCGCCGCCGCCTCCCTCTCTCTCTCCTCGTTCCCGCGCCGTCCTCCCGGTCGCCGCACTCCGGCCGCGCCTTGCTCCCCGCCCACGCCGATGGCCGCGCTCCTGCGCCACTTCGTGCCCTCCCCCGCGTCCCTCTGTGCTCGCCTCTCCGCCGCACGCCTCGCCCGCGCAGCCTTCGCTGCTGCCGCTGTCTTGCGCCGCGCCCGCGCTGCTACTGCTGCTCCGTCTCTTGCTCGCCCCCACGCACCCGTCTGCTCGCCACTTCGCCACCCACTTCCTCCTCCCCCGCGCCTCTCTCGTTCTCCGCCACCCCCCTCCCTTCCCTCTCCCACCGCCCTCACCCTCTTGCTCCCGCTCCCTTCCTGCCCCTTCCCCAATGCCTTCCGCTACTGTTCCCCCCGGGCCACTGCCATGTGGGCCTCCCTGGAATAAAAAAAAAAAGAATTAAAAGAAATAGATAATATTAATATTAACCTAATTAACTCTGTTTAATTAAACTAACTAATTATCGTGATTAACTTAATTAAACCCTAATTAATCTTAACACTGCTGATGTCATGCTGATGTCATGCTGACGTCATGCTGACGTCAGCATAACACTGTTTCGGATAATGTTTATTTAAATAATTGAATAAATTCACGAAATAATAAAACTTTAGAAAATCATATAAAATAATCCGTAACTCAGATCGAAAAACTTTGTACATGAAAGTTGCTCAGAACGACAAGACGAATCCGAAAGCGCGGTCCGTTCGTCCGTGCACGTCCCTAACTATCCGAACATGCAACCGTTCCTCTCCGGTCATCTGTCTGACAATGTCCGGAACGGGGAAACATTCCCGGATGGATTCCTCCTTCCTCGTGACGTGCAACCATACGTTTAGGACACACCCGGCACTGCATATTGTCATGCCGTACTTTGCGTTGCTCATGTTTTGCTATATATTATACTTTTCCTCCCCCTCTTCTCTCTCGTTAGCCCGCCCCGACCCCGACGTCGTCCCCGAGACCGACGCAGCTCCGGATCCCGAAGACACCCCATAGACGACCTTGCCCTTGCCCCGAGCAACCAGGCAAGCCCCCCCTTTGATATCCCGATATCGCCCATTCTATTTCTCATGCTTGCATTTAATTGCTGCTTGCTGCTGCTGCTTATACCTATTCTGATGCATAGCCTGTTCATTTTAACCTGCGGTTGATAATTACCTACATATCCTAAACTGTTTAGTTCAGGCTGGTAGAGACCTATCATGACCCACTTATCCCGACTGCCGCGCGTGGATCGTCAGAAGACCCGATCAATGGGATTGAAGACCAGGACCGACCCGCACCGCACATCACCCCCCCTTAGTTGTAACGACACTGCATGCAGCGTTACTTCGAGTGCCGAGGTGTGAAACCTCTTGTAGCACTTCTGATGTTAACTCTGTAGAGTAGCTATTCGGGTCGTGGTCATCGAGGGTGATTCCTCCTTCACCTCGCTTCATCAGTATAACGAACGCTGTCCTACAACACCTCAAGTGTGGACCCAGTGAGGGTGATCCCTCCTAGTTCACCTTGACGATACATCGAGTGGGAATTCAATAGGGTGATACCTCGGATTCCCTGATGTTATGGACAACACGGATACTGGACCTTACAATGTTACTTGGAAAGGCGGGTCGACCCGGAGGGTACCCGCATGTGATGTGAAGGCGGGTTGCCAGTGTGGTGCCCGAGTGGTGAATACGAGCGGCGGCCGGGCATTCTTGCCCTTGCCGCAAGTCCTCGAGACGGGGCGACGGGGTCACATCTTTCGTGAGTCTCTGCCGTTACCGCAAGCCCTAGTCCTAACGATTTGGATATTTGATCCGAGCAGACCTCTGGTCTGATAGCACTAACCATCACGTGGGCATAGTATGGGCGTTCTGCATCGTATGCATCAGCCGAAAGCTTGTCAGACGTCCAGTTCAGCAGTGCGGCATGGAGTGATTGGCGCCATTTCGGTGGTGCTTGGATCTGGGCCATGTACGCAACGACCCGGAGGGCGAGGGGCGATGGCCAAGACCCCTTGCGCTTGGATGTAGACCGGCGGGGACCTCTCTGCTGAGCTGTAGGTAGGGTTGCGATGTGTCGTTTGGCCGAGCTGGGCATGACCCAGGAAATGTGTCCGGCCGAAGTTAATCGAGCGTGTTGGGTAAGTTGGTGCACCCCTGCAGGGAAGAACACCTTCTATCGATAGCCGGTCCACGTAAAGGACACTCGGAGTTGTATCCTGATTGATACAATTTAGAACTGGATACCTGTGATGAGACCTGTATATATGGCTCTGGGATTGCTTCTCGCAGGGAGTCGAGAAGGGATCTCAGGACGAGGTTGATGAATGTATGGCTCTGGGATTGCTTTTCTCGCAGGGAGTCGAGAAAGGATCTCTGGGTGAGTTGAGACTTAATGATACTACTACATTATTTGTACTGTTCTACTCTCTCTACTGCTGCAAGACCGCTGAAGATATGCTAGTCTTCGATAGGACTAGGCCTTCTCTCTATCTGGCATTTCTGCAGCCCATCCACATATACACCCTCCCCTTGAAATGTTGCATATGTAGTGTAGATCCTTGCTTGCTGATGTACTTCTGAGTACTCACGGTTGCTTTTGTTTTCCTTTTCTCCCCATTCAGTTTGTCGTGACCAGATGATGGAGCCCCCTGAGACAGATGCCCCGATGATCGTACTACTACTACCGCGAGGTGGATACTATTACGAGTTGACTGACGACCAGGAGTAGGATCGGAGGGTCCCAGGCAGGAGGCCTTGTGCCTTTCGATCGTAGTGTTTTCTTTTGCCCCGCCTTTCTAAAGGCCTTTCTGTACTTTCTTTCATATCTGTACTCAGATATCTGATGCTTCCGCTGACGCTTGTTCGCAAGCTTATGTATTCGAGCCCTCGAGGCCCCTGGCTTGTAATATAAAGCTTGTATGACTTTATTTATGTTTTAGAGTTGTGTTGTGATATCTTCCCGTGAGTCCTTAGGCTTGATCGTGTGCATTTGCGTGTATGATTAGTGCACGATCGGGCCGGGGGCGTCACAAGTTGGTATCAGAGCCGACTGCCTGTAGGAACCCCCTTTCCAGCTCCTTGGCCGAAGTTGAGTCTAGAAACCGGAAAACTGTTTTACTAACCTGGCTGTGTGGCTTACGGGCCCACGTCGCCAATTGGGTGGTATTAGGATCTTTTATTCCTCATCTTTACACTGGGACTCTGACCTCTCTTCCTTTCGGGTTAACTAAAGTTTACTAACGCCGACACTTAGGATCTCGTAATTCTCGTCCACCCGGAGAGCTGGATATATGTGCGATTTCCCTGACATTGATCTGATTAGTCTGATAATCATTTTCCTTTCCATTGTTTTGTTTAACCTTTCTCTCCGAGATCGGTTATACTTCTCCTTGTCTTTTGACAATCATGAGTTTCCTCTGTTTCAGATGGATCGTTTGTTTCCACCACACCCTGCGACGCAGCTACCAGCTGTTCGAGCAGGGATACATCCAGAGTACATTCTTTATCCACTGGGGCAGATGTCAATCCGTTACAATACCCCAGTACTTTCTCCTCCAGATACCCGCAAAGACTTTGTGATTTATTGTGACGCATCCCGTGAAGGATTAGGCTGTGTCCTAATGCAAGAGCGTAAAGTGATTGCTTACGGCTCTCGTCAGTTGCGCCCACATGAAGAGAATTATCCGGTACATGATCTAGAACTAGCTGCTGTGATCTATGCATTGCAGTTGTGGCGACATTACCTTCTCGGTAATCGTTGCGAGATCTACACGGATCATAAAAGTCTGAAGTACTTGTTCACTCAACCTTCTCTAAACCTCCGTCAACAAAGATTGATGGAGGCCATTGCGGACTACGATTTGGGTATTTCCTATACCCCTAGCAAGGCTAACGTGATGGCTGATGCCTTAAGCCGCAAGTCCTATTGCGACAACCTAATGGTTAGGCGAGCTCAACCTCGTCTTTTCGAAGAACTGGGCAAGCTGAATCTCCGTATTGTCCCACCGGGCTCTCTAAATAACCTTGTGATACAACCAGATCTTGAGAAAGCTGTTAAGGATGCGCAAGCTAAAAATGCTGAAGTTGATCTGATGAAGAAGAGTCTTCACCTTGAAAAGTACAGGGATTTCTCGCTGTCTGAAGATGGAACCTTGTATTTCAGAGACCGCATTGTCGTACCTCGCTTCGAGCTTATGACTGACAAGGTTATGAAGGAGGCACATGACACCCCATTGTCTATTCATCCGGGTAGCACCAAGATGTATCGTGATCTCCGTCAAAGGTACTGGTGGTCTAAAATGAAGCAGGACATTGCTCGATATGTTGCTGAATGTGATGTGTGTCGTCGCGTTAAAGCAGAACATCAGAAGCCTGCTGGAATTCTGCAACCACTTCCTATTCCTCTATGGAAATGGGATAAGGTTCAGATGGATTTCGTTACAGGACTTCCCAGGTCACAGAAGGGTCACGATGCTATTCTTGTCGTCGTCGACCAGCTCTCTAAAGTTGCACACTTTCTGCCTATCAAAGAAACTATCACTGCTAGTCAGTTAGCAGAGTTGTATATCTCCAGAATTGTATCACTCCACGGTATTCCGAAGGAGATCAGTTCGGACCGTGGCGGCCTTTTCACTTCCAAATTCTGGGAAAGTTTCCAAACAGCTATGGGAACTCATATTACTTGGAGTTCAGCTTATCACCCTCAATCTCAAGGCCAAGTCGAACGAGTCAATCAAGTGCTTGAAGACATGTTGCGAGCTTGTGTTATATCGTTTGGCAAGAAATGGGAAGAATCTCTTCCATATGCCGAGTTCTCCTATAACAACAGCTATCAAGCTAGTCTGAAAATGGCCCCCTTTGAAGTTCTCTATGGACGTAAGTGTCGAACCCCTCTGAATTGGTCAGAAACTGGGGAACGACCGCTCGTGGGTCCAGATATTATTCAACAAGCCGAAGAACAAGTTCGTATTGTCCGGGAAAATCTCAAGGCGGCTCAGGACCGCCAGAAGAGCAACTATGATCGCAAACGATGGGGTTTGACTTATCAACCTGGTGATCAAGCTTATCTTCGTGTCACTCCTATGAAAGGCACTCACCGTTTTGGAATCAAGGGCAAGCTAGCTCCGCGCTACATTGGTACTTTCCGCATTGTTGCAAGACGTGGTCAAGTGGCGTATAAATTGGAGTTGCCGCCGCAATTCTCTCATATCCACGATGTCTTCCATGTGTCGCAACTTCGTAAATGTTTCAAGGAATCTCCGCACCGAGCTGTGGATCACGAGATGCTCGAATTGCATGATGATTTTTCATATAAGGAACATCCGATCCGCATTCTCGATGAATCTGAACGTCGAACCCGTCAGAAGGTTACCAAGTTCCTCAAAGTGCAGTGGTCAAATCATACTGAAAATGAAGCCACTTGGGAACGCGAGGATAATCTTCGTGCGGAATACCCCGAACTTTTTCCTTCTACTTCTTAATTCTCGGGACGAGAATTCTTGTTAGTAGAGGAGATTTGTAACACCCCCAGTGGTTAACTACAGTAATCCCATTTTGATTATGCCACGTCAGCATGATTAACAGTGTCCGATCATCATTAACATCATATTGCATTTCAACTCCTAACCTCAAATTCAAATTTAAATGAAAGTGGAAAATAAAAGTTGTCCAACATAGAAACTAAATTGTTCATTAAAGAGCAAATAAATCAGAGACAATTATAAAATTGAAACCAACATCATTGGAGTTGGGTAAGTGACTCAAACATCTTCAAACAGCGACTAAAAACAATATTTAATAACCATTTATTAAATCTAATTTAAGTATGAAATGATGTTTTGCCCAAACTAATTTTAGGTGTTAGGAAATAAAGCACTGGTATTTATGGACTAGGTCTCCCTTTTTACAAAATTCGGTTTGGGGCCTAACTATTTACTAAACAGAGGTATATGAATTTATAAAAAGAGAAAAGAAAAGTAAAAAGGAAAAGCCCCCCCCCCGGACCAACTGGGCCAAGGCCCAGCCGGCCGGCCCACTCCCTCCCTATATGGCCTCCCCGTGGAGGCCAGCAAACCCTAGCCCACCCCGCACTCTTCCCTCGCTCCTCTGCTTCCCCCGACCCGATCCAGATCGAGGGGCGGCGACCCCGGCGACCGCGCCGCCCCGCTCCCCGTCGCCGTTCGACGCCACCAAGCCGGCGCCCCTTCGCCACCTCGTCGGACCGCCAGCCGCCGACGCCTCGCCTCCTCCCCGGAGCCTGCGCTCGCCGCCTCCCTCGTCGCCGTCGCTGCCCTCCCTCGCTGGACCGCCGAACCCCCACCGCCTCCTCGTCCTCCCCCTCAACGGCTACCCCGAGCCTCGCCGGCCCCCGAACCCCGGCAACGAATGTGAGCCCCGCCGCCGCCTCCCTCTCTCTCCTCGTCCCCGTCGCCCGTCCCGGTCGCCGCACTCCGGCCGCGCCCTGGCTCGCCCGCCCACGCCGATGGCCGCGCTCGCTGCGCCACTTCGTGCCCCCCCCGCGTCCCTCTGTCCTCGCCTCGCTCGCCGCACGCCTCGCCCGCGCAGCCTCGCTGCTGCCGCTGTCTTGCGCCGCCGCCCGCGCTGCTACTGCTGCTCCGCGTGCTGCTCGCCGCCCACGCACGCCGCTGCTCGCCAGCTGCCGCCGAGCCCAGCTTGCCGCCTGCGCCCGCGCGCCGCTCGGCGTCGCCTCGCCACTCCCCGCGCCGGCGCGCGCCCGTAGCCGCGTCGCCGCGCGGGTGCGTGTTGACCCGCTCCATTGGCCGGACCTGTCCGGCCCAGAATGGGCCTGGCCGCGGACGTGTCCGCCCCGGGCCACTGCCATGTGGGGCCTGCCCTGGAATAAAAAAAAAGAATTAAAAGAAATAGATAATTAATTATATAATTAACCTAATTAACTCTGTTTAATTAAACTAACTAATTAATCTGTGATTAACTTAATTAAACCCTAATTAATCTTAACAGACTGCTGATGTCATGCTGATGTCATGCTGACGTCATGCTGATGTCAGCATAACACTGTTTCGGATAATGTTTATTTTAAATAATTGAATAAATTCCAGAAATTAATAAAAACTTTAGAAAATCATATAAAATAATCCGTAACTCAGATCGAAAAACTTTGTACATGAAAGTTGCTCAGAACGACAAGACGAATCCGAAAGCGCGGTCCGTTCGTCCGTCGCACGTCCCTAACTATCCGAACATGCAACCGTTCCTCTCCGGTCATCTGTCTGACAAATGTCCGGAACCGGGAAAACATTCCCGGATGGATTCCTCCTTCCTCGGTGACGTGCAACCATACGTTAGGACACACCCGGCACTGCATATTGTCATGCCGTACTTTGCGTTGCTCATGTTTGCTATATATTTATACTGTTTCCTCCCCCTCTTCTCTCTCGATAGCCCCCGACCCCGACGTCGTCCCCGAGACCGACGCAGCTCCGGATCCCGAAGACACCATAGACGACCTTGCCCTTGCCGCCGAGCAACCAGGCAAGCCCCCCCTTTGATCATCCCGATATCGCCCATTCTATTTCTCATGCTTGCATTAGAATTGCTGCTGCTGCTGCTGCTTTACCTATTCTGATGCATAGCCTGTTCATTGTAACCTGCTGTTGATAATTACCTACATATCCTAAACTGTTTAGTCTAGGCTGGGTAGAGACCTATCAGTGACCCCACTTATCCCGACTGCCGCGCTGGATCGTCTGAAGACCCGATCAATGGGATTGAAGACCAGGACCCGACACCGCACATCACCCCCCCTTAGTTGTAACGACACTGCAGCGTTACTATCGAGTGCCGAGGGTGAAACCTCTTGTAGCACTTCTGATGTTAACTCTGTAGAGTAGCTATTCGGTCGTGGTCATCGAGGGTGATTCCTCCTTCACCGCTTCCGATAACGACGCTGTCCTACAACACCTCAAGTGTGGACCCAGTGAGGGTGATCCCTCCTAGTTCACCTTGACGGATACATCGAGTGGGAATTCAATGAGGGTGATACCTCGGATTCCCTGATGTTATGGACACACGGATACTTGGACCTTACAATGTTACTTGGAAAGGCGGGTCGACCCTGAGGGGTACCCGCATGTGATGTGAAGGCGGGTTGCCAGTGTGGTGCCCGAGTGGTGAATACGAGGCGCGGCCGGGCATTCTTGGCCCTTGCCGCAAGTCCTCGAGACGGGGCGACGGGGTCACATCTTTCGTGAGTCTCTGCTCGTTACCGCAAGCCCTAGTCCTAACGATTTGGATATTTGATCCGAGCAGACCTCTGGTCTGATAGCACTAACCATCACGTGGGCATAGTATGGGCGCTCTGCATCGTATGCATCAGCCGAAAGCTCTGTCAGACGTCCAGTTCAGCAGTGCGGCATGGAGTGATTGGCGCCATTTCGGTGGTGCTTGGATCTGGGCCATGTACGCAACGACCCGGAGGGCGAGGGGCGATGGCCAAGACCCCCTTGCGCTTAGGATGTAGACCGGCGGGGACCTCTCTGCTGAGCTGTAGGTAGGGTTGCGATGTGTCGTTTGGCCGAGGCTGGGCATGACCCAGGAAAGTGTGTCCGGGCGAAGTTAATCGAGCGTGTTGGGTAAGTTGGTGCACCCCTGCAGGGAAGAACACTTCTATCGATAGCCGGTCCTACGGTAAAGGACACTCGGAGTTGTATCCTGATTGATACAATTTAGAACTGGATACCTGTGATGAGACCTGTATATATGGCTCTGGGATTGCTTCTCGCAGGGAGTCGAGAAGGGATCTCAGGACGAGGTTGATGAATGTATGGCTCTGGGATTGCTTTCTCGCAGGGAGTCGAGAAAGGATCTCTGGGTGAGGTTGAGACTTAATGATACTACTACATTATATTGTACTGTTCTACTCTCTTCTACTGCTGCAAGACCGCTGAAGATGCTAGTCTTCGATAGGACTAGGCCTTCTCTCTATTCTGGCATTTCTGCAGCCCAGTCCACATATACAGCCTCCCCTTGAAAATGTTGCATATGTAGTGTAGATCCTTGCTTGCTGAGTACTTCTGAGTACTCACGGTTGCTTTGTTTTCCTTTTCTCCCCATATCAGTTTGTCGTGACCAAGATGATGGAGCCCCCTGAGACAGATGCCCCGACGATCGTTACTACTGCTACCCAGAGGATGGATACTATTACGAGTTGACTGACGACCAGGAGTAGGATCGGAGTGTCCCAGGCAGGAGGCCTTGTGCCTTTCGATCGTAGTGTTTTCTTTTGCCCCGCCTTTCTAAAGGCCTTTCTGTACTTTCTTTCATATCTGTACTCAGATATCTGATGCTTCCGCTGACGCTTGTTCGCAAGCTTATGTATTCGAGCCCTCGAGGCCCCTGGCTTGTAATATAAAGCTTGTATGACTTTATTTATGTTTTAGAGTTGTGTTGTGATATCTTCCCGTGAGTCCTTAGGCTTGATCGTGTGCATTTGCGTGTATGATTAGTGCACGATCGGGCCGGGGGCGTCACACCCTGGGAGAAAGATCGATAGGTGCCTGGACTCATGAGAGAGAGAGATTACCTAAAGGACTCATAAGAGAGATTAGGTGAAGAATCCTGTGTCTGGACTCTTGTGAGATTACGATGCTAGAAGCTATCTCGGCTTTGTATCTTTTGATCTAAAGTTTAAGCAATATATAGACAATGCTAAGATTTTTATTTTCCAGGAAAAGGGAGAGAAACAAAGGAAGGACACCTCGCGCTACGTCAAATCTCTACGGAAAGGACGCTCAGATTTTTTTCTTCCCCGACAGAAACAAACTTGCATACGTGGAATCTCCTGTTACATCCTGTGGCTCCAAACACATGTAAATTAATTGGACGGCCTAAACTCCTTAACTCTAACTCAGATTTTTTTCCTGAGAGAAATGGAGAGAGACCAAGTGCAGGACGACTTATGTACGTCGGATCCCATTTACTTTGGATCTCATGTTTCATCGGATGGTTGCAAACACATAGTAAATTAATTGGGTGGCCTAAATTTCTTAATTCCAAGGATTACCATGGTGTCTCGTATGGTGCGTCCAACTAGTAAATATAAGATTTGTAATTTAGTAGTGAGCACAAAGCAACATATATCATGCAATGACGAAGTCTAACTCTCTTCTTATGCATCGGCATGTCATAAAAGAACAATTCATGCACATCAAGTAAAGACCAATACATAGCATAAGCAGTTTCTTGTAATTTTGTCATGTTGGAAACATAGAGAGGCGGAGATGTAGTTCCTCTATCATAATAATTGCAAGTAGGAGCAGCAAGCACATGCATATTATATTCATCAAAACTATCATGTGCAATGGTAAAATGCAACCCATCAATATAATCCTTAATAAGTGCAAACTTCTTCGATATAGTTTAGTTGGGAGAATTCAAAAAGATAATAGGACTATCATGTGTGGGTGCAATAGCAACAATTTCATTATTAACATAAGGAACTATAGCAAGTTCATCTCCACAAGCATAATTCAAATTGGCATCTTGGCCACAAGCATAGCAAGCATCAAGTTCATCAAAAAGGGATATTTCAAAAGAATCAATGGGATCATAGCAATTATCATAGCATTCATCCTTCGGTAAGTACGAAGGGAAATTAAACAATGTATGAGTTGAAGAGTTACTCTCATTAGAAGGTGGGCACGAGTAGCTAATCCGCTCTTCCTCCTTTTGTTCTTCGCTCTCCTCATCATCTTTTTCATCCAATGAGCTCACAGTTTCATCAATTTCTTCTTCCATAGATTTCTGCAAAATATTAGTCTCTTCTTGGACAGCAGAGACTTTCTCAATAAATACATCAATATCGGAATTGTATTTATAATTCTCATAGCAATATTTAAGTATAACAAAATCTTCAGGTCTATAAATTGCATCATCATAATCTTCATACTTTTCAAACAAAGATTCAATTTCATAAGCACCCTTAAAAGCAACAAATTCTTCTATTCGTTCCACATCATAGTAATCATATCTACCATTATCTTAAGAAGCCAAGGTTTCATTATCATTAAATTTGCATGAAAAGGGAAGGTGTCGAGCTTTCATCCTAAAGCAACAAGTATAATCATATATAGAGCATAGATTCCAAGCATACCATTTCAAAATTTCAATTTGATCCCATAAGAGTTTCCCTTTTGAGACAAGCGATAATCCCTAAAGTATTCACGTTGATCCAACGTGTCTCCCATTATCAAGTGTTTCGTGTTTCATATCAAATGTTGATCCCTAAAGTATTCACGTTGATCCAAAGTGTCTCCCATTATAAAGTGTTCCATATCCATAACTAAAGATAGAGAACAACTTAGAATAGAAAATAAAAACTACTTAGTGATAAAGCAAACAAGCACACATGAGAATATTCACCCCACGCTATTGCTCCCCGGCAACAGCGCCAGAAAAAGGTCTTGATAACCCACAAGTATAGGGGATTGTTTGTAGCCTTTTTCCATAAATAGGAGTGTCGAACCCAACAAGGAGCTAAACGTAGAACAAATATTCCCTCAAGTTCTATCGACCACCGATACAACTCAACGCACACTTAATGTTTGCTTTACCTAGAACAAGTATGAAACTATTTTGTAGGTGTGATGCTAGAACTACTTTGCATGAATGAAACTAGGAGTACTTTGCGAGAATAAAACTACGAACAAAATGCAAGATAATAAAAGTAGACAGCTTTTGTCACATAAGAAAGTCATTTGTCCCTAGGTGATCGATAACTAAACCGGTAATCATTGTTGCAATTTTATATGAGGGAGAGGCATGAGCTAACATACTTTCCATACTTGGATCATATGCACTTATGATTGGAACTCTAGGAAGCATCCACAACTACCAAAGATCATTAAGGTAAAACCCAACCATAGCATTAAGTATCAAGTCCTCTTTATCCCATACGCAACAACCCCCTTACTCGGGTCTGTGCTTCTGTCACTCACGCCACCCGCCATAAGAGAACCATGAACGTATTGTAACACCCTACAGCGGAGATCCCTCATGTTTGCGTGACACAGAGGGCACTGTAGGACAGCACCAAAATAAAATATACAACTCAAACCAATCATGATCATCTATCAACCCATAGGACAAAACGGATCTACTAAACATCATAGGATAACCGCATATCATTGGGAAAATAATATATAGTGTTGAGCACCATGATTAAGTAGAGATTACAGCGGGGAAAAGAGGGTGTTACACCGCTGCATAGAGGGGGAGAAAGTTGGTGTTGACGGTCGCAAGGTTCTTGATGTAGATCGCCGTCACGATCCTAGCCCCGGCGGCGCTCCGGCACCACCGGGAGAGAGGGGAGAGAGCCCCGTCCTTGGCCTCCCCCTAGATGGGAGGAGGGTTTCCCCTCTCGTCTGTGGCCTCCATGGCGGCGGAGGGGCAGGAGCCCCTCCGAGATTGGATCTCCCTCTCTCTTCTCTTCTGTTTCGCGTCCCCCCAGATCTAGCCGAAAACCATTTCTTAAGTATCCGGAGATCCGTAACTCCGATTGTGCTGAGATTTTAACATGATTTTTTTATGGATATAAGATTCCTTGCACCCGAAGTAGAGCTCGAACCGACTTGCGAGGAGGGCACATACCACCACCACGCGCCTGCGGCCTGGGGCGCGCCCTGGTGTCTCGTGGTGGCCGTGGGCCCCCGTTTGTGTTGATTCCACATCACAAAAATCATAAATATTCTAGAATAATTCTCCGTAAATTTTTATCACGTTTGGACTTCGTTTGATATGGATATTCTGTGAAACAAAAAACATGCAACAAACAGGAACTGGCACTGGGCACTGGATTAATAGTTTAGTCCAATAAATCATATAAAATGTTGCCAAAAGTATGTGAAAGTTTTACAATATTGGCATGAAACAATCAAAAATTATAGATACGACGGAGACGTATGATGTCGCTTGAGACTGCATCGGTATTCCCCAAAGAGGAAGTGATGATGCAACACAACTACGGTAGGTATTTCCCTAGGTTATGAAACTAAGGTTATCAAACCAGAAGTAGAACCAAGCAACACTATGTAAACGGTACCTGCACACAAAGAACAAATACTTGCAACCCGACGCGTAAGAGGGGTTGTCAATCCCTCCATAGTAAAAATATAGATAAATTTGTGATAGATTGTATAAATAGCTATAGAGAAAACACGAAATAAAATAAGTAATTAAAAAGTGCAGCAAGGTATTTTTGGGTTTTTGGAATAATAGATCTGAAAATAAAAGCGAATAAAAATAGATCTCAAAGCAAATATGATGAAGGATAGACCCGGGGGCCATAGATTTCACTAGTGGCTTCTCTCGAGAAAATAGCATACGGTGGGTAAACAAATTCCTGTTGGGCAATTAATAGAAGATCGAATAATTATGACGATATCCAAGGCAATGATCAATATATAGGCATCACGTACAAGAGTAGTAGACCGACTCTTGCCTGCATCTACTACTATTATTCCACACATCGACCGCTATCCAGCATGCATCTAGTGTATTAAGTTCATGGAGAAACGGAGTAATGCAATAACAATGATGCCATGATGTAGACGAGATATATTCATGTAGGAATAGCCCCCATCTTGTTATCCCTAATAGCAACAATACATGCGTGTCTTGTGATGCGGCTTGAACTACGTCGGTATTTCCCCAAAGAGGAAGGGATGATGCAGCACAGCTACGATAGGTATTTCCCTCAGTGATGAGACCAAGGTTATCGAACCAGTAGGAGAACCACGCAACACTATGTAAATGATACCCGCACACAAAGAACAAATACTTGCAACCCGACATGTTAAAGTGGTTGTCAATCCCTTTTGGGTAACGGTGCCAAAAATTGTCTAGTTGTCGAGATAGAAATTGTGATAGATTGGATAAATAGATCTCGATAAAACACGAAATAAAATAAAGTGCAACAAAGTATTTTTGGGTTTTTAATAATATAGATCTGAAAATAAAATATGCAAATAAAAGAAAAGGCAAAGCGTAATGTAAATCTGAAAATATATGATGAGAAAATAGACCCGGGGGCCTTAGATTTCACTAGCAGCTTCTCTCGAGAAAAATAGCATACGGTGGGTAAACAAATAACTGTTGGTCAATTGATAGAACTTCAAATAATTATGACGATATCCAGGCAATGATCATTATATAGGCATCACGCCCAAGATTAGTAGACCGACTCCTGCCTGCATCTACTACTATTACTCCACACATCGACCGCTATCCAGCATGCATCTAGTGTATTTAGTTCATGGAGAAACGGAGTAATGCAATAAGAATGATGACATGATGTAGACAAGATCTATTCAAGTAGGAATAGACCCCATCTTGTTATCCTTAATAGCAACGATACATACGTGTCATTTCCCCTTCTGTCACTGGGATTGAGCACCATAAGATCGAACCCGTCACAAAGCACCTCTTCCCATGGCAAGAAAAATCGACCTAGTCGGCCTAACTAAACAAAAGATTCGAAGAAGAAATAAGAGGCTATAAGTAATCCTGCATATAAGAGATCAAAACTCAAATAACTTTCATGGATAGATCTGATCATAAACTCAAAGTTCATCGGATCCCAACAAACACAACGCAAAAAGAGTTACATCAAATAGATCTCCAAGAGACCATTGTATTGGGAATCAAAAGAGAGAGAGGAAGCCATCTAGATACTAACTACGGACCCGTAGGTCTACGATGAACTACTCACGCATCATCGGAGAGGCATCAATGAGGATGATGAACCCCTCCGTGACGGTGTATAGATTGGATCTGTGGTTTCCAGAACTTGCGATTGCTGGAATTGTGTTTCATCGACTCCCCTAGGGTTTTTGGATTTTCGGGGTATTTATAGAGCAAAGAGGCGGTGCGGGAGGCGGCCGAGGTGGGCACAACCCCCCAGGGCGCGCCTGAGCCCCCAGGCGCGCCAAGGTGGGTTGTGCTCCCCTCGGAGCCCCCCTCTGGTACTTCCTTGGCCCAACTTGTGTTTTCTTTTCCAGAAAAATCTCCAAAAAATTTCGCTGCATTTGGACTCCGATTGGTATAGATTTTGTGCGAAGTAAAAAACAAGCAAAAAAACAGCAACTAGCAATGGGCACTACGTCAATAGGTTAGTCCCAAAAAATGATATAAAGTTGCTATAAAATGATTGTAAAACATCCAAGAATGATAATATAACAACATGGAACAATCAAAAATTATAGATACATTGGAGATGTATCAGCATCCCCAAGCTTAATTCATGCTCGTCCTCGAGTAGGTAAATGATAAAAAACAGAATTTTTGATGTGGAATGCTGCCTAACATGTTCATCACATATTCTTTTCTTTTGTATAGCATGGACATTTGGACTTTTATATGATTCAAAGAAATAGTCTAGTTTTGACATGAAGATTTCAATACTCAAGCATATCAACAAGCAACCATGTCTTTCAAAATATCAACACTAAAGCAAGTTATACCTAGCCCATTATGCTCAATCATTGATCCATTCATGAAACACACTCACATATTAGCTACACCCAATGCTCAAGTACGATCAAAGTGCCCCTTAGTTGGTGCTTTATAAGAGAAGATGGAGACTAAATAAAAATAAAATTTGCATAAAGTAAAAAGAAAGGCCCTTCGCAGAGGGAAGTAGGGATTTGTTGAGGTGCCAGAGCTCAAAGCGAAAAATTAAGAGATAAAACATTTTGGGTGGCATGCTTTTCCTGTCAACGAAAACGATCGAGTAATTCCCAATACTTTCCATGCCAGATATATCATAGGTGGTTCCCAAACAGAAAGTAAAGTTTATTCCTTTTTCCACCATACTTTCACATTCCATGGCTAACCGAATCCACGGGTGCCGTCCATACCAACACTTTCCAAAGAATTTATTATTTGACAACATAAAGTAAATTCATTTTTCATTTCGGGACTGGGCATTGATAACCCACAAGTGTAGGGGATCGTTTGTAGCCTTCTTCAATAAATAAGAGTGTCGAACCCAACGAGGAGCTAAAGGTAGAACAAATATTCCCTCAAGTTCTATCGACCACCGATACAACTCTACGCACACTTTAACGTTTGCTTTACCTAGAACAAGTATGAAACTATTTTGCAATAATAAAACTACGAGTACTTTGCGAGAATAAAACTATGAATAAATTGCAAGGTAATAAAAGTGGATAGCTTTGACAACAAGAAAGTCATTTGTCCCTAGGCAATCGATAACAAGTATCGGTAATCATTCTTGTAATTTTATATGAGGGACAGGCATGAGCTAACATACTTTATCTACTTGGATTATACGCACTTATGATTGGATCCCTAGCAAGCATCCGCAACTACTAAGGATCATTAAGGTCATGAAACCCAACAATAGCATTAAGTATCAAGTCCTCTTTACTGCCATATGCCATAACCCACTTATCCGTGTTTTGGCTGCTGTCACCCCCGCAATGCAGACAATAAGCAAACCATGAACATATTGCAACACCCTACAGCGGGGGCCCCTCCGTTTGCGTGACATGGAAAGCACCGTAGGACAGTACCATAATAAAATATACAATCATACCAACCAAGATCACGATTAAACCACAGGACAAAACGGATCTACTCAAACATCATAGGATAGCCAAATATCATTGGGAAATAATATATGGAGTTGAGCACCATGTTTAAATAGAGATTACATCGGAGAGAAGAGGTGTTACACCGCTGCATAGAGGGGGAGAAAGTTGGTGTTGATGGTAGCAAGATTGTTGATGTAGATCGCCGTCACGATCCTAGCCCCGGCGGCACTCCAGCGCCACCGGGAGAGAGGGGGAGAGAGCCCCCCTCGTTCTTCTTCTTCCTTGGCCTCCCCCAAGATGGAAGGAGGGTTCCCCCTCTGGTCCATGGCCTCCATGGTGGCAGAGGGGTAGGAGCCCCTCCGAGATTGGATCTATCCCCCTGTTCTCTTCTGTTTCGAGTTCCCCAGATCTGGCCCTTCACGGTTTCTTAAATTCCCAGAGATCCGTAACTCCGATTATACTGAAAAAATTACACAATTTTTTTCCATAAATTATCTTTCTTGCACCAGAAGAAGGCCCCCAACCTCCTTACGGGGAGTGCACAAGACACCTAGGCATGTTAGGGGGTGCCCGGCGCGCCCTGGTGGGTTGTGGAGGCTATGGGCCTTCGTTAGCGTTGATTCCACCTCCTAAAAATCACATAAATCCCAAAATTTCTCCGTATATTTTTATCGCGTTTGGACTTCATTTAATATGGACTTTCTGCGAAACAAAAAACATGCAACAAACAGGAACTGGCACTGGGCACTGGATCAATAGGTTAGTCCAATAAATCATATAAAAAGTTGCCAAAAATATGTGAAAGGTGTATAATATTGGCATGACACAATCAAAAATTATAGATATGACGGAGACGTATCAGCATCCCCAAGCTTAATTCCTGCTCGTCCTCGAGTAGGTAAATGATAAAAAAAAGATAATTTTTGATGTGGAATGCTACCTAGCATAAACTTGATCATATATCTAGTCATGGCATGAATATTAAGACATAAGTGATTCAAAGCAATAGTCTATAATTTGACATAAAGACATCAATACTCAAGCATCCCAACAAACAATCATGTCTTTCAAAATATCAACGCTAAAGAAAGTTATCCCTACAAAATCATATACTCTTGTCATGCTCTGTCTTCTTAACACAAAGTATTTATCACGCATAACCCCGATGACAAACCGAACAATTGGTTCATACTTTTTAACGCGCTTCAGCTTTTTCAACCCTCACGCAATACATGAGCGCGAGCCATGGATATAGCACTATGGGTGGAATAGAGTATGATGATAGGGGTAATATAGAGAAGACAAAAAAGTAAGAAAGTATCACATCGACGCGGCTAACCAACGGGCTATGGAGATGCCCATCAATTGATATCAACGTGAGGAGTAGGGATTGCCATGCAATGGATGCACTAAGAGCTATAAGTGTATGAAAGCTCAACATGAAAACTAAGTGGGTGTGCATCCAACTTGCTTGCTCATGAAGACCTCGGGCATTTGAGGAAGCCCATCATCGGAATATGCAAGCCAAGTTCTATAATGAAAAATTCCCACTAGTATATGAAAGTGACTAAATAGGAGACTCTCTATATGAAAAACATGGTGCTACTTTGAAGCACAAGTGTGGTAAAGGATAGTAACAATGCCCCTTCTCTCTTTTTTTTTCTTTTTTCTTTTTCTTCCCTTTTTTTCTCTCATTGTCCGGAGTCTCATCCCGAATTGTGGGGGAATCATAGTCTCCATCATCCATTCCTTACTGGGACAATGCTCTAATAATGAATAATGATGATCATCACACTTCTATTTACTTATAACTCAAAATAAATAAAAATTACAACTCGATACCTAGAACAAAGTATGACTCTATATGAATGCCTCTGGCAGTCTACCAGGATGTGCAATGATCTAGCAGAACAATGATATCAAAAAACAGACAAGCCATGGAAATATCATGCTAGCTATCTTACGATCATGCAAAGCAATATGACAATGAATGCTCAAGTCATCAAAATGGAGGCGGTGGAAGTTGCATGGCAATGTATCTCGGAATGGCTATGGAAGGGACATAATAGGTAGGTATGGTGGCTGTTTTGAGGAAGATATAATAAGGCTTATGTGTGATAGAGCATATCATATCACGGGGTTTGGATGCACCGGTGAAGTTTGCACCGACTCTTGAGGTGAGAAAGGGCAATGCTCGGTACCGAAGAGGCTAGAAAATTGCAGAAAGTTAAGAGTGCGTATAATCCATGGACTCACATTAGTCATAAAGAACTCATATAGTTATTGTGAAAGTTTATTAGACCTCGAAGCAAAGTACTACTACGCATGCCCCTAGGGGGATAGATTTGGTAGGAAAAGACCATCGCTCGTCCCCGACCGCCACTCATAAGGAGGACAATCAATAATAAATCATGCTCCGACTTCATAGCATAACGAGAGACTATACGTGCATGCTTCGGGAATCACAAACCTTAACACCAATATTCTTACTAACCACAACTATTTACTAGTACTTCCCACATATTCAATCTCTATATCGCAAAACTATTGCAAGGAATCAAACATATCATATTTAGTGATCCATAAGTTTTATGTAGGATTTTATGACTAACCTTGCAATTGTCCAATGCCCGTTGACTCTGTAAATTGATATAAGTTAAGCAAGAGAGTTTCATTCTTTCTACAAAAGACCATGCTCTAATAAATATAAGTGAAGCAAAAGAGCATTATACAAATAACGGTTTTCTAAGTGAAGAGAAACAGGCAATCCAAACTTCAAATGATATATGTGAAGCACATGAAGCTTTCTATAAATCCATACTCAAAAGATATAAGTGAAGTGCAATGAGCATTCTATAAATCAACCATGGACTATCTCATTCCAGCATGGTGCATAAAATAAAAGTAAAAAACTAAACACAAAAGGCGCTGCAAGATTTGCACATATCACGTGAACGAAATGAAGACGAAAACATACCGATACTTGTTGAAGAAAGATGGGATGCCTTCCGGGGCATCCCCAAGCTTAGTTGCTTGAGTCTCCTTGAATATTTACTTGGGGTGCCTTGGGCATCCCCAAGCTTGAGCTCTTGCCTCTCCTCCTTCTTCTCATATCGAGATCTCCTTGATCTTTGATAACTTCATCCACACAAAACTCAACAGAAACCTCGTGAGATCCATTGGCATAATTGTGACGCCCCCGGCCCGATCGTGCACTAATCATACACGCAAATGCACACGATCAAGAATAAGGACTCACGGGAAGATATCACAACACAACTCTAAAACATAAATAAATTCATACAAGCTTTATATTACAAGCCAGGGGCCTTGGGGGCTCGAATACATAAGCTTGCGAACAAGCGTCAGCGGAAGCATCAGATATCTGAGTACAGATATGAAATAGAAACAGAAAGGCCTTTAGAAAGGCGGGGCAAAATAAAACACTACGATCGAAAGGCGAAGGCCTCCTGCCTGGGACCCTCCAATCCTACTCCTGTTCGTCAGTCAACTCGTAGTAGTATCCATCCTCTGGGTAGTAGTAGTAGCGATCGTCGGGGCATCTGTCTTAGGGGGCTCCGTCCTCTGGTCACGTCAAACTGATATGGGGAGAAAAAGGAAAACAAAGCAACCGTGAGTACTCAGAAGTACTCAGCAAGCAAGGATCTACACTACATATGCAACATTATCAAGGGGAGGCTGTATATGTGGACTGGGCTGCAGAAATGCCAGAATAGAGAGAAGGCCTAGTCCTATCGAAGACTAGCATCTTCAGCGGTCTTGCAGCAGTAGAAGAGAGTAGAACAATACAATATAATGTAGTAGTATCATTAAGTCTCAACCTCACCCAGAGATCCTTTCTCGACTCCCTGCGAGAAAGCAATCCCAGAGCCATACAGTCATCAACCTCGTCCGGAGATCCCTTCTCGACTCCCTGCGAGAAGCAATCCCAGAGCCTCATATCCAAGTATCCAGTTCTAAAAATTGTATCAATCAGGATACAACTCCGAGTGTCCTTTACCGTAGGACCGGCTATCGATAGAAGTGTTCTTCCCTGCAGGGGTGCACCAACTTACCCAACACGCTCGATTAACTTCGGCCGGACACACTTTCCTGGGTCATGCCCGGCCTCGGCCAAACGACACATCGCAACCCTACCTACAGCTCAGCAGAGAGGTCCCCGTCGGCCTATATCCTAAGCGCTCAGGGGTCATGGGCCATCGCCCTGTGCACTCCGGGTCGTTGCGAGCAGAGCGAATCACGGTACCACCCCTCAGGATGGCGCCGGCCCAGCCCGGCCGCAGTGCTGAACTGGACGTCTGACAGAGCTTTCGGCTGATGCATACGATGCAGAACGCCCATACTATGCCCACGTGATGGTTAGTGCTATCAGACCAGAGGCCTGCTCGGATCAAATATCCAAATCGCTAGGACTAGGGGCTTGCGGTAACGAGCAGAGACTCACGAAAGATGTGACCCCGTCGCCCCGTCTCGAGGACTTGCGGCAAGGGCCATGAATGCCCGGCCACGCCTCGTATTCACCACTCGGGCACCACACTGGCAACCCGCCTTCACATCACACGCGGGTACCCCTCAGGGTCGACCCGCCTTTCCAAGTAACATTGTAAAGTCCAAGTATCCGTGTGTCCATAACATCAGGGAATCCGAGGTATCACCCTCGTTGGATTCCTACCGACGTAACTGCCAAGATGAACGTAGGAGGAATCACCCTCGATGAGTTCACACTTGAGGTGTTGCACGACAGGGTCGTATCGGAAGTGGAGAAGGAGGAACCACCCTCGATGACCACGACCGAATAGCTTCTCTACAGAGTTAACATCAGAAGTGCTACAAGAGGTTTCACCCTCGGCACTTGATAGTAACGCTGCAGTGTCGTTACAACTAAGGGGGGGGGTGATGTGCGGTGTCGGGGCCTGGTCTTCAATCCCATTGATCGGGTCTTCTGACGATCCAGCGCGGCAGTCGGGGTAAGTGGGGTCACTGATAGGTCTCTACCCAGCCTAGACTAAACAGTTTAGGATATGCAGGTAAATATCAACAGCAGGCTACAATAAACAGGCTATGCATCAGAATAGGTAAAGCAGTAGTAGCAGCAATTCTAATGCAAGCATGGGAAATTAGAATGGGCGATATCGGGATGATCAAAGGGGGGGGCTTGCCTGGTTGCTCGGCGGCAAGGGCAAGGTCGTCAATGGTGACTTCGGTCTCCGGAGCTGCGTCGGCCTCGGGGACGACGTCGGTGTCTAACGAGAGAGAAGAGGGGGAGGAAACAGTATAAATATGGAGCAAGCATAAGCAACACGATGTACGACATGGCAATACGCAGTGCTAGGGGTGATCTAACGTATGGTTGCACGTCACCGAGGAAGGGGGAATCCATCCGGGAAAGTATTCCCGGTTCCGGACATATGTCAGACAGATGACCGGAGAGGGACGGTTGCATGTTCGGGTAGTTAGGGACGTGTGACAGACGAACGGACCGCGTATTCGGATTCGTCTCGTCGTTCTGAGCAACTTTCATGTACAAAGTTTTTCGATCTGAGCTACGGATTAATTTATATGATTTTCTAAAGTTTTTATTAATTTCTGGAATTTATTTAATTTATTTAAATTAACATTATCCGAAACAGTGTCTTGCTGACGTCAGCATGACGTCAGCATGACGTCAGGACCAGTGGGTCCCACCTGTCATACTCACATTAGGCTAATTAGGTTAACTAATTAATTTACTGTTTAACTAACACTAACTACTTAATTAGATTAACCTAATCAGGATTAATTAACTTAATTAATTAACTAATTAATTATTTAATTAATTAATTAATTTTATTTATTTTAATTTTTAATTTCATTATTTTCCTAAAACGTTTTTTTTTTGTGGGGCTGGGCCCCGTCTGTCAGCGGCACAGGGGCCTGGGCCCAGCTGGCAGTGGCCCAGGAGGCCACAGCGGCACGAGCGCGTGGCGCGGCGCTGGCCAGGGGCGAGCGGGCGCCGGGCGCGGCCAGGCGCGGGCCGACAGTGAGGGGCGAGGCGGGGGGCGAGGCCAGGCAGCGGAGGCCGGCGAGCAGCAGCAACAGCGCGGCAGTAGGCGGAGGAGCGGCAGCACGGCGAGGCAGGCGGCGCAGCGAGGCGGAGCGGAGCTACGGGCGTGCGGGGGGAGCGGCGCGGGGAACGGCCGTGGTGAGCACGGGCAAGATGCGGCCCTGGCGCGCGCGTGCGTGCGAGGCGGGCGCGGGGCGGCAGCGACGGCAAGCGGGTACGGCGGGGGAGAGGGAGGCAGAGGCCGGGGCCTCACTTGCGGTGCAGGGGAATGGGGCGGCGAGGCACGACGGCGACCGGCGAGGGAGAGGCGATGACGGGGCAGTCCGGTGTGGCGGCGACGCTGGCGAGGTGCGAAGGGACGGCGGCGTCGAGGACGTGTCCGGCGGCGAGGCGAGGCCACGGCCCCAGGCGGCCGTCGCGCGAGAGAGAGGAGGGGCACGGGGTCCAGGGGCGACGACGGCGTCGAAGTCTGGCGGCGGGGCGCGGCTCGATCCCTCCTGGATCGGGGGGGGAGAGCGAGAGAGTGGGGGGGAATGGGGGTGTCGGTGGCTAGGGTTTCGGCACCAGGGGGTTAAGGGAGTGGGGAGTGGCCGGCTGGGCCGGCTGGGTCGAGGCCAGCTGGGCTAGGCCCAGTTAGGCCAGGGGTTTTCTCCCTTCTTTTTTTTTCTGTTTTCTTTTGTCTTTCTTTTTATTTCTTTTCTTATTTTCTGTTTGCTAATTGTTAGGGCACTAAATGCATTTTGTAAAAAGTGTGACCTAGACCATAAATACCAGTGCATCATACCCTATCACCAAAAACTAGCTTGGACAAAATATAATTTCATATTTATTTTAAATAAATTAAAAGGTCATTAAATATTATTTTCAGCCACTGTTTGAGGATGTTCAAGCCACTTATCCATTTTCAATAATGTTGGTTTCAATTTTAGTAATGCCTCTAAATTATTTGCCATAATATGAACAATTTAGTTTCTGATTTGAGCAACTTTTATTTTCCACTTTCATTTAAATTTGAATTTTGACTTGGGAGTTGAAATGCAATATGATACTAATGATGATCATGCACTGTTAAACATGATGACATGGCATAATCAAAAGGGTGATTACTGTAGTTAACCACTGGGGGTGTTACAAATCTCCTCTACTAACAAGAATTCTCGTCCCGAGAATTAAGAAGTAGAAGGAAAAAGTTCGGGGTATTCCGCACGAAGATTATCCTCGCGTTCCCAAGTGGCTTCATCTTCAGTATGATTTGACCACTGCACTTTGAGGAACTTGGTAACCTTCTGACGAGTCCGACGTTCAGCTTCATCGAGAATGCGGATCGGATGTTCCTTATATGAAAGATCATCATGCAATTCGAGCATTTCATGATCCACTGCTCGGTGCGGAGATTCTTTGAAGCACTTTCGAAGTTGTGACACGTGGAAGACGTCGTGGATGTGGGAGAATTGCGGCGGCAATTCCAATTTATATGCCACCTGACCACGTCTAGCAATAATGCGGAAAGGACCAATGTAGCGCGGAGCTAGCTTGCCCTTGATTCCAAAACGGTGAGTGCCCTTCATAGGAGTGACACGAAGATAAGCTTGATCACCAGGTTGATAAGTCAAACCCCATCGTTTGCGATCATAGTTGCTCTTCTGGCGGTCCTGAGCCCCTTTGAGGCTTTCTCGGACAATACGGACTTGTTCTTCGGCGTGTTGAATAATGTCCGGTCCAACAAGAGGTCGTTCCCCAGTTTCTGACCAATTCAGAGGGGTTCGACACTTACGTCCATATAGAACTTCGAAGGGGGCCATTTTCAAGCTGGCTTGATAGCTGTTGTTATAAGAGAACTCGGCATATGGAAGAGATTCTTCCCACTTCTTACCGAAAGAAATAACACAAGCTCGCAGCATGTCTTCAAGCACTTGGTTGACTCGCTCAACTTGGCCTCGGGACTGAGGATGATAAGCTGAACTCCAGGTAATATGAGTTCCCATAGCCTTTTGAAAACTTTCCCAGAAATGACCGGTGAATATGCTGCCACGGTCTGAACTGATCTCTTTCGGAATACCGTGGAGTGAAACAATTCTGGAGATATATAATTCTGCTAACTGACTAGCAGTGATCGTCTCCTTGACAGGCAGGAAGTGTGCAACTTTGGAGAGTTGGTCGACGACGACAAGAATAGCGTCGTGACCCTTCTGTGACCTGGGAAGTCCTGTAATGAAATCCATCTGAACCTTGTCCCATTTCCATAGAGGAATAGGAAGTGGTTGCAGAATTCCAGCTGGTTTCTGATGTTCGGCTTTAACGCGACGACACACATCACATTCAGCAACATATCGAGCAATGTCTTGCTTCATTCTAGACCACCAGTACCTTTGACGGAGATCACGATACATCTTGGTGCTACCCGGATGAATAGACAGCGGGGTATCATGTGCCTCCTTCATGACCTTGTCAGTCATAAGTTCGAAACGAGGTATGACAATGCGGTTTCTGAAATACAAGGTTCCATCTTCAGACAGCGAGAAATCCCTGTACTTTACAAGGTGAAGGTCTATCTTCATCAGATCAATTTCAGCATCTTTAGCTTGCGCATTCTTAACAGCTTTCTCAAGATCTGGTTGTATCACAAGGTTATTAAGAGAACCCTGTGGGACAATACGGAGATTCAGCTTGCATAGTTCTTCAAAAAGACGAGGTTGAGCTCACCTAACCATGAGGTTGTCGCAATATGACTTGCGTCTTAAGGCATCAGCCATCACGTTAGCCTTGCCAGGGGTATAAGATATACCCAAATCGTAGTCCGCAATGGCCTCCATCCATCTTTGCTGACGGAGATTCAGAGATGGCTGAGTGAACAAGTACTTCAAACTTTTATGATCCGTGTAGATCTCGCAACGATTACCGAGGAGGTAATGTCGCCACAACTGCAGTGCATAGATGACAGCAGCTAGTTCTAGATCATGTACCGGATAATTCTCTTCATGTGGGCGCAACTGACGAGATCCATAAGCAATCACTTTACGCTCTTGCATTAGGACACAGCCTAATCCTTCACGGGATGCATCACAATAAATCACAAAGTCTTTGCGGGTATCTGGAGGAGAAAGTACTGGGGTATTGTAACGGATTGACATCTGCCCCGGTGGATAAAGAATGTACTCTGGATGTATCCCTGCTCGAACAGCTGGTAGCTGCATCGCAAGGTGTGGTGGAAACAAACGATCCATCTGAAACAGAGGAAACTCATGATTGTCAAAAGACAAGGAGAAGTATAACCGATCTCGGAGAGAAAGGTTAAACAAAACAATGGAAAGGAAAATGATTATCAGACTAATCAGATCAATGTCAGGGAAATCGCGCATATATCCAGCTCCCCGGGTGGACGAGAATTACGAGATCCTAAGTGTCGGCGTTAGTAAACTTTAGTTAACCCGAAAGGAAGAGAGGTCAGAGTCCCAGAGTAAAGATGAGGAATAAAAGATACTAATACCACCCAATTGGCGACGTGGGCCCGTAAGCCACACAGCCAAGTTAGTAAAACAGTTTCCCGGTTTCTAGACTCAACTTCGGCCAAGGAGTTGGAAAGGGGGGGTTCCTACAGGCAGTCGGCTCTAATACCAACTTGTGACGCCCCCGGCCCGATCGTGCACTAATCATACACGCAAATGCACACGATCAAGCCGAAGGACTCACGGGAAGATATCACAACACAACTCTAAAACATAAATAAAGTCATACAAGCTTTATATTACAAGCCAGGGGCCTCGGGGGCTCGAATACATAAGCATGCGAACAAGCGTCAGCGGAAGCATCAGATATCTGAGTACAGATATGAAATAGAAACAGAAAGGCCTTTAGAAAGGCGGGGCAAAATAAAACACTACGATCGAAAGGCGAAGGCCTCCTGCCTGGGACCCTCCGATCCTACTCCTGGTCGTCAGTCAACTCGTAGTAGTATCCATCCTCTGGGTAGTAGTAGTAGCGATCGTCGGGGCATCTGTCTCAGGGGGCTCCGTCCTCTGGTCACGTCAAACTGATATGGGGAGAAAAAGGAAAACAAAGCAACCGTGAGTACTCAGAAGTACTCAGCAAGCAAGGATCTACACTACATATGCAACATTATCAAGGGGAGGCTGTATATGTGGACTGGGCTGCAGAAATGCCAGAATAGAGAGAAGGCCTAGTCCTATCGAAGACTAGCATCTTCAGCGGTCTTGCAGCAGTAGAAGAGAGTAGAACAATACAATATAATGTAGTAGTATCATTAAGTCTCAACCTCACCCAGAGATCCTTTCTCGACTCCCTGCGAGAAAGCAATCCCAGAGCCATACAGTCATCAACCTCGTCCGGAGATCCCTTCTCGACTCCCTGCGAGAAGCAATCCCAGAGCCTCATATCCAAGTATCCAGTTCTAAAAATTGTATCAATCAGGATACAACTCCGAGTGTCCTTTACCGTAGGACCGGCTATCGATAGAAGTGTTCTTCCCTGCAGGGGTGCACCAACTTACCCAACACGCTCGATTAACTTCGGCCGGACACACTTTCCTGGGTCATGCCCGGCCTCGGCCAAACGACACATCGCAACCCTACCTACAGCTCAGCAGAGAGGTCCCCGTCGGTCTATATCCTAAGCGCTCAGGGGTCATGGGCCATCGCCCTGTGCACTCCGGGTCGTTGCGAGCAGAGCAAATCACGGTACCACCCCTCAGGATGGCGCCGGCCCAGCCCGGCCGCAGTGCTGAACTGGACGTCTGACAGAGCTTTCGGCTGATGCATACGATGCAGAACGCCCATACTATGCCCACGTGATGGTTAGTGCTATCAGACCAGAGGCCTGCTCGGATCAAATATCCAAATCGCTAGGACTAGGGGCTTGCGGTAACGAGCAGAGACTCACGAAAGATGTGACCCCGTCGCCCCGTCTCGAGGACTTGCGGCAAGGGCCATGAATGCCCGGCCACGCCTCGTATTCACCACTCGGGCACCACACTGGCAACCCGCCTTCACATCACACGCGGGTACCCCTCAGGGTCGACCCGCCTTTCCAAGTAACATAGTAAAGTCCAAGTATCCGTGTGTCCATAACATCAGGGAATCCGAGGTATCACCCTCGTTGGATTCCTACCGACGTAACTGCCAAGATGAACGTAGGACGAATCACCCTCGATGAGTTCACACTTGAGGTGTTGCACGACAGGGTCATATCGGAAGTGGAGAAGGAGGAACCACCCTCGATGACCACGACTGAATAGCTTCTCTACAGAGTTAACATCAGAAGTGCTACAAGAGGTTTCACCCTCGGCACTTGATAGTAACGCTGCAGTGTCGTTACAACTAAGGGGGGGGGGTGATGTGCGGTGTTGGGGCCTGGTCTTCAATCCCATTGATCGGGTCTTCTGACGATCCAGCGCAGCAGTCGGGGTAAGTGGGGTCACTGATAGGTCTCTACCCAGCCTAGACTAAACAGTTTAGGATATGCAGGTAAATATCAACAGCAGGCTACAATAAACAGGCTATGCATCAGGATAGGTAAAGCAGTAGCAGCAGCAATTCTAATGCAAGCATGGGAAATTAGAATGGGCGATATCGGGATGATCAAAGGGGGGGGCTTGCCTGGTTGCTCGGCGGCAAGGGCAAGGTCGTCAATGGTGACTTCGGTCTCCGGAGCTGCGTCGGCCTCGGGGACGACGTCGGTGTCTAACGAGAGAGAAGAGGGGGAGGAAACAGTATAAATATGGAGCAAGCATAAGCAACACGATGTACGACATGGCAATACGCAGTGCTAGGGGTGATCTAACGTATGGTTGCACGTCACCGAGGAAGGGGAAATCCATCCGGGAAAGTATTCCCGGTTCCGGACATATGTCAGACAGATGACCGGAGAGGGACGGTTGCATGTTCGGGTAGTTAGGGACGTGTGACAGACGAACGGACCGCGTATTCGGATTCGTCTCGTCGTTCTGAGCAACTTTCATGTACAAAGTTTTTCGATCTGAGCTACGGATTAATTTATATGATTTTCTAAAGTTTTTATTAATTTATGGAATTTATTTAATTTATTTAAATTAACATTATCCGAAACAGTGTCTTGCTGACGTCAGCATGACGTCAGCATGATGTCAGGACCAGTGGGTCCCACCTGTCATACTCACATTAGGCTAATTAGGTTAACTAATTAATTTACTGTTTAACTAACACTAACTACTTAATTAGATTAACCTAATCAGGATTAATTAACTTAATTAATTAACTAATTAATTATTTAATTAATTAATTTTATTTATTTATTTTAATTTTTAATTTCATTATTTTCCTAAAACTTTTTTTTTTGTGGGGCTGGGCCCCGTCTGTCAGCGGCACAGGGGCCTGGGCCCAGCTGGCAGTGGCCCAGGAGGCCACAGCGGCACGAGCGCGTGGCTCGGTGCTGGCCAGGGGCGAGCGGGCGCCGGGCGCGGCCAGGCGCGGGCCGACAGTGAGGGGCGAGGCGGCGGGGCGAGGCCAGGCAGCGGAGGCCGGCGAGCAGCAGCAACAGCGCGGCAGTAGGCGGAGGAGCGGCAGCACGGCGGGGCAGGCGGTGCAGCGAGGCGGAGCGGGGCTACGGGCGTGCGGGGGGAGCGGCGCGGGGAACGGCCGTGGTGAGCACGGGCAAGATGCGGCCCTGGCGCGCGCGTGCGTGCGAGGCGGGCGCGGGGCGGCAGCGACGGCAAGCGGGTACGGTGGGGGAGAGGGAGGCAGAGGCCGGGGCCTCACTTGCGGTGCAGGGGAACGGGGCGGCGAGGCACGACAGCGACCGGCGAGGGAGAGGCGATGACGGGGCAGTCCGGTGTGGCGGCGACGCTGGCGAGGTGCGAAGGGACGGCGGCGTCGAGGACGTGTCCGGCGGCGAGGCGAGGCCACGGCCCCAGGCGGCCGTCGCGCGAGAGAGAGGAGGGGCACGGGGTCCAGGGGCGACGACGGCGTCGAAGTCCGGCGGCGGGGCGCGGCTCGATCCCTCCTGGATCGGGGGGGAGAGCGAGAGAGTGGGGGGGAATGGGGGTGTCGGTGGCTAGGGTTTCGGCACCAGGGGGTTAAGGGAGTGGGGAGTGGCCGGCTGGGCCGGCTGGGTCGAGGCCAGCTGGGCTAGGCCCAGTTATGCCAGGGGTTTTCTCCCTTCTTTTTTTTTCTGTTTTCTTTTGTCTTTCTTTTTATTTCTTTTCTTATTTTCTATTTGCTAATTGTTAGGGCACTAAATGCATTTTGTAAAAAGTGTGACCTAGACCATAAATACCAGTGCATCATACCCTATCACCAAAAACTAGCTTGGACAAAATATAATTTCATATTTATTTTAAATAAATTAAAAGGTCATTAAATATTATTTTTAGCCACTGTTTGAGGATGTTCAAGCCACTTATCCATTTTCAATAATGTTGGTTTCAATTTTAGTAATGCCTCTGAATTATTTGCCATAATATGAACAATTTAGTTTCTGATTTGAGCAACTTTTATTTTCCACTTTCATTTAAATTTGAATTTTGACTTGGGAGTTGAAATGCAATATGATACTAATGATGATCATGCACTGTTAAACATGATGACATGGCATAATCAAAAGGGTGATTACTGTAGTTAACCACTGGGGGTGTTACAATAATAAAGCAAATCACTACTTTAAGTACTGTTGCAAACCAATTCATATTTTTTTTGCATTGTAGCTACTGTAATATATCTTTTCCATGGCTTATACCACCGATAAAAATCGATAGTTTCATCAAAACAAGCAAAATAATGCATCAAAAACAGAATCTTTCTTAAACAGGACAGTCTGTAGTAATCTGAACATCTACCATACTTCTGGTACTCCAAAAATTCTGAACAATTAGGAAAAAATAAAAAATTTGCATACCAAGACTGTGCAAAAGGTTTCAGAATTTGATCATGTTCCAGTGAATTTAAACAATTGTGTTTCTGAGAACAAAAGTTTCTGTTTTTGCACCGCACATACCAATAAACAATCTAATCATCCTAAAGGCAAATCTTGGCACATTATTTTTATAATACAATGGATTTGTACAAGGGGATAATTATTTCTATGAGAATCTTCATGAAAAATTCTACATTGTTTCCATGAGCATGAACACAAGTGTTCAAGGTCGACCCTCACTTCTACAATGCATAACTTCCAATCGCTTCTCTTTTGTTGAAAAGTTTTAAGTTCCCCTACATATTTTTTGTTTTTAAACTTTATAAAAGCACTCAATAGAAATAAATGACTCTCTAAATTTCCGAGTTGTCTCCCAGGCAGCACTTTCTTTAAAGCCATTAAGCTAGGCATAAAGTGCTCAAATAATTGATCCACCCGGATCCCAAGGTATATCAAAGCCAATTTTAATTACCAATAATTTGGCATTTAGTAGTGAGCTCAAAGCAACATATATCATGCAATGACGAAGTCTAACTCTCTTCCTATGCATTGGCATGTCATACAAGAACAATTCATGCACATCAAGTAAAGGCCAATACATAGCATAAGCAGTTTCTTGCAATTTTATCGTATAGGAAACATAGAGAGGCAGAGATGTAGTTCCTCTCTCATAATAATTGCAAGTAGGAGCAGCAAGCACATGCATCTTATATTCATCAAAATCATCATGTGCAACGGTAAAAGGCAAGCCATCAATGTAATCCTTAATAAGTGCAAACTTCTCCGATATAGTGTAGTTCGGAGAATTCAAAAAGATAATTGGACTATCATGTGTGGGTGCAATAGCAACAATTTCATGTTTAACATAAGGAACAATAGCAAGTTCATCTCCATAAGCATAATTCATATTGGCATATTGGCCACAAGCATAGCAAGCATCAATTTCATCAAAAAGGTATATTTCAAATGAATTAACGGGATCATGGCAATTATCATAGCATTCATCCTTCGGTAAGCACGAAGGGACATTAAACAATCTATGAGTTGAAGAGTTACTCTCATTAGAAGGTGGGCACGGGTAGCTAATCCGCTCTTCCTCCTTTTGTTCTTCGCTCTCCTCATCATCTATTTCATCCAATGAGCTCATAGTTTCATCAATTTCTTCTTCCTTAGACTCCTGCAAAATATTAGTCTCTTCTTGGACAGCGGAGACTTTCACAATAAATATATCAATATCAGAATTGTATTTATAATTCTTATAACAATATTTAAGTATAGAAAAATTTCAGGTCTATAAACTGAATCATCAAAATCTTCATACTTTTCAAACAAAGATTCAATTTCATAAGCACCCTTAAAAGCAACGAATTCGTCTATTCTTTCCACATCATAGTAATCATATCTACCATTAGAATAGGAAACCAAGGTTTCATTATCATTAAATTTACACGAAAAGGGAAGGTGTGGAGCCTTCATCCTAGAGCAACAAGTATAATCATATCTCAAGCATAAATTCCAAGCATACCAATGCAACATATGAATTTGATCCCATAAGAGTTTCCCTTTTTGTGTCAAGCGATAATCCCTAAAGTATTCACGTTGATCCAATGTGTCTCCCATTATCAAGTTGAACGGGGTTTTCTCAGGATCATCAAAGTGGTGTTTAATATCTTTCACATAACAAGCGTCGAGGGTTTTAGGAGGTTCCCCATCTCCATGAGTAGCAAGTACAACTAATTTTTTTGGTATTTTGTGTTCCATATCCATAACTAAATATAGAGAACAACTTAGAACAGAAAATAAAAACTACTTAGTGATAAAGCAAACAAGCACACACGAGAATATTCACCCCATGCTATTGCTCCCCGGCAATGGCGCCAAAAAAAGGTCTTTATAACCCACAAGTGTAGGGGATCGTTTGTAGCCTTCTTCGATAAATAAGAGTGTCTAACCCAGCGAGGAGCTAAAGGTAGAACAAATATTCCCTCAAGTTCTATCGACCACCGATACAACTCTACGCACACTTTAATGTTTGCTTTACCTAGAACAAATATGAAACTATTTTGCAAGAATAAAACTACGTGTACTTTGCGGGAATAAAACTACAAATAAGTTGCAAGGTAATAAAAGTGCATAGCTCAACAAGAAAGTCATTTGTCCCTAGGCAATCGATAACAAGTATCGATAATCATTCTTGTAATTTTATATGAGGGAGAGGCATGAGCTAACATACTTTCTCTACTTGGATCATATGCACTTATGTTTGGACCCCTAGCAAGCATCCGCAACTACTAAAGATCATTAAGGTCGTGAAACCCAACCATAGCATTAAGTATCAAGCCCTCTTTACTCCCATACGCCATAACCCACTTATCCATGTTTACGCTGCTGTCACCCCCGCAACACAGACAATAAGCAAACCATGAACATATTGCAACACCCTATAGTGGCGGCCCCTCCATTTGCGCGACACGGAGTGCATCGTAGGACAGCACCATAATAAAATATACAATCATACCAACCAAGATCACGATTAACCCACAGGACAAAATGGATCTACTCAAACATCATAGGATAGCCAAATATCATTGGGAAATAATATATGGAGTTGAGCACCATGTTTAAATATAGATTACAGCGGAGAGAAGAGGTGTTACACCGCTGCATAGAGGGGGAGAAAGTTGGTGTTGACGGTAGCAAGATTGTTGATGTAGATCGCCATCACGATCCTAGCCCCGGCGGCACTCCGGCGCCACCGGGAGAGAGGGGGAGAGAGCCCCCCTCCTTCTTCTTCTTCCTTGGCCTCCCCCCTAGATGGGAGGAGGGTTCCCCCTCTGGTCCAAGGCCTCCATGGCGGTGGAGGGGCAGGAGCCCCTCCGAGATTGGATCTATCCCCTTGTTCTCTTCTGTTTCGTGTTCCCCATATCTGGCCCTTCACGGTTTCTTAAATTCCCGGAGATCCGTAACTCCGATTGCGCTGAAATTTTTACACATTTTTTTCCATAAATTAGCTTTCTTGTGCCAGAAGAAGGGCCCCAACCGCCTTATGGGGAGGGCACAAGACACCTGGGCGTGCCAGGGGGTGCCCGTCGCGCCCTGGGGGTTGTGGAGGTCGTGGGCCTCCGTTAGCGTTGATTCCACCTGCCAAAAATCACATAAATGACAAAATAAATCTCCGTAAATTTTTATCGCGTTTGGACTTCATTTGATATGGATTTTCTGCGAAACAAAAAACATGCAACAAACAGGAACTGTCACTGGGCACTGGATCAATATGTTAGTCCAATAAATCATATAAAAAGTTGCCAAAAATATGTGAAAGTTGTACAATATTGGCTTGAAACAATCAAAAATTATAGATACGACGGAGACGTATCAGGCATCTCTAATACCTTTGCCGTACTCTTGTGCAATGACAAGTGAATAAACACTCATCTTGAGAATAACACATCTAGTATGGAAAAATATCAGCCACCCCCTACCTTTTCATGAGCGGTACAAGCACACAAAAAGGAAATTTATTTTCAAGATTAGAGATGGCACATACAAATTTGCTTAGAACGGCAAAAGAATACCGCATATAGGTAGGTATAGTGGACTCATATGGCAAAACTGGTTTAAGGATTTTGGATGCACAAGTAGTGATCATACTTAGTACAAGTGAAGGCTAGAAAAAGATTGAGAAGCATCCAACCAAGAAATGAAAAATCTCATAAGCGAGCATTAAGCATAACTAACACCGAATAATGCACCACAAGTAGGATGTAATTTTATTGCATAACTATTGACTTTCGTGCTTGCATAGGGAATCACAAACCTTAACATCAATATTCTTACTAAATCATGATTACTCATCAACATGACTCACATATCACTATCATCATATCGCAAAACTATTACAAAGAATCAAGTTTATTTTGTCCAATGATCTTCATGAAAGTTTTTATTATATCCCTCTTGAATATCTATCACTTTGGGACTAGTTTCATATGTTGCTTTTGATAGCTCAAAGAAATCTAAGTGAAGAACATGAGCATAAAATTTTCTTCTCTCAAAATAATATAAGTGAAGCATGAGAGAATTTCTAAAAAAATTACTAACTCTAAGTGAAGCATGAGAGCATTTCTTCAAAAAAAATAAAGCACACCGTGCTCACAAAGATATAATTGAAGTACTAGAGCAATTCCATGGCTCAAAAAATTTAAGTGAAGCATATAGAGCAATTCTAACAAATCATAGCATAATTTTGGCTCTCTCAAACAGGTGTGTTCAGCAAGGATACTTGACTTAAACTAAAAAGCAAAAAAAGTAAAGACTCATATAATACAAGAAGCTCCAAGCAAAACTCATGATATGTGACGAATAAAAATATAGTTCCAACTAAAATACCGATAGTCGTTAGAAGAAAGAGGGGATGCCACTTGGGGCATCCCCAAGCTTAGTTGCTTGTTCCTCTTTGGATAATAACTTGGGGTGCCATAGGCATCCTCAAGCTTAGGATCTTCTTACTCTTTATTCCTTCATCCATCGTGATCTCACCCAAAACTTGAAAACTTCAATCACACAAAACTCAACAAAACCTTCGTGAGATCCATTAGTATAACAAAGCAAATCACTACTCTAAGTACTGTTGCAAACCCATTCATATTTTATTTTTGCATTATATCTACTGTATTCCAAATTTACTATTGCTTATACCCTCCCATACAAACCATCAATTAATCAAAATAAGCACACAACGCAAAGAAAACAGAATCTGTCCAAAACAGAACAGTCTATAGCAATCTGAAAACTTCGAATACTTTTGTAACTCCAACAATTCTGTAAAATTAGGACAACATAGGCAATTTGTATATAAATCCTGTGTAAAAAATTCAGTATTTTTCGTTTCTTCTGTGAACTTCTAAAAAAAATTTACTTGACGCAAAAGTTTTTGTTTTTCAACGAGATCTAATCAACTATCACCCAACATGATCCCAAAGGCTTTGCTTGGCCCAAACACTAATCAAAACATAAAAACACAATCATAACAGAGGAATAATTGTGTAAACACTCAAGAACACAAAGAAAAAGGCAAAATAAATTTTATTCATTGGGTTGCCTCCCAACAAGCGCTATCGTTTTATGCCCCTAGCTAGGCTTAATGCATAGATCTAAGTGTTGTCATCTTTACTTCTAGATCCATAAGATGCCCTCATGATTGATTCATATGGTGGCTTAATTCTTGTTATAGGGAAGTGTTCCATACCCTTCCTTAGTGGAAATTGGAATTTAATATTTCCTTCTTTCATGTCAATCACGGCACCAATAGTACGTAAAAACGGTCTACCACGTATAATTGGACAACACAGATTGCAATCGATATGAAGAACAATAAAATCTATGGGCACAAAGTTCCTATTTGCAAGAATAAGAACATCATTAATTCTTCCTATAGGCTTTTTAATTGTAGAATCCGCTAAGTGCAAATTAAGAGAACATTCTTCAATATCGGTAAGACCAAGCACATCACATAAAGATTTCGGAATTGTGGAAACACTAGCACCCAAGTCAAACAAAGAAAAACACTAATAATTTTTAATCTTGACTTTAATTGTAGGTTCCCATTCATCATGTAATTTTCTAGGAATTGAAATCTCTAATTCCAACTTTTCTTCCAAAGCATTCATCATAGCATCAATGATATGTTTAGTAAAAGCTTTATTTTGTTCATAAGCATGGGGTGAATTTATCATGTATTGCAACAAAGAAATACAATCAATCAAAGAAAAATTATCATAATTAAAGTCTTTGTAATCCAAAAGAGTGGGCACATCACTAGTTAAAGTTTTGACCTCTCCAAACCCACTTTTATCAATTTTCTCAACAAGATTTTCACCCTCCGAATTGTCGGGACGCCTTCTAGCTAAAGTTGACTCTTCTTCAGTCCCTTTATCATCAATTTTAATTTTACTAAACAAGGAAAAATAGAAGAAACACCAATCACTTTAAGATCTTCATCATTTTTATGAAAGCAATCACTAGAAAACGCTTTTTCTAAGAATTCTCTTTTAGCTCTAAGCATAGCGGTTCTTTTCTTACTTTCATCCATAGAAACATATAAAGCTTTAATTGATTCTTCAACCTTAAGCACAAAAAAATTCTACTTGAGATTTTCTACATCATGAGAAATTCTATCAATGCTTCTAGACATATCATCAATCTTACTCAACTTTTCTTCTATTGTATTGTTGAAAACTTTTTGAGCATTGATAAATTCTTTAATATTATTCTCAAGATCAGAGGTGTTCCTATTATTATTATAAGAAGAATTACCATAGGAATTACCATAATTATTAGAGGAATTTCGCGAAAAAGGTCTAGGATTAAAATTTCCTCTATAAGCATTGTTATTAAAATTATTTCGCGACACAAAATTCACATCTACGGGATCACTATTTTGCTCAATCAAAGTTGACAAAGGCACATCATTAAGATCAATAGGAGCACTTTTATTAGCAACCAATTTCATAAGAGCATCAACTTTTTCACTCAAAGTACTAATTTCTTCAACCGAATTAACCTTTTTACTAGTAGGTGCTCTTTCGGTATGCCATTGTGAATAATTTGCCATAATGTTATCAAGAAATTTAGTAGCTTCACCCAAAGTAATTTCCATAAAAGTACCACTCGCGGCGGAATCTAAAAGATTTCTAGAAACAAAATTCAATCCCGCGTAAAAGTTTTGTATGATCATCCAAGGATTTAAACCACGAGTAGAATAATTTCTTAACAGCAATTTCATTCTTTCCCAAGATTGCGCAACATGTTCATGCTCAAGTTGCTTAAAATTCATAATTTGTGTTCTAAGGGAAATAATTTTCGAGGGCAGAAAATACTTAGTAATAAAAGCATCTTTGCACTTATACCAAGAACCGATACTATTGCGAGGCAAAGAAGAAAACCAAATTTTTGCACGATCTCGCAAAGAAAACAGGAATAATTTCAACTTCACAATATCATTGTCCACATCTTTTTTTCTTTTGCATATCGCATAATTCCACGGATGTGTTAAGATGGGACGCGGCATCCTCATTAGGAGTACCAGAAAATTGATCTTTCATAATAAGATTCAACAAAGCGGCATTAATATCACAAGATTCCGCACTAGTGGCGGGAGGAGCAATCGGAGTGCTAATAAAATCATTGTTGTTGGTACTGGAGAAATCACACAACTTGGTGTTCTCTTGAGTCATCGTGACTACGCAAATAAGATTGCACTCAAAAACATATCTGACGGGAAAATGGCGAACGAAAAATAGGGCGAATAAAATGGCAATTTTTTGTGAAGTGGGGGAAATGAAAACGAGAGGCAAATGGCAAATAATGTAAATTGCAGGAGATGAGATTTGTGATTAGGAACCTGATAGATATTGATGATGTCTCCCCGGCAACGGCGCCAAAAATTGGCACGTGGCCGGGAGACTATCTTGACTTGATCCTCCCCGGCAACGGCCACAGAAATTCCTTTTGATGCTGGTTGAACTACGTCGGTATTTCCCCAAAGAGGAAGGGATGATGCAGCACAGCTACGGTAGGTATTTCCCTCAGTGATGAGACCAAGGTTATCGAACCAGTAGGAGAACCACGCAACACTATGTAAACGGTACCTGCACACAAAGAACAAATACTTACAACCCGACGTGTTAAAGGGGTTGTCAATCCCTTTCGGGTAACGGTGCCAAAAATTGTCGAGTTGTTGAGATAGAAAATGAGATAGATTGGATAAATAGATCTCTATTAAACACGAAATAAAATAAAGTGCAACAAAGTATTTTTGGGTTTTTAATAATATAGATCTGAAAATAAAAGATGCAAATAAAAGAAAAGGCAAATAGTAATGTAGATCTGAAAATATAAGATGAGAAAATAGACCCGGGGGCCATAAATTTCTCTCGAGAAAAATAGCATACGGTGGGTAAACAAATTACTATTGGGCAATTGATAGAACTTCAAATAATTATGACGATATCCAGGCAATGATCATTATATAGGCATCACGTCAAAGATTAGTAGACCGACTCCTGCCTGCATCTACTACTATTACTCCACACATCGACCGCTATCCATAATGCATCTAGTGCATTAAGTTCATGGAGAAAAGGAGTAATGCAATAAGAATGATGACATGATGTAGACAAGATCTATTCATGTAGGAATAGACCCCATCTTGTTATCCTTAGTAGCAACGATACATAAGTGTCATTTCCCCTTATATCACTGGGATTGAGCACCGTAAGATAAAACCCATCACAAAGCACCTCTTCGCATGGCAAGAAAAATCGATCTAGTCGGCCTAACTAAACCAAAGATTCGAAGAAGAAATACGAGGCTATAAGTAATCATGCATATAAGAGATCAAAACTCAAATAACTTTCATGGATAAAATAGGTCTTATCATAAACTCAAAGTTCATCGTATCCCAACAAACACACCGCAAAAAGAGTTACATCAAATAGATCTCCAAGAAACCATTGTATTGAGAATCAAAAGAGAGTGAGGAAGCCATCTAGCTACTAACTACAGACCCGTAGGTCTACGATGAACTACTCACGCATCATCGGAGAGGCACCAATGAGGATAATTAACCCCTTCGTGATGGTGTCTAGATTGGATCTATGGTTTCTGGAACTTGCGGCGGCTGGAATTGTGTTTCGTTGACTCCCCTAGGGTTTTTTGATTTTCGGGGTATTTATAGAGCAAAGAGGCAGTGCGGGAGGTGGCCGAGGTGGGCACAACCCACCAGGGTGCGCCTGGGCCCCCAGGCGCGCCCAGGTGGGTTGTGCTCCCCTCGGAGCCCCCCTCTGGTACTTCCTTGGTCCAGAAAAAGTCTCCAAAAAGTTTTGCTACGTTTGGACTCCGTTTGGTATTGATTTTCTGAGAAGTAAAAAAAAGCAAAAAAACAGCAACTGGCACTGGGCACTCTGTCAATAGGTTAGTCCCAAAAAATGATATAAAGTTACTAGAAAATCATTGTAAAACATCCAAGAATGATAATATAACAGCATGGAACAATAAAAAATTATAGATATGTTGGAGACGTATCATCTCGCTGCTCCTTCTGTCACTAGGAAAGAACACTGCACGATCGAACCCATCACAAAGCACCTCTTCCCATGTCAAGAAAAATCGATCTAGTTGGCCTAACTAAACCAAAGATTCGAAGAAGAAATACGAGGCTATTAATAATCATGCATATAAGAGATCAAAGAAGACTCAAATAATATTCATGGATATAGATCTGATGATAAACTCAAAGTTCATCAGATCCCAACAAACACACCGCAAAAAAGAGTTACATCAAATAGATCTCCAAGAGACCATTGTATTGAGAATCAAAAAGAGAGAGGAAGCCATCTAGCTACTGCCTACGGACCCGTAGGTCTATGGTGAACTACTCACGCATCATCGGAGAGGCACCAATGAGGATGATGAACCCCTCCGTGATGGTGTCTAGATTGGATCTCGTGGTTCTGGAACTTGCGGCGTCTGGAATTGTGTTTCGTCAACTCCCCTAGGGTTTCTGGAATATTTGGAAATTTATAGGGCGAAGAGGCGGTGTGGGAGGATTCCGAGGTGGGCACAACCCACCTGAGCGTGCCTGGGCCTCCTGGCGTGCCCAGGTGTCTTGTGCTCACCTCAGGCCTCCCTTCTGGTACTTCTTTGGCCCACTGGGTGTCTTCTGGTCCAGAAAAAATCTCCAAAAAATTTCACTGCGTTTGGACTCCGTTTGGTACTGATATTCTGCGAAGTAAAAAACAAGCAAAAAATAGCAACTAGCACTGGGCACTATGTCAATAGGTTAGTCCCAAAAAATTATATAAAGTTGCTATAAAATAATTGTAAAACATCCAAGAATGATAATATAACATCATGGAACAAGCAAAAATTATAGATACGTTGGAGACGTATCAGCATCCCCAAGCTTAATTCCTACTCGTCCTCGAGTAGGTAAATGATAAAAACAAAAAATTTGATGTGGAATGCTGCCTAACATTGTCACACGCTGATTTTTGGCCCTTTCTTTTTCTTTTGTTTTTCTTTGGATTTTGCTTTGATTTGCTTTTATGTGGCTCTGTGGTCTGGAAACTTGGGAAGATCATCTTCTCCTAGTATCCAAAGTGTCTTGTCATCCTCATAACCATCCCAAGATCATGCCATTTCCATCTAGACCCCAATCCCAATATTCTTTTTATTGGGAATATTAATTTTTTCTATTAAAGGAATAATCCTATTTGCTCTAGTCTATGAAACAACCGATATTTCTGTCACTCTCAAAATTCCCAAATAATTCTCATAAATCCTTTGGGACATATCTTTCATAGATATGTCAAAATCTTTCATTGCCATGTTAAAAAATAATTCACAAATAATCATTTTCCTATTTTGCCCTAAATGGCACTTTGTGAAGGAAGTGCTATTTGTCTTTGATTGTTTGACCCCAAACTTTTTGGACACACTTTCCTATCCATATCAATGTCTCATGCCAAAATTAAGCTCAATTTGCCTAGTAATTATTTTTCAGCTAATTTCCAAAGTTCCTGTCCAGGAAGGGACTTTGTGAAAGAGGTACTAGCTAGGCTTGTCTAAATGAGTTGAAATTTTGACATGACCTCTATATGATCAAATCATAGCTCTGCTCCAAATTGGAGCTCATGTCATCTCTCCATGTGAGCTCATCATCAAATCTTTGCTTCTGGTCAAATTTTCAGTTTGTGAAGCAACTATATTTTGTATTGCTTCATTAATTCTGAAAATTTACCAGGACCTTCTCCTACCCATATAACTCATCTCCACCAAATTTGAGATTATTAACTTAAGCCAATATTCCTCCATAATTTTCTCAATATTCTGTTCATAGAAGACCACTTTTGAAGGAAGTACCATCACTGGTACAGCGAGGTGCTATACAAACGGTTTTTAAGCCCTTTCCACGATGGCGTTTCGAACCGTCGCCAAGTGAGTGATTGCGATAGGGGGGTCCTTCCCACATGACCCAGAAACCGTCGGGGATATGCCCTCCTGGCACACACGCTCAGCAAAATAAGGCCGTGTGCGACCGGTGAGCGATCAAATACGGTTATACGTACAGTTGTGCTAAAAATACAATTATACAGGCCAAATCGTTTCCGGTCGTAAGTACATCCCACACAGTCAGTCCCCGTTAAACGTTTCCATTAGTATGTACATCCCACAAAGTTAATCCAAGAAGTACGTTTCCGTTAGTATGTACATCCCACACAGTTAATCCAAGAAGTACATTTCCGTTCGTATATACATCCCACATAGTCACTCCAAGGAAAACATTTCCGTTCGTAGGTACATCACACACAATTTTCTCCATTAAATCGTTTGTGATAGCGTTGCCATTGCACACGATATTAACAATTTTATCATTTGCGTTATTGAATGCATCACACATGGTGCGTAGAAGAAACTGTGTGGCAAAGGCTGTCCATCACACACACTTTTTATGTGGTAAACATTTGCGCAAGGTGGCCTAACGCAAACAGTTTTCAAGAGGATGTCGTGTGTGATTGTTCATTGATCCAACATGGTTTATTCCTAGAAACTGTGTGCGTTGCCTGAGGTCATCGCCCATGGTGTTTTCTCAATAACTGTTTGCAATAGAACTAATTGGCCATTAGCAGGCTAATTGCCCTATTATTAATAAATCATTTATTAATCTAATTGACATAACATATTAAGCACACAATATATTTCATTTCCATATTAAGGAAGCAGGATTTCATAATTGAAATACATCAGAGTACAACATCATATAGCTTCAGCACTCAGCTACCCCATTACACAACTGCACCAGCACCAAGTTTCACATGCAACATCTAGAACCTTTCGAAATTAGCATCACAGACGGTACATATATAGATGCATCTCATTTGGAAAACTGCTGAAGCGGTAGGTGAATATTGAGCCTTCATTGATGTTGAAGGTCTTTGCAACTTTAGGCCAGTGCCTGTGGATGATTGACCGTCCATCCTTCGTCCTCTTCTGGAACACTTCAATATTGAACCGTGGGTGTTGTATGAAAACCTTCCTCACCTCTTGACCATACAGGTGGTTTGAGAGGTAATCATCAGTGAACTTCTTTGTAAAGGCCTGGAAACAAGGATATGCATAAATATCTTCTCTAGATTTGAAATGGCGCAAATGAATTAAAAAGACAAGGTATAACAGTTAGTACCATTCCGTAGTGAACTGATGTCTTCTTCATTGTGCAGACAAAGATCTTGTTGTTTTTTGTCGCTAATTTCTTTATCGTAACAATCTTTCTGAGTTTCTTGACTTGACTGATATTCATGGACAACTCATTTCCACATATGCAAAAAGGGTCAAACAGTGGGTCAAAACCTCTAACAGCAGGACCTACATGTGCAAGACCAAATTGTTAAAAACCTAATATTTAAAAACAAGAAGTGGAAAGGTGTGTTATTAACTGCAATAGGCCTAATATTTAAAAACAAGCAAACATAGTCATTTAAACTTGTATTGTGCAGGTCTAAGTACACTAGTTATTGGCCCTGTTTGGATCCATGGGTTAGAGTTAGTTTGAGCTAGTTTGGGCTCAAATAGCCCTCAAGTATCCAAACATGAGGGCTAGTTTGAGCTAGTTGCGTCAAACCCACCCAAAACAACTATCCCACCCAAGAGATGCTGATTGGGGCTAGTTCTCCTAGTGCATTTATTGTCAATCTAACACTGTCATCCAAACACCTCTTTGGCTAGAGTTAGTTCAGGGTTAGTCATTGTTTAGTATCATTGTTATTTAGGAAACGTAGGATAGCGTAGGATTTATTCTACCTTGACTTGTACTCCAAGATGACCATGTACTCCTATATATATGCCCATGAGGCTCAAGCAATACAATCAACTATTCCACAAATCTCTCTCTCCCCCTTTTAACTTTCATGAGCTAGAAACTAACTCTAACCTCTAGCTAAGTTAGAGTATCCAAACAGTGCCATTGTTAAATCAAATGGAAAGGCGTGTTCAATACTCCCTCTGGTCCTTTTTACTCTGCATATAAGAATTGTCTGAAGTCAAACTTCATAAAGTTTGACCTTATTTATATGAAAATATATCAACATCTACCATGCTAAAGTTATACAATATGATAATTTAAGTCATGACACCTGTACTGATATTTATTTCATATTGTGAATGTTGGTATTTTGTTCTATAAAGTTGGTCAAACTTTACGAGGCTTGACTTTAGACAATTCTTATATGCGAACTAAAAAGATTCGAAGGGAGTACAACATGCTTAACAGCAACCAAATATAGTCATTCATAGAGCTATTGTTAAATTTGGTATTGATGAAACTGAACTGCACAGTTCATACTAGCACATATAGAACATCACACTGTTAATAGCTGAAATAAACAAGGCATACTACGAACAACCAAAGATGGCAATTGAAACTGGACATATGCGAACTAGAAACAACCGAACAACCATAAACCATAGAAATAAACAGGCGTAATGCAAACAACCAAATATAGCAATAAATATTGGACAGGTTCTCACAACAAAAGGGGTTCGAGAAAACAAATCATGGGTTTCCTCACTTGTCACAGATTGGCTCCTCCTCGTGGTCGCCGTCGATGAGGCCTAACTTGCCAGCTGAGGATCCCAAGCCAGCGTCGCAGAATGTGTCCTTCAGAAATGACAAAAGGGGCTCCATGGCGATGAAGGATGGCAAATTGTTCATAACAAGCCGTAGGAGATCAGCGGCGGGGCCATCGACGAGATCAACGGCTATCGAACCCGAAGGGTTGGGGGTGGGCAACTTAACCTGTGGCATAACTCGCGTCAAGCCGTCGGTGTCGATGACCTCGATGTCGTAGCCGACGTCCGCGACATGCCAGAATACTCTAGCCTGCTGATTGAAAGGCTCAATCTAGGTCCATTCATCGTCGTCAGCTTCCTCGACGGCCACCTCGCTGACGTCGGGCGAAGAGTCTGCTGTAAAGCTCTTTTGGGCCATTCGCTCCTCGAGCTCCCAGGGAAGCGTAGTCGGGCTTTGGCTGTGATGCTCTAGAGTGGGGAGGGAGGTGGGGATGGGGATCTCTGGGAAAGGGGGCGTTTCGCAGGCGTCATCTAAGAAACTCAGGGCGGCGAGGGTATGTATATCAGTGGGTAAACTGCACGGGCAGACCGGCAGAGGTTGACGATGGAGGCGGCGCGGCGGCGACGGCGGTGACCTAGCTAGGTTTGGAGCGAGGGAGGGGTGGTGTGTATGTGTGTGAGCGGGGGATTTGGGGTGAGCGAAGGATTTGGGGTGTGTGTGTGGAGGGGGTCCAAGGTGGTGTTTGAGGAAATGCCGCGGGTACTGAAAATTTTACTAGGTGGGAGTAAAATGGCGGGGCTACCAAAAATTTGGATCAAGGGATTGAAGCAGAGCGGGGTGGGAGTAACGAACTTCACACACGGTTAAAACATAATAATCGTGTGCTATCAAACAAAAAAACACTCCAGCCGAGCAGATATTTTTGAGATTGCGAGGGATGGAGGCAAGAGTAAAATGCCGGGGCTACTAAAAATTTGGATCTACTGATTGAAGCAGAGCGGGAGTAACAGACATCGCACAAGGTCCAGACATACTAATCGTGTGCTATCAAACAGAAAAACCATCTACGCGGGTAGATATTTTCGAGATTGCGAGGGAGTAGATGTTTTCGAGAGAGGGGGAGGGAAGCCTCGTGGAGCCCTATCTACTGAGATCATGTGGGTGGCAGGGGTAGGGGCGCGGCACACGGGTAGTCCTAGGGAAACGTGTCTGTTTCGTACCCGATCGCAGACGGTTGTTGCGTCCGACTCGTCTGCTGTTTATAAATTTGGCCAAAAAAACGCGGGAAAGGGTCAGAACACGAACACACTTGCATGTGGACCAAATATATGTATGAAAAGGGTGGTTTGATGTTCAAATACCCAATGCACAACTTTGATGTGGCACCTGTCGCACAAAACGAACTTTATGATTGCTTACCCCCCCCCCCCCACCCCAAACACACACACACACACACACACTTTGTTTTGCCGGGAGGGGAATCCTAGCTATGAACGCATGCCGACAAATAGCTAGGTCTGAACTCTCACCATACCGTAACACAAAACCAAAAGGAGTACATCAACCCCCCCCCCCCCCCCCCTACCCCCCTTTGCTTCCGATCAAATGTGAGCCGTGTGCGGCCCACAGATGTTTCTTCTGGCGTTAGATGGGTGAGACCACTTACCAACCACACTTGCAGGTGGCCCGATGTGGTGTTGTGTGTGTTTGTGAAAACGATGTGCTATGATATTTAAATAACCAAATCACAAAATTTGATGTGGCACATGTGCATCGCAAATTAAACCGGCATCCCCGACCCCATGGAGGTTCATCTAGTACGAAGTAGTACTGTCCCCCCCCCCCCCCCCCACACACACACACACCTTTGAGCGGTGGAGGGCCAATCTCACCAAGGCGTATTGTAAGACTGACCAAGAAGAATCACCACCTTGGTCGTATAACCTCTCTTGTTTGTTGGGTCAAAGTCATGCATTGACGTTCCACACGCGGCCCCACAAAAATAGGCTAGCTTATCACCGATAACCATGCGAGGGAGTGCCTGAAGACAACCACTGCATGCATGTGGCCCAAACATATGTATGAAGTGTCATGTGGTGTTTGAATATACCCAATACACAACTTTGATGTGGCCACGTGCTTTTGGAACCGGAAAGTCCCCACACGGAGCGAGGGTTCACGACGCATAGTGTACTATATATATATAGGGATTCATGTGTATGCGAGCCCTCGAACTTAGGTCTCGAATCTCACCATGATCGACGTACGACTATACGGTAACGCGAACCAAGAGAAGAAGAATCCACCCTGGTAACCTCTCTCACGTTGTTGGTCGAAGTGATGGACGTCCACACGGGCCCACGAATATATAGGCCGTTGATGATAACCAAGCGAGGGAGAGTGTCCAAAGACAACCACTGCATGTATGTGCCCCAAACATATGTATGGACATGCGTGATGCATGGATATAGGTTTGAATACCAAAAGCACAACATTTTGATGTGGCGCATGCATGCGTCGAAAAACACAAACAGTCCCCACACAGATCTGGTTCATGATGCGTCGCGTGCTCCCCCCCCCCCCCACACGCACACAAACACTTCGACCCGGTGGGAGGGATTCGTGCGTACACATGCGCGCAAAGTATAGTTGCATGTACCAAACCGTATAAGACGAACCAAAATTTAATCCCCTCCTAATTATAAGTCAAATTAACCTCTATCGCTGTCGGTCGAAGTGATAGACCAAGCGGGCACAAAGAGATGGACGAAGCATCTCGTCGATGACCCCGTGAGTGAGTGCTAGAGGACAACCGCCATCGCTTGCTTGTGGGCCAAACACATGTATGGAGATGTGTGGTTGTGATGTTTGAATACCTAATATATATGCAGAACTTTGATGTGGCACCTGCCTCGGAAACCTTTAAGTCCCCCACATGAACCGAGGTTCATGACAGGTAGTATATATATGTTGCCCCCCTCCCCTCTTCGACGCATAATATATATATACTCCTACGTACCGTAACACAACCCGAAAATAATCCTCCTTGTTCGTCAAATTACCTTTCTCGTTGTGTCATATATTAGATGGACGACGACCTCGCGGGCCCATGGAGGGAATAGCCGCAGGCAAATGAGTGACAACCATCGTCTGCACGTGGCCCAATGTGTTGGTGATGTTTTTAATACCCAATATGCACAACTTCTTTGCGGCACCTGCCTCAGAAACCGAAAAGTCCCCACACGGAGCGAGATCGATTCACGATGTTTGTAGTATATATGTGCTTCCCCGGCCCCCTCCTCCCCTCTTCAACACGTACTATATACTCCTACCGCAACACAACCCAAAAAGAAACCTCCTTGTTGGGTCAAAGTGATGGAGGACAACCTCGCGGGCCCATGGATGGAAGCATCGCACGCGAGTGAGTGTCCTATATTACGCGTAGTATTGCCCCCGGCCACCCTCTTCAACGCGTACTATATATATACTCCTACCGTAAGTATAACAAAAACCAAAATATGACCATCCTTGTTGGTCAAATTAGCCTCTCTCGTCGCATGTCATAGTGCTGGACGGCGACCTTGCGGGCCCACGTGAGTGAGTGTCCTTTACCGCGTGCATGTGGCCCAATGATGTATGTCAAACTTTTTCTGCAGCGAACATGTGACCAAAGGAGTTTAGTGTTGAAAATTGAAAAAATATATATAACATCTGTCCTTTTTTATACATTGATTGATTTCCGAGGGCTTTAAATGTGCAAAAATCAAATTTGATCTACATGAGACCCGTGATAGTGCACGAAAATGGATTGCAAAATCATATGTGTACGTGTCCCTTGGTTGCATGTTTAGTCCCATGCAAGAAATTTCTAACATCTAGAATCTTGATTTTAAAATCCAATAAATCCAAAACTAAGCTGAAATTCATGAAACTTATCGTGGTGTCATATGGACACCAATAGACAGTGATATTATTATTTTTTCAAATTTGAGACAAGTTTTGATATAATCTTCTTACATAAAGGAAATTATAAATAATTATCAACCAATATCGCAAATGAACTCTTTATTCAAACCGTGTGCGTTAGACCAACAATGTAAGTGTAGTGCTTCGATTAAGCAATAAAGCGGCAGAATTAATCATCAAAAAGGAAAAATTAATATAATATGTGCCACGCACGCGTCCCGTGTGCCGTACGAGCATGCATGAGTTGACGAGACGCATGCTAGCAGGCAGACCGGGAGGCCGAGGCATGCGCGTGTTTGCTACGCACTCACCGTGGAGCGTGCTAGTAGCTTTGTGAAATGACGGTAGGCATGCCAGCAGTCCGCTACGCAGGCTCATCAGGAGGCGAGCAAGCCCTTTGACCGCCGCCCACCTCGCTCCCCCTGCTCCATATTAATTGCGCGCCCGATCCGCTGGTCATAATAGGCGGCCGCACACCCCATCCATAGTTGTCACCGCCGCATGGAGTGTATTAGGATTTTGTCGAAGCACACCATCGGTGCGAGTGGCGACGCCGGGGCTGGTGAAGCACCCGCACAACGCATGAAGCTGGGCGCAGAGGTTGCTGTAGCCACCGACGAGGTCTCACGCGGGCAGCAGGGCAACCTTGACTTCATCGCCGTCGTCATGCCTCCCCAGCCGGAGCCGGAGGTCCACAGCTACTCCGGCAACGACTCCGACTCCGACGGAAAACCGGTTAGTCCCCCCCCCCTTTGTTGGGAACAGAAACCCTTGGTTATGTTCACCCAGTCCATGAAATCAGAGTAAGATTCGTTAGATCCGTGTAGTGTATTGATTGTTTGAATGGTATCTATGGTTAGTGATTAATTGTTTGTTCTGTACAAACAATTTTTTTGCTAATAATCCGACTAGGGTTAGCGTGCGTGCTAATAATTCGTAGCCAGATCTTGAGAATTGATTTTGACCGCCGCCCGCCTCGCTCCGTGAAATGATGGTATAGGAATGCCAGAAGTACGCCGCGCAGGCTCACTGGGAAGCGAGACAGCCTTTGACCGCCGCCCGCCACGCTCCCACTGGTCCGTATTAATGGCGCGCCCGAGCGGCCGCACCCCCCCCCCATCCTCGCCGCACACACAATCCTCTCTCTCCGCCCGCATCCTCGATGCCGCTCTCAGTCCTCAAAGCCGGCACCCCCCATCCTCGCCACACACACAATCCTCTCTCTCTCTCTCCGCCTGCATCCTCGACACCGCTCTCAGTCCTCAAAGCGGTCAGTGTATGAGGATGCCGCCGAAGCGCCACATCTGAGGGAGTGGCGGCGCCGGGGCTGCTGAAGCACCGGAGCACGCCGTGAATATGGAGACAGAGGATTCTGTCGCCACCGACGAGGTGGAGAACGAGGCTGCCAACAAGCGGAGGCGGGTCGAGAAAGAACCGCAAGCGACTCCAGCAGGCCTAGACTTCATCAGCAGCCTCCCCGATGATATGTCGACAGTCATCATATCCCTCCTCCCAATCAAATATGGGGCGAGGACAACCGCCCTTTCCCGGCGGTGGCGCCCCCTATGGCTCTCCACCCCTCTCGACCTCCTCGACGCCCACGAGCTCTGCCATGGCTATCGCAAAAGCTTGGATGCGTTCTCCCAGATCCTCGGCAGTCACCATGGCCCAATCAGAGGCCTTATCATGGGCAAGTTCTGTTCCAATGGCAAGGATCGAGCCAAGCTTGACGAGTGGTTTCGATCCCCCACCCTAGATCAGCTCGAGGAGCTAAGTTTTAATGATGGGCATATGCGCTCACTGCCAACGTCTGCGCTTCGCTTCGCGCACACGCTGCGCCTCGCCAAGTTCATGAAGTACCATTCCCCCCCCCCCTTAATGACGCGTCCGCTCTTTTTCTACCACGACTGAAGCACCTCGAGCTCGTCGTCGTCTGCATCCCAAAGGATGACATGGAGCGCCTGCTCCGTGGCTGTACTGCACTCGAGTTCCTTCGTCTTCTGGTTATGAATTGGTCGAGTAGCTTCCACATCACCTCCAGGACTCTCCGGACTATTTATGTGTGTTGCTGGTGCTGCAACGAGAGATCACAAAAGGTGTACCACAATATTGTCATTGAGGACACACCTTCACTAGAGAGATTACTTGTAGTTGATCAACAAGGTCCAACAAGAATCAATGTCATTTCTGTGCCAAAATTGACAGTGGTGGGATACTCATCTGTCAGATACTCCTAATTTTAGGTACAATAGTCGCCTTCTACCTCACCTTCTTGATATCAACATTATTTCTAATTTTGAAGATGTATGTTCGTCTGTCATCTAGAAAAGCTTCACACAGATTCTGCGCACAGTGAAGGTCTTGGCACTAGAATCTATCGGCCCCAACCAGGACCATGTTGTCAGTTTCCTGAGATGCTTTCCATGCCTGAAGAAGTTGTATATCAAGGTGATGTTCCTTTCCTGTTAAATGTTAACCATAAGGGAGTTCAATTTTTTGCACCTTTTCCCAAGTTTACAATGACAATGTACTATGATTTCTGAAGGAATTTTGGAGGATTTCAAGACATACACCCCCCACCCCATATTGGTTGCTTGATTCATATGGTTGCAATCCATAAGCATTTCTCCTTTGGATTCATCTATACTAGTTTTCTTAGGGAATTTTTCATCCACTCCAACCTCTTGTGAAGAAGGCTACATTTTTCTAGATTGTAATCAAATGCCCATGTTAATCATGTCAGGTTGAAGATGGCACGTTGGTGCATTTTACAAATCCTGCAAACCAAATAGGCCTGTAGTAGTGTTCAAACTGCATGTAGGCACTAACACGTTCTCTTCTTTTGCAGATAATAGTAGGCGCGGTGGTGGATAATGTGATACAATATGATGACAATCACATCGAATGCCTAGATCTGCATCTCTTAAAAATTACTTTGAACTCCTACCGAGGGATCTTACCGGAGATTATATTCGCCAGGTTCTTTGTTGACAAAGAAAGGGTGCTAAAGGTAATGAGGTTGAACATGCATTTACATAGAACATATGAATGGTTTGTTGATCAAAGCCGGCAGCTACCGCAGAATGGAAGAGGCTCCAAAAAAGCTAAACTTCGTGTTGGATCTGCATATGACAGAGTAATTGGAAGTCATTGTGTCAACCCCATACATGACTTGTCAGCGGCTGATCCCTTTGCAGAAATGATGAGGTATCCAAACCGGCCTTACTATTGGTATTATTAGTTTGAACCTCTCTTATATCCATGTTCAGCTGATCAGCACGGGTGTTTGCAGCTGAATGAGCTGAATTTCATTTCTAATATTAGTTTGAACCTTGTAATCTTCGAATTTGAGCCATGTAACTCTGGAATTTGAACCTTGTAATATTTCGGGCTTTTGTGGTACAATCGTTGAATTGGCATCGTATGAGACTCATAGATTGGTAGTACTATTTTGACCTTAATATGCAATAGACTTAGATTTTATTAACCATTCACGACCAGGGATCCAGCCGGAAGCAGAGCAATGGCAAACGTCGTCGCAACAAGATGTAGATGATTAGATGCTCGTTTCTCCTAGTTTAGTATGCATGTAATTGCTTACTTTGGTGCGTGGAAATGTTATGTGTGTAGTCACTTATGTAATTGTATGCTTAATTTGGTCATGCAATGCTGTTCTTATAAGTATATATGTTGATGTTCTATAGACAGAGCATATCACATCGCACACAGACCACACTAGCTAGGGAACCCGTCGGTCATGAATTCATCAATCGCAGACGGTTGTATACCAGCAAGCGTTTGCCCACAACACACACGGCTTATTCCTTCAAAAACAGCTCGGGTGGATCAACTGTATGCCACGTATCGGACACGCAACTCTAATCTGATTCGTGCTTGATGTCTCCGACATCGCTCGCACAGTTCATCTTATTTTGCCATGTATCACTATGCTGGCCTCTGCTCGCGTCCCTTGGCCCGCTCTGCTCGCCGTTAGGCGCCGCGGCGCGCTCTGCTCGTGTCCGTCGGTGCGCTCGGCTTGTCGACAGCTTTTCCTTGCGTGTTCAACTACTATATGCATATATATGGTTGCTCGCCGTTGAGGCACCGCGGAGCACTCTGCTTGCATCCCTGCGCGCGTGCTCTGCCAGCGGTTGGGGCCTGTGCACGATCATGTTGGGGGCCCATATGCATGCGGTTGCGCCGCGCGCGTCGCCACGATGCAGTTACGTGCGGCACGATGGAGTTACGCGCTGCAAATTAGAACTGCCATCCGGGCGTGCGGATATTCCAGTCCATCCGGCTTCCCCATTAATTCCCGCGGCCATTATAACCTTAGTCTCTTCAACCTTTCGATCTCGCCCCACAACACAACAAGCACACCCACGACGACACATATAGAGAGGATATCTAGCGGCGCTCCAATGGAGTTGGGCAAGCATAAAGTCGAGACCCACGCGAGGGAGACGGATCTCACGGTAGTGTACACCATCGAACCGGCCGGGGTGGAGGACTACATCAACACCGTGGAGTAGTTGCTTGCTGGAGACAAGTACAAGGTGGTCGGCATCGACCTCCAGTACACCGCCGGTCTTCCCAGCAAAGATCAGAAGGTTTTCGTCGCCCAGTTGTGCGTGCGCCATCATGTTCTCATCTACCACTACTGCTTGGCCACAGAGCCTTGCGACCGTTTTGCCAGGTTTGTCAACAGCACCAACTACAAGTTCGCTATGGTGGAAACCACTGATGATGTAAAAGCGCTCAGGGTTACGGGCTTGGCCTGCAAGAATCTTGTCGAAATCTATGAGCACTACAGGGTCCGGGCAGCACGAAGAAGGATTCCCTGGTTGAACTCGCCTCGGCCATCATCGACCCATACTACGAAAAGATGAAGCAGGATGCCAACAGAACATGTCCCGTATCCTGGCACGGGGCCTGGATGCGGCAACTGGATGAACCTCACCTCAGGTTCGCCGCCAAGAGCGTGTACACATGCTACGAGATGCACAGGCGGATCATTGACATGAGGAAGTGCCTCGTTACCGTAATCGACGAGGCCGGATCGAGCCACAAGCAGAGCAGTAGCGGCAAGCGTCACAAGAAGTAGAAGATGATCAAATGATCGTTTATCCTAGTTAATTATGCATGTAATATATAGTTTACTTTGGTGTGTGGAAATGTCATGTGTGTAGTAGCCGCCTATGTAATTATGCATGTAATAGTTTACTTTGGTGTGTGCAAATGTCATGTGTGTAGTAGCCACCTATGTAATTGGATGTTTAATTTGGTTATGCAACCATGTCCTTATAAGTGTGTATATATATATGTTGTTGTTCTGTATGCAATCCCAACACACAACACACACGTCTTGTTAGCAGCAATCGTCTATGTTATTATCGGTCTTCGCACACATTTCTGATTACAGACCTGTTTGCCGCGTATCACACATATCTTGTTAAATTAAACCGTTTCTGTTATCTTGGCTCAACGCAAATAGTTCATCCGAGTGAACTGTTTGCCCTCTATTGCACACACCTTGATTTGGCTGACCATTTCTTTTGTTCCGCCTAATCACAAATAGTTCATCTGAGTGAACCGTATGCCGTATATCGCACACACCTACATCTGGCTGCCTGTTTCTGTTCTGCCTCATCGCAAACAGTTCATTGAACTGAACCGTATGCCCCTGATCGCACACGCAACTAAATTCTGAACCGTGTTTGATGCATCCGTCATCACAAACATTTGCATCTTTTTTGATGGGTTTTTTTACATCACCGTTGGCGATTATTGCATCACACACAGTTTCGTTGAAGGGTCTCTGATTGTAGTGTCGCGTTAGCAGCATCCTGCAGTAGTGCATTTTGGCATGTCCAAATGGAATGGAATTTATACAGTGTCTTCTTATGCCTAAATAACTTCCCGCTGCCAAGTTTTAGCCCAATCCAACACTCCTAGAGAGTGCTACTTCATGATCATAATTCTGGACCAGATTGGGCAGTTGTGAAGCAACTATGTTAAATCATGGTCCAAATCCACTCAAAATTCATAGGACTGTAGTCCTTCCTACCCTAAGCATCCCTGACATCTTTTGATCTCTAATGGCCATGTCTTTTTGCCCCAGCATCTATCCCAAGTTTGCTATAGCAAACTTCAGAGGACCCTTCCCATCTAACCATAGTGTCTTTCTTCAAGCTTTCACCTCTGAGATAACCTAGCTTGGAGAGACATCACACTGGACATGATTAGGCCGGACAGAGTGCACTGGGTGCACCAGTTCACACGGTGACCCTCGGCTTGGCATGCCAGGGACGTGAGCTGGATGCGGTCTTGCTCGGGCCCCTCTCCTGCTCGTCATTCTCGCGTGCCCGGCCATGTCCAACAGCTCCCCCGTGCCGTCGCCATCACTCTGGAACCCTCTACCCCTTCGGATTCTTCCTCTACATGTCGTCCTTGTCAAGGAACAGAGCGTGCCCGTGACCTCCGTCGTCTTCCTCTCCCCTGGCTTCTTCCTCTCGAGCCATCACCTCCCTCTGCCTCTCGTCAGGTCGGCAAATGTCGTGGAGCCGAGCTAGCTGCCACCAACCCGAGTCTATGCACTGGAGCTCCGGTGACGCATCACCATGGCCATGCTCCCTTCCCACCTCGACCACGGCTATATAAGCCATCCCCGAGCCCTCCCGTCTCCACCAGCAACCTCACCTCCCTCCTCTAGACCTCCCCGACCAGCTAAACGAGCTCGAGAAGCTCATCTGTCCCTCGCATGGCTGAGCCATCCGCACCGGTCGCCGACTAAATTTGGCCAACCCCGAGTCCCTCTCCCCCTCCTGACCCCTCCAGAAAACCACCTGGATGCCGTAGATCCTCCCCATCCCCTCCATTCCTCGTAGGAGCCAACGTGGCCACGCCCCCAAGATTGGCCGCCGCCGCTGCCCTCTGCCCCCTCGAGCCGCCGTCGTTCTAGCGCATCTCCGGCGCTGCTGCTGCTATAGGCAGGAGCGGCGCATCGCCCTAGACCCGCTGGTACCCTTGCCCCGACTGGAGACGGCCAGAGATACCGGTGCCAGCGCCGGCGCCGCGCTGACTTGCCCCTGCCCTATTCATCGCGAGGAGGAAGGAGGCGGGAGGAGAGAGAGAAGATCTCGCGGGACCCACTTGTAAGCGACCCAGCCATTGACTAGTCCCGGCCCACGCTGAGTAAGTGAAGACGTATTTTGCTGAATGCGCTTTCCTCCAGAGAAAGCATATTTGTGTTCTACTTCGGCTCAAAGTATGCTTTCCTATGTAGAAGATGTATTTCAGCAGAAGGCGCTTTCTGTTTTATCCACCAGGGGCCTGTTTGTGAAGAATATTTTTATAGATTAGTCCCTGGACTTCCACCTTCTGTATCTTCCCGACCGTAACTCCGAATCTGGTGATTCTAAAGCCCACGTCTTCGTCTCGTCGAGCCCGATCTGTTGGTACCATTTTCACTATGTGTTCACATATTGGAAATGACCATGTTGCCCTTGCCCTTATCTAGCCCCCTCCGAGAGAGAAACGTTCTGGCGAATCGTTCCGCGAGTTCCTCGCACTTCGTCCCGGAGAATCCTTCATCCCTAGGCAAGACACGACAGCCACTTGCATGATGGTCTTGGAGTAGCCATGGTTTACTACTTGAATATTAAAATTGTTTGTGCATGTTAATATTTTCTGAATGCTCTATATATATATATATATAAATATATATATATGCTCGTGAATCCATGCTTATCATTATGATATGATCATTTTGCATCTGTTGGTTAAATGATTACTTGCTAGTATTATTATCATGTTATATTCTAGTAAGTCTTTTTCCGATGCTAGTAGTCATGCTATGTTCATATGAGGGTTATACTTGTGTTATTCATGCTCATTGGTATGCCATGCTCATTTGCATCTGGAGAATGATTTATTGTTGTTGATATGTTAAATAGTGATGTTGCTCATCCATGCTCATGTGGATATCATGCTCATATGCATTGTTATTTCATCATGTTATTGTGACTCAGCTCATTACATTCAAGTTAAACCGGACTTTAACACAACTTGAACATCTATTGGCTGAGTCATAGTGCCATCGAGTCGAGCTGACCAGTGCAGCCACGTTTGTCTTTATGGGAAGACCCTAATGCGGTCTATTGTCATGCCTCTCGCCGGTGCCTCCAACTAGGGAAGGTTATGGGCGCGCGCTACTCTAATCAGGTAGGCGGACATAAGCCTTGTGTGCTAGTGTTTGGTATTGAGATCTCATGTCCCCGTTTGCGACCGTTTTTGTTTTGCCACGACGGTGGCCGTTGGATGTCACGAGGTGACACCGGGGCCACCCATGACTTAGCCCAAAGGGGAGTTTGTCGAAGTGGCCGGGAGAGTGTCATGCAATAGATCGGTTTTGTCGGAACGCCGTTGGTCCACCCGAATGGGAGCACGAGGCCTTGGGTTCCGTGGTGTGGGTACAGTGTACTAACCTCTGCAGAGTGTATAATCTATCGATAGCCGCGCCGGCGGATATGGGCCCAGTTCATAGTAGGTCACACTTTGGGTCAACAATATTAATAACCTGACTAATACACTACCCCGGTTTGATGAGGAAAGAAGTTGGTTGATCTTTATGTGGACACGGGAGGATCACAATGGTATTCTTGATAATGATGAGGTGATCTTGTGAGGATCGCAATGGTATTCTTGATAATGATTGAAGTGATCCCGTGACCACGATGGTAAGTAAGAGTGGCATATCTATGGTGGTTACGAGGTAACCCCGAACAGAGTAAGTTGAATCATGATAGTGTACACATGTTGCATGCTAGTATCACGATTGTTCATGTCTTGAGTAACATGTTCATGCCATGCTCATCTGATTTTGTTCTAGTGGTATCTTGTTCACTATATACATGCCATGTTGCTCTAGTTGTATCTTGCTCATCATTAATCTTTAACCTATAAATGTCATGATGTTGTTTGTCTTGATTGCTTTGGTTGCTGTGAGCTTGCGAGTACATTCAAAGTACTCACCTGGCGTGTCATGCCAGTTTGCAGGTCATGCCGTGATTGCTTGTTTGTTGAAGATCCCGAGCTAGGATACACGTTCCAGCTAGAGTCCCTATGGAGTCGAGTCCATCGATGTCGTCATCGTTCCGCTGCTAGAAGTTATTCTACTGATACGAGTTGTTCTGCTGCTAGCATAGAGCAACCTGAGCAGGCGTAGTGTTGCCGTGCCGATGTAATTCCCTGTTATATCGGAACCCTTGTATCCCCGAGTATTTGTAATAAGAGCTGATTTGTTCAAGCATGGTGGAAATTTCAGCTTCCGGTATCTTTCTTTTATTTGTAACAATATCCTTCATATACTTAGCATAAGGAGACATTTTCAGAATAACAATCAAACGCAAGCGCAAAAAGACAGGTCTAAGCATTTCAACCAAGTGCTCAAATTCTTCATCATCTTTATTCTTTGAAGCTTTAGGAGGGAAAGGCATGGGTTTCTGAACCCATGGTTCCCTTTCTTTACCATGTTTCCTAGCAATGAAGTCTCTCTTATCATATCTTTTATTCTTAGGTTGTGGGTTATCAAGATCAACAGCAGGTTCTACCTCCACATCATTATCATTACTAGGATGAGCATCAACATGAACATCATCATTATCATTACTACTAGGTTCATGTTCATCACCAGATTGTGTCTCAGCATCAGAGATAGAAATATCATTTGGATTCTCAGGTGTGTCTATAATAGGTTCACTAGAAGCATGCAAAGTCCTATCATCTTTCTTTTTATTTCTAGATGGACTAGGTGCTTCAGTATTAATTATTTGAGAATCTTGTTCAATTCTCTTAGGGTGACCTTCAGGATACAAAGGTTCCTGTGTCATCTTACCACCCCTAGTCACAACTTTAACAACATGTTTATTCATCTTATTGTTCATCTCATTAAGCAAATCATTTTGTGCCTTGAGGACCTGTTCTACTTGAGTTTTTACTATGGAAGCATGTTTACTAACAACCTTTAGATAATTAACAGTTCTAAACATATAGTCACTAAAGCATTCAATAATATAAGAATTTCATTTCAATTGTCTACTAACATATGCATTGAAGTTTTCTTGTTTAACAATAAAGTTATCAAACTCATCCAAGCATTGACTAGCAGATTTAGTACGAGGAATATCACCTTCATCAAATCTATAGAGAGAATTTACCTCTACTACCTGTGTCGGGGTGTTGAGGCCATGTATCTCTTCAATAGGTGGTAAATTCTTAACATCTTCAGCTTTAATCCCTTTTTCTTTCATAGATTTCTTTGCCTCTTGCATATCTTCAGGACATAGAAATAGAATATCTCTCTTCTTCGGAGTTCGCTTAGGAGGTGGTTCAGGAAGAGTCCCATCATTATCAATCCTCAATAATTCTTCAGCTTGTTCCACAGTTTGTTCCCTGAAAACACAACCAGCACAACTATCTAGGTGGTCCCTAGAAGCATCGGTTATTTCATTATAAAAGATATCGACTATTTCATTTTTCTTGAGAGGATGATCAGGCAAAGCATTAAGTAATTGGAGAAGCCTCCCCCAAGCTTGTGGGAGACTCTCTTCTTCAATTGGAACAAAGTTAAATATTTCCTGTAAAGCAGCTTGTTTCTTATGAGCAGGAAAATATTTTTCAGAGAAATAGTATATCATATCCTAGGGACTACGCACACAACCAGCAGCAAGAGAATTATACCATGTCTTAGCATCACCCTTTAGTGAGAAAGGAAACAACTTAAGAATATAGTAATAGCGAATTTTTTTTCCTCATAAGCAAATAGGGTGGCTATGTCATTTAATTTAGTAAGATGTGGCACAACAGTTTCAGATTCATAACCATGGAAAGGGTCAACAGTTTCAGATTCATAACCATGGAAAGGGTCAGATTCAACCAAAGTAATTAACTAAGGATCGACAGAGAATTCATAATCCTTATCAGTAACAAAGATAGGTGAAGTAGCAAACTTAGGATCATGTTTCATTCTAGCATTCAATGATTTTTCTTTCAATTTGACTAGTAATTTCTTAAGATCCTCTCTATCTTTACAAGCAAGAAAATCCATAACATAGCCCTCAGGTACATCAGGCAATTCATATCTAGGAGTGCTAGGTCTAATAGGTGTTTCATAGTGTTCAGTTTCAATAATTTCATCAGTTTCAGCATTCTCTATTTCTTTTGCTCTAGCAAGTTGTTCATCGAGAAATTCACCTAGTGGCACAGTCTTATCAAGCAAAGTACTAGCATCATCATAAGTATCATTCATAGCAGAAGTAGCATCATTAATTACTTGCAACATATCAGGATTAATTGTAGGTGGTGGTGTCGCAAGCTTACTCCAAACAGACGGTGAATCAAGTGCAGAGCTAGATGGCAGTTCCTTACCTCCCCTCATCCTATAGAGGGAATGATCTTGGTTCTTGGATCTTTCAGATCCTTCATAGTGATCAACAGATATAAATCCCAATTGACTCAGCAAATAGAGCTATGCTCCCTGGCAACGGCGCCAGAAAAAGGTCTTGATAACCCACAAGTATAGGGGATCGCAAATTTATTGATTCGACACAAGGGGAGCCAAAGAATATTTGCAAGTATTAGCAATTGAGTTGTCAATTCAACCACACCTGAAAGACTTAATATCTGCAGGAAAGTATTTAGTAGCAAAGTAGTATGATAGTAATGGTAACAGTGGCAATAGTAGCAATAGCAGTTTTGTAATGATTGTAACAGTAGCAGCAATGAAAGTAACTTAGCAAAGATCAATATGTGAAAAGCTCGTAGGCATCGGATCAGTGATGGATAATTATGTCGGATGGCATTCATCATGCAACAGTTATAACCTAGGGCGACATAGAACTAGCTCCAATTCATCAATGTAATGTAGGCATGTATTCCGTATATAGTCATACGTGCTTATGGAAAAGAACTTGCATGACTGCTACTTCCTGAGCTTGCGTTGATTTTTCCCTTGAAGAGGAAAGGGTGATGCAGCAAAGTAGAGATTAGTATTTCCCTCATTTAAGAACCAAGGTATCAATCCAGTAGGAGGCACAATCAAGTCTCCAATATATGCACCTGCACAAACTAACAAACACTTGCACACAACGCGAAAAGGGGTTGTCAATCCCTTCACGGTCACGAACAAGAGTGAGATTTAATAGAGATTGGTATGAAAGATAAATAAAAGAGCAAACTAAAGTAAATATAAATAAATTGTAGCAAGGTATTTTTGGGTTTTTTGGTTTATAGATCTGAAAATATATGATGGAAAATAGACCCGGGGGCCATAGGTTTCACTAGAGGCTTCTCTCTTGAAAATAGCATATGGTGGGTAAACAAATTACTGTTGAGCAATTGATAGAAAAGTGCATAATTATGACAATATCCAAGGCAATGATCATGAATATAGGCATCACATCCGTGACAAGTAGACCGACTCCTGCCTGCATCTACTACTATTACTCCACACATCGACCGCTATCCAGCATGCATCTAGAGTATTAAGTTCATAAGAACGGAGTAACGCCTTAAGCAAGCTGACATGATGTAGAGGGATAAACTCAAGCAATATGATATAAACCCCATCTTTTTATCCTTGATGCCAGCAATACAATACGTGCCTCGCTATCCCTTCTGTCACTGGGTGAGGACACCACAAGATTGAACCCAAAACTAAGCAACTCTCCCATTGCAAGAAAAACCAATCTAGTTGACCAAACCAAACCGATAGTTCGAAGAGAAATACAAAGATATCTTAATCATGCATAAAAGAGTTCAGAAAAGACTCAAATAATATTCATAGATAATTTGATCATAAATCCACAATTCATCGATCTCAACAAACACACCGCAAAAGAAGATTACAATGAATAGAACTCCAAGAACATCAAGGAGAACATTGTATGAAGATCAAAGAGAGAGAAGAAGCCATCTAGCTACTAGCTATGGACCTATAGGTCTGTGGTAAACTACTCACGCATCATCGGAAGGGCAACAAGGGCGATGTAGAGGCCCTCCGTGATCGAATCCCCCTCCGGCAGATCACTGGAAAAGGCCCCAAGATGGGATCTCACGAGAACAGAAGCTTGTGGCGGCGGAAAAGTATTTTTGTGGACGCTTCTGGTATAGGGGGAATATTTGTGAATTTATAGTGCTGGAATTAGGGTTGAAGGACCTCCGAGGGGCTCACAAGCCCTCAGGGCGCCCTCCCCCCCCTGGGGCGCGCCCTAGAGGCTTGTGGCCTCCTCGGGACTCTTCTGGCCCTCTCTCCAAGTCACGTAGGTGTCTTCTGGTCCAAGAAAAATCATCGTAAAGTTTTATTCCGTTTGGACTCTGTTTGATATTCCTTTTCTGTAGAAGTCAAAAACAAGGAAAAAGCATAAACTGGCACTGGGCTCTGGGTTAATAACTTAGTCCCAAAAATAATATAAAATAGCATATTAATGCATATAAAACATCCAAAACAGATAATATAATAGCATGGAACAATCAAAAATTATAGATACTCCATTCCGCAATGTAGTGCGCCCATGCTTCCCGAGATTAAAGTTTGACCATAAATTTAACCAACGAGACCGACTGCGGTAGGAGCAAAAATTATACCACATAATTCATATTTTTGATATGAATTCAGCGATATAATTTTTGCTCCCGCCGCAGTCGGTCTCGTTGACTAAATTTATGGTCAAACTTGGATCTCGGGAAGCGCAGGCGCACTACATTGTGGAATGGAGGGAGTACGTTGGATACGTATCAAGCATCCCCAAGCTTAATTCATGCTCATCCTCGAGTAGGTAAATGATAAAAACAGAATTTTTTATGTGGAATGTGCTACTTCTTGAGCTTGCGTTGGTTTGCCCTTGAAGAGGAAAGGGTGATGCAGCAAAGTAGAGATAATTATTTCCCTCAGTTACAGAACCAAGGTATCAATCCAGTAGGAGGTACAAGCAAGTCCCCAATCTATGCACCTACACAAACAATCAAACACTTGCACCCAACGCGACAAAGGGGTTGTCAATCCCTTCATGGTCAATTGCAATGGTGAGATCTAATAGAGATAGATATAAAAGATTACTAAAATGTAAAATAAAATAAAAGTATATAAATTGCAGCAAGATATTTTTGGTTTATAGATCTAAAAATATATAATGGAACAGAGACCCGGGGCCATAGGTTTCACTAGAGGCTTCTCTCTTGAAGGAAAATAATACAGTGGGTGAACAAATTACTGTCGAGCAATTGATAGAAAAGCGCAAAGTTATGACGATATCCAAGGCAATGATTATGCATATAGGCATCACATCCGTGTCAAGAAGACCGAAACGATTCTGCATCTAGAGTATTAAGTTCATAAAGAACAGAGTAACGCATTAAGTAAGATGACATGATGTAGAGGGATACACTCAATCAATATGATGAAAACACCATCTTTTTATCCTTGATGGCAACAATACAATACGTGCCTCGCTACCCCTACTGTCACTGGGTGAGGACACCGCAAGATTGAACCCAAAAGTATGCACCTCTCCCATTGCAAGAAATACCAATCTAGTTGGCCAAACCAAACCGATAATTCGAAGAGAAATACAAAGATATCAAATCATGCATAGAAGAATTCAGAGAAGATTCAAATAATATTCATAGATAATCTGATCATAAATCCCCAATTCATCGGATCTCGACAAACACACCGCAAAAGAATATTACATTAGATAGAACTCCAAGAACATCGAGGAGAACATGGTACTGAAGATCATAGAGAGAGAGAAGAAGCCATCTAGTCAATAGCTATGGACCCGTAGGTCTGAGGTAAACTACTCACGCTTCATTGGAAGGGAAATAGGGTTGATGTAGATGCCCTCCGTGATCGAATCCCCCTACGGCAGATCGCCAGAAAAGGCCCCAAGATGGGATCTCACGGGAACAGAGGCTTGCAGCGGCGGAAAAGTATTTTTGTGGACGCTTCTGGTGGTTTGGGAATATTTGGGAATTTATAGGCCAAAGATTAGGGTTAGAGGAGCTCTGAGGGACCCACAAGGTAGGGGGCGCCCCCCCCCCCCCCCGGGGCGCGCCCTGCACCCTTGTCGTCGCCTTGGGACTCCTTTTACTTGGTCTCCAAGTTCTACGTGTGTCTTCTGGTCCAAGAAAAATCATCATAAAGTTTTATTCCGTTTGGACTCTGTTTGATATTCCTTTTCTGCGAAACTCAAAAACAAGGAAAAAACAGAAATTGGCACTAGGCTCTGGGTTAATAGGTAGTCCCAAAAATAATATAAAATAGCATATTAATGCATATAAAACATCCAAAATAGATAATATAATAGCATGGAACAATCAAAAATTATAGATGCGTTGGAGACATATCAAGCATCCCCAAGCTTAATTCCTGCTCGTCCTCGAGTAGGTAAATGATAAAGACAGAATTTTTGATGTGGAATGCTACCTAACATATTTATCCATGTAATTTTCTTTATTGTGGCATGAATATTCAGATCCATAAGATTCAAAACAAAATTTTAATATTGACATAAAAACAATAATACTTCAAGCATACTAATAAAGCAATCATGTCTTCTCAAAATAACATGGCCAAAGAAAGTTATCCCTACAAAATCATATAGTCTGGCTATGCTCCATCTTCATCACACAAAGTATTAAATCATGCACAACCCCGATGACAAGCCAAGTAATCGTTTCATACTTTTGATGTTTTCAAACTTTTTTAACTTTCACGCAATACATGAGCGTGAGCCATGGATATAGCACTATAGGTGGAATAAAATATGGTGGTTGTGGAGAAGACAAAAAGAAGGAGATAGTCTCACATCAACTAGGCGTATCAACGGGCTATGGAGATGCCCATCAATAGATATCAATGTGAGTGACTAGGGATTGCCATGCAACGGATGCACTAGAGCTATAAGTGTATGAAAGCTCAAAAAGAAACTAAGTGGGTGTGCATCCAACTCGCTTGCTCACGAAGACCTAGGGCAATTTGAGGAAGCCCATCATTGGAATATACAAGCCAAGTTCTATAATGAAAAATTCCCACTAGTATATGAAAGTGACAAAATAGGAGACTCTCTATCATGAAGATCATGGTGCTACTTTGAAGCACAAGTGTGGAAAAAGGATAGTAGCATTGCCCCTTCTCTCTTTTCTCTCATTTTTTTAATTTTGGGCTCTTTGGCCTCTTTTTTTTCTTTCTCTTTTTTCTTTTTTTTTTATTTTTTGTCCAGAGTCTCATCCCGGCTTGTGGGGGAATCATAGTCTCCATCATCCTTTCCTCACATGGGACAATGCTCTAATAATGATGATCATCACACTTTTATTTACTTACAACTCAAGAATTACAACTCGATACTTAGAACAAAATATGACTCTATATGAATGCCTTCGGCGGTGTACCGGGATGTGCAATGACTCAAGAGTGACATGTATGAAAATATGAATGGTGGCTTTGCCACAAATACGATGTCAACTACATGATCATGCAAAGCAATATGACAATGATGAAGCGTGTCATAATAAAACGGAACAGTGGAAGTTGCATGGCAATATATCTCAGAATGGCTATGGAAATGCCATAATAGGTAGGTATGGTGGCTGTTTTGAGGAAGGTATATGGTGGGTGTAATGCACTAGCGAAAGTTGCGCGGTACTAGAGAAGCTAGCAAAGGTGGAAGGGTGAGAGTGCGTATAATCCATGGACTCAACATTAGTCATACAGAACTCACATACTTATTGCAAAAGTCTATAAGCTATCGAAACAAAGTACTACACGCATGCTCCTAGGAGGGTAGATTGTGAGGAAAAGACCATCGCTCGTCCCCGACCACCACTCATAAGGAAGACAATCAATAAATAAATCATGCTCCGACTTCATCACATAACGGTTCACCATACGTGCATGCTACGGGAAACACAAACTTTAACACAAGTATTTCTACCAATCCACAATTACTTACTAGCATGACTCTAATATCACCATCTTTATATCTCAAAACAATCATAAGGAATCAAACTTCTCATAGTATTCAATGCACTTAATATGAAAGTTTTTATTATATCCCTCTTGGATGCTCATCATATTAGGACTAAATTAATAACCTAAGAAAATTACCATGCTATTTAGATACTCTCAAAATAATATAAGTGAAGCAAGAGAGTTCAACAATTTCTATAAAATAAAGCCACCACCGTGCTCTAAAGAGATATAAGTGAAGCACTAGAGCATATTGCCTAGCTCAAAAGATATAAGTGAAGCACATAGAGTTTTCTAATAAATTCATGATTTAAGTGTGTCCCTCTCAAAAGGTGTGCACATAAAGGATGATTGTGGAAAACTAAAAAGAAAAGACTCATATCATACAAGACACTCCAAACAAAACACATATCATGTGGTGAATAAAAATATAGTCTCAAGTAAATTTACCGATGGATTGAAGACGAAAGAGGGGATGCCTTCCGGGGCATCCCCAAGCTTAGGCTCTTGGTTGTCCTTGAATATTACCTTGGGGTGCCTTGGGCATCCCCAAGCTTAGGCTCTTGCCACTCCTTATTCCATAGTCCATCAAATCTTTACCCAAAACTTGAAAACTTCACAACAGAAAACTCATGAGATCCGTTAGTATAAGAAAATAAAATCACCACTTTTGGTACTGTTGTGAACTCATTATTTATTTATATTGGTATAATATCTACTGTATTCCAAGTTCTCCATGGTTCATACCCCCGATACTACCCATAGATTCATCAAAATAAGCAAACAACACATAGAAGACAGAATCTGTCAAAAACAGAACAGTCTGTAGCAATCTGGAAATTTACAATACTTCTGTAACTCCCAAAATTCTGAAAAATTAGGACAACCTTAGAAATTTGTATATCAATCTTGTGTAAAAAAATTCAGATCAAAATCAAGCTTTTGTGATTTTCTAAAATTGTTTTCCTGGGCATAAAAGTTTCTGTTTTTCAGCAAGATCAAATCAACTATCACCGTAAGCCATCCCAAAGGTCTTACTTGGCTCAAACACTAATTAAAACACCAAAACACAATTACTACAGAGGTAATAATGTGTATTTTATTCAAGACAGAAAATAAAAATATTGGGTTGTCTCCCAACAAGCGCTTTTCTTTAAAGCCTTTTAGCTAGGCATTGATAATTTTAATGATGCTCGCATGAAAGACAAGAATTGAAGCACAAAGAGAGCATCATATAGCATCTGAAAATCACATTTAATTCTAAAATACTTCCTATGCATAGGCATTTTACAAGCAAACAAATTATCAAAGCAAGCAAATACTAGCATATGCAAGGAAGAAGAACAAAACATAGACAATCTCAACATAACGAGAGGTAATTTAGTAACATGAAAATTTCTACAACCATATTTCCCTCTCTCATAATAATTACATGTGGGATCATATTCAAATTCAACAATATAGCTATCACATAACATATTCTCTACATGATCCACATGCATGCATAGTTGACACTCTTCCAAAATAGTGGGATTATCATTAACTAAAGTCATGACCTTTCCAAACCCACTTTTATCAAAAAAAAATCATAAGATTGATTATACTCCAGAGTAGTGGGATCATTATTACCTAAAGTTGGCACTCTTCCAAACCCACTTTCAACATTATTGCAAACATATTCACCATGAGGCTTAAATAAATTTTCATGATCATAAGAAGAATCACCCCAATCATGATAATTACAATAAGTAGTGGGCATAGCAAAATTAGCATCCCCAAGCTTAGGGTTTTGCATATTATTAGCACAATTGACATTAATAGAATTTATAATAACATCATTGCAATCATGCTTTTCATTCAAGGAGCTATCGTGAATCACTTCATAAATTTCTTCTTTCAACACTTCATGACAATTTTCACATTCACGAATTTCAAGCAAAACTTCATAAAGATAATCTAGTGCACACAACTCACTAGCAATTGGTTCATCATAATTGGATCTCTTAAAAAGATTAGCAAGTGGATAAGGATCCATAAACGCTTTGCTTCCTGATTTTGAATAAATACACAATTATGCCAAGCAAACGAGCAAACAAACCAAGTAAGACATAAGGGCAATCGAAAAGAAGGCAACTAAAAAGGCAAATATTTTTGTGTTTTTCTGAAAATCATTTTAGATGTGGGGGAGAGGAAAACAAGAGGCAAATTGCAAATAATGTAATGCAAGAGATGAGAGTTTATGATGGGTACTTGGTAGGCTTGATGTAGACCTCCCCGGCAACAGCGCCAGAAATTCTTCCTGCTACTTCTTGAGCTTGCGTTGGTTTTTCCATTGAAGAGGAAAGGGTGATGCAGCAAAGTAGAGGTAAGTATTTCCCTCAGTTAGAGAACCAAGGTATCAATCCAGTAGGAGGTACAAGCAAGTCCCCAATCAATGCACCTACACAAACAATCAAACACTTGCACCCAACGTGATAAAGGGGTTGTCAATCCCTTCACAGTCAATTGCAATGGTGAGATCTGATAGAGATAGATATAAAAGTTTACTAAAACATAAAATAAAAGTAAAGTAAATAAATTGCAGCAAGATATTTTTGGTATTTTTGGTTTATAGATCTGAAAATATATAATGGAAAATAGACCCGGGGGCCATAGGTTTCACTAGAGGCTTCTCTCTTGAAGGAAAATAATACGGTGGGTGAACAAATTACTGTCGAGCAATTGATAGAAAAGCGCAAAGTTATGACGATATCCAAGGCAATGATTATGCATATAGGCATCACGTCTGTGTCAAGTAGACCGAAATGATTCTGCATCTAGAGTATTAAGTTCATAAAGAACAGAGTAACGCATTAAGTAAGATGACATGATGTAGAGGGGTAAACTCAAGCAATATGATGAAAACCCCATCTTTTTATCCTTGATGGCAACAATACAATACGTGCCTCGCTACCCCTACTGTCACTGGGTGAGGACATTGCAAGATTGAACCCAATTTTAAGCACCTCTCCCATTGCAAGAAATACCAATCTAGTTGGCCAAACCAAACCGATAATTCGAAGAGAAATACAAAGATATCAAATCATGCGTATAAGAATTCAGAGAAGATTCAAATAATATTCATAGATAATCTGATCATAAATCCACAATTCATCGGATCTCTACAAACACACCGCAAAAGAATATTACATCAGATAGAACTCCAAGTACATCAAGGAGAACATGGTATTGAAGATCATAGAGAGAGAAGAAGCCATCTAGCTACTAGCTATGGACCTGTAGGTCTGAGGTAAACTACTCACGCTTCATTGGAAGAGTAGGGTTGATGTAGATGCCCTCAGTGATCGAATCCCCCTCCGGCAGATCGCTGGAAAAGGCCCCAAGATGGGATCTCATGGGAACAGAGGCTTGCGGCGGCAGAAAAGTATTTTTGTGGATGCTTCTGGTGGTTTGGGAATATTTGGGAATTTATATGCCATAGATTAGGGTTAGAGGAGCTTCGAGGGACCCACAAGGCAGGGGCGCCCCCCCTGGGGCGCGCCCTCCACACTTGCCGTCGCCTCAGGACTCCTTTTAATTGGTCTCCAAGTCCTACGTCTGTCTTCTGGTCCAAGAAAAATCATCGTAAAGTTTTATTCCGTTTGGACTCCGTTTGATATTCCTTTTCTGCGAAACTGAAAAACAAGGAAAAAACAGAAACTGGCACTGGGCTCTGGGTTAATAGTTTAGTCCCAAAAATAATATAAAATAGCATATTAATGCATGTAAAACATGCAAAACAGATAATATAATAGCATGGAACAATCAAAAATTATACATACATTGGAGACGTATCAGAATGCTACCTAACATATTTATCAATGCAATCTTCTTTATTGTGGCAAGAATATTCAGATCCATAAGATTCAAAACAAAAGTTTAATATTGACATAAAAACAATAATACTTCAAGCATACTAATAAAGCAATCATGTCTTCTCAAAATATCATGGCCAAAGAAACTTATCCCTACAAAATCATATAGTCTGGCTATGCTCCATCTTCATCACACAAAATATTTTATCATGCACAACCCCGATGACAAGCCAAGCAATTGTTTCACTTTTGGTGTTCTCAAACTTTTTCAAATTTCATGCAATACATGAGCGTGAGCCATGGATATAGCACTATAAGTGGAATAGAATATGGTGGTTGTGGAGAAGACAAAAAGAAGAAGAAAGTCTCACATCAACTAGGCAAATTAATGAACTATGAAGATGCCCATCAATTGATATCGATGCAAGTGAGTAGGGATTGCCATGCAACGGATGCACTAGAGCTATAAGTGTATGAAAGCTCAAAAAGCAACTAAGTGGGTGTGCAATTTGAGGAAGCCCATCATTGGAATATACAAGCCAAGTTCTACAATGAAAAATTCCCACTAGTATATGGAAGTGACAAAATAGGAGACTCTCTATCATGAATATCATGGTGCTACTTTTAAGCACAAGTTTGGATAAAGGATAGTAACATTGTCCCTTCTCTCTTTTTTTCTCATTTTTTTATTTTTTTTTGTTTGGGCTTCTTTGGCCTCTTTTATTTTTTATAAAGTCTGGAGACTCATCCCAACTTGTGAGGGAATCATAGCTTCCATCATCCTTTCCTCACATGGGACAATGCTCTAATAATGATGATCATCACACTTTTATTTTTACAACTCAAGAATTACAACTCGATACTAGAACAAGATATGACTATATGAATGCCTCCAGCGGTGTACCGGGATGTGCAATGATCAAGAGTAGCATGTATAAAAATTATGAACGGTGGCTTTGCCACAAATACTATGCCAACTACATGATCATGCAAAGCAATATGACAATGATGGTACGTGTCATAATAAACGGAACGGTGGAAGTTGCATGGAAATATATCTCGGAATGGCTATGGAAATGCCATGATAGGTAGGTATGGTGGCTGTTTTGAGGAAGGGTATATGGTGGGTTTAATGCACCGGCGAAAGTTGCGCAGTACTAGAGAGGCTAGCAATGGTGGAAGGGTGAGAGTGCGTATAATCCATGAACTCAACTTTAGTCATAAAGAACTCACATACTTATTGCAAAAATTTATTAGCTATCGAAACAAAGTACTACATGCATGCCCCTAGTGGGATAGATTGGTAGGAAAAGACCATCGCTCGTCCGCGGCCGCCACTCATAAGGAAGACAATCAAAAAATAAATCATGCTCCGACTTCATCACATAACGGTTCACCATACGTGCATGCTACGGGAATCACAAACTTTAACACAAGTATTTCTAACAATCCACAATTACTCACTAGCATGACTCTAATATCACCATCTTTATATCTTAAAACAAATGCAAGGAACCAAACTTCTCATATATGCAATGCTCTTTATATGAAAGTTTTTATTATATCCCTCTTGGATGCCCATCATATTAGGACTAAATTCATAACCTAAGAAAATTACCATGCTGTTCAAGACTCTCAAAATAATATAAGTGAAGCATGAGAGTTCATCAATTTCTATAAAATAAAGCCACCGTCGTGCTCTAAAAAGATATAATTGAAGCACTAGAGCAAACTGCCTAGCTCAAAAGATATAAGTAAAGCACATAGAATATTCTAATAAATTCACGATTAATGCGTGTCCCTCTCAAAAGGTGTGTACAGCAAGGATGATTGTGGTAAACTAAAAAGCAAAGACTCATATCATACAAGACGCTCCAAGCAAAACACATATCATGTGGTGAATAAAATTATTAAATTTATCGATGGATTGAAGACAAAAGAGGGGATGCCATCCGGGGCATCCCCAAGCTTAGTCCTTGAATATTACCTTGGGGTGCCTTGGGCATCCCCAAGCTTAGGCTCTTGCCACTCCTTATTCCGTTGTCCATCAAAACTTTACCCAAAACTTGAAAACTTCACAACACGAAACTCAACAGAAAACTCATAAGATCCGTTAATATAATAAAATAAATCACCACTTTAGGTACTGTTGTGAACTCATTCTAAATTTATATTGGTGTTATATCTACTGTATTCCAACTTCTCCATGGTTCATAGCCCCCGATACTACCCATAGGTTCATCAAAATAAGCAAACAACACATAGAAAACAGAATCTGTCAAAAACAGAACAGTCTGTAGTATCTGGAAATTTTGTATACTTATGTAAATCCAAAACTTCTGAAAAATTAGGACAACCTGGAAAATTTGTATATAAATCTGGTATAAAAAATTCAGATCAAAATCACTCTTCTGTGATTTTCTAAAATTCTGGCATTGAGCGCAAAAGTTTCTGTTTTTCAGCAAGATCAAATCAACTATCACCGTGGACCATCCCAAAGGTCTTACTTGGCTCAAGCACTAACTAAAACACCAAAACACAATTAATACAGAGGTGATAAGGTGTATTTATTGAAAAATAGAACTAAAAACAAAAAAACATAAAAATAAAAATTGGGTTGCCTCCCAACAAGCGCTATTGTTTAACGCCCCTAGCTAGGCATAAAACCTAGATCTAGGTATTGTCATCTTTGGTATGCAATCCATAAGTAGCCCTCATAATAGATTCATATGGCAACTTAATTTTCTTTCTTGGAAATTGTTCCATGCCCTTCCTCAACGGAAATTGAAATCTAATGTTTCCTTCTTTCATATCAATAATTGCACCAATCGTTCTAAGGAAAGGTCTACCAAGAATAATAGGACATGTGGGATTGCAATCTATATCAAGCACAATAAAATCTACAGGCACATAATTCCTATTTGCAACAACAAGAACATCATTAATCCTTCCCATAGGTTTTTTAATAGTGGAATCCGCTAGATGCAAATTTAAAGAGCAATCATCAAATTCACGGAAACCTAACACATCACATAAAGTTTTTGGAATAGTGGAAACACTAGCACCCAAATCACATAAAGCATAGCACTCATAATCTTTAATCTTAATTTTTATAGTAGGTTCCCACTCATCATAAAGCTTTCTAGGGATAGAAACTTCCAACTCAAGTTTTTCTTCAAAAGATTTCATCATAGCATCAACGATATGTTTAGTAAAAGCTTTATTTTGATTATAAGCATGAGGTGAATTAAGCATGGATTGTAACAAGGAAATAAAATCTATTAAAGAACAATTATCATAATTAAAGTCCTTGAAATCCAAAAGAGTGGGTTCATCGCTACTTAAAGTCTTGACCTCTCCAATCCCACTTTTATCAATTTTTTCATTAAGATCTTTAAACTCCAAATTATTGGGACGCCTTCTAGCTAAAGTTGACTCATCTCCAGTCCCATATTTATCAAGATTTATATTAGAAAACAAAGATTCAATAGGAGTCACACCAATCACTTTAAGATCTTCATCATTATTTTCACAAAAACTAGAAGAACACACTTTTACAAACCAATCTCTCTTAGCACGCATCCTAGCGGCTCTTTCTTTACATTCATCCATAGAAATTTTAATAGCTTTTAGGGATTCATTAATATCAACCTTAGGTGGCTTAGATCTAATCTTCAAAGAATCAATCTCAAGATAAATTCTATCAACGTTCCTAGCCAAATCATCAATCTTAAGCAATTTTTCTTCTACCATAGCATTAAAATTCTTTTGAGAATTAATGAAATCTTTAATATTGTTCTCAAGATCGGAGGATATTTTATTATAATTTCCATAAGAATTTTTGTAGGGATTACCATAATTATTAGAGGAATTACAAGGAAACGGCCTAGGGTTGAAATTACCTCTATACGCGTTATTACCAAAATTGTTCCTACCAACAAAATTCACATCCATAGATTCATTATTATTCTCAATCAAAGTCAACAAAGACATATCATTAGAATCAATAGGAGCACTCTTACGAGCAAACAATTTCATAAGTTCATCCATCTTTTCGCTCAAAGTAATAATTTCTTCAATCACATGCACCTTTTTACTAGTTGAAGATCTTTCGGTATGCCATTGGGAGTAATTTGCCATAATATTATATAGGAGTTTAGTAGCTTCTCCTAATGTAATTTCCATAAAAGTACCTCCCGCGGTGGAATCTAAAAGATTTCTAGATGCAAAATTCAATCCGGCATAAAAAAATTGTATGATCATCCATAAACTTAAACCATGAGTAGGGCAATTTCTTATCATCAATTTCATCCTCTCCCAAGATTGTGCAACATGTTCATGATCAAGTTGCTTAAAATTCATTATATCATTCCTAAGGGAGATGATCTTAGCGGGAGGAAAATACTTGGAAATAAAAGCATCTTTACATTTATTCCATGAATCAATACTATTTTTAGGCAAAGATGAAAACCAAGTTTTAGCACGATCTCGTAGTGAGAACGGAAATAGCTTCAATTTAATAATATCATTATCCACATCTTTTTTATTTTGCATATCACACAACTCAACGAAAGTGTTTAGATAGGATGCAGCATCCTCACTAGGACTACCGAAAAATTGTTCTTTCATAAGAAGATTCAATAAAGCGGCATTAATTTCATAAGATTCCGCACTAGTGGCGGGAGCAATCGGAGTACTAATAAAATCATTATTATTAGCGTTGGAAAAGTCACACAACTTGGTGTTTTCTTGAGACATCGTGACAAAGCAAGCAATCTAGCACACAAGCAAAAGGAAAGCAAACGAAAAGATGAACGAAAGAAGGGCGAATAAAAATGCAAATATTTTTGTGTTTTTCTAAAAACGTTTTAGAATTGGGGGAGAGGAAAACAAGAGGCAAATGGCAAATAATGTAATGCAAGAGATGAGAGTTTATGATGGGTACTTGGTAGGCTTGATGTAGAACCTCCCCGGCAATGGCGCCAGAAATTCTTCCTGCTACTTCTTGAGCTTGCGTTGATTTTTCCCTTGAAGAGGAAAGGGTGATGCAGCAAAGTAGAGATAAATATTTCCCTCAGTTAAGAACCAAGGTATCAATCCAGTAGGAGGCACAAGCAAGTCTCCAATATATGCACCTGCACAAACTAACAAACACTTGCACACAACGCGAAAAAGGGGTTGTCAATCCCTTCACGGTCACGAACAAGAGTGAGATCTAATAGAGATAGGTATAAAAGATAAATAAAAGAGGAAACTAAAGTAAATATAAATAAATTGCAGCCAGGTATTTTTGGGTTTTTTGGATTATAGATCTGAAAATATATGATGGAAAATAGACCCGGGGGCCATAGGTTTCACTAGAGGCTTCTCTCTTGAAAATAGCATACGGTGGGTAAACAAATTACTATTGAGCAATTGATAGAAAAGCGCATAATTATGACAATATCCAAGGCAATGATCATGAATACAAGCATCACGTCCGTGACAAGTAGACTGACTCCTGCCTGCATCTACTACTATTACTCCACACATCGACCGCTATCCAGCATGCATCTAGAGTATTAAGTTCATAAGAACGGAGTAACGCCTTAAGCAAGATGACATAATGTAGAGGGATAAACTCAAGCAATATGATATAAACCCCATCTTTTTATCCTTGATGGCAACAATACAATACGTGCCTCGCTACCCCTTCTGTCACTGGGTGAGGACACCGCAAGATTGAACCCAAAACTAAGCACCTCTCCCATTGCAAGAAAAACCAATCTAGTTGGCCAAACCAAACCGATAGTTTGAAGAGAAATACAAAGATATCTTAATCATGCATAAAGGAGTTCAGAAAAGACTCAAATAATATTCATAGATAATCTAATCATAAATCCACAATTCATCAATCTCAAAAAACGCACCGCAAAAGAAGATTGCATCGAATAGAACTCCAAGAACATCGAGGAGAACATTGTATTGAAGATCAAAGAGAGAGAAGAAGTCATCTAGCTACTAGCTATGGACCCGTAGGTCTGTGGTAAACTACTCACGCATCATCGGAAGGGCAGCAAGGTTGATATACAGGCCCTCCATGATCGAATCCCCCTCCGGCAGATCACCGGAAAAGGCCCCAAGATGGGATCTCACGAGAACAGAAGCTTGCGGTGGCGGAAAAGTATTTTTGTGGACGCTTCTGGTATAGGGGGAATATTTGAGAATTTATAGTGCTGGAATTAGGGTTGGATGACCATTGAGGGGCCCACAAGCCCTCACGGCGCCCCCCTGGGGCGCGCCCTAGAGGATTGTGGCCTCCTCGGGACTCTTTTGGACCTCTCTCCAAGTCACGTAGGTGTCTTCTGGTCCAAGAAGAATCATCGTAAAGTTTTACTCCGTTTGGTATTCCTTTTCTGTAAAAGTCAAAAACAAGGAAAAAACGGAAACTGACACTAGGCTCTGTGTTAATAAGTTAGTCCCAAAAAAATATAAAATAACATATTAATGCTTATAAAACATCCAAAACAGATAATATAATAGCATGAAACAATCAAAAAATTTATATACGTTGGAGACGTATCACATCCCTATTGTTCATTATGTCACTTAATGGGACCTCGAGTGCTACGGTTCTGAGCACTCTTGAAAGTAGTGCTGAAGTTTTCATGACACCATAAAGACGGCGTAGGCTATCTTTTGATAGTGGGGAAGTGTGTCTTGCACGGGGTTAAGACCTCGGAGACGTAGTAAACAGGCTTTTGGACCTGGAACTTGTGACCCTCCATATCTTGTTCGACCGCGAGTACTGCGCTGACCACCTATTTCGTGGCCGAGATGTATAATATCATTAGCTCACATATGTCTGGTGCTGCTAAGATGGGGTTAGTGGCGAGGAGGGCTTTGATGTCTTCAAGGGCTGCCGCGGCCTCCTCGGTCCGTTTGAAAGTCTTTGCTTGTTTTAACAGCCTATACAAAGGTAAGGCTTTCTCCCCGAGTCTTGATATGAAGCGACTTAATGCCGCCACGCAACCTGCTAGTTTATGTACATGCTTGAGCTCGGTTGGTACCTCTAAGCGGTCCAAGGCTCGTATTTTTGCCGGGTTGGCTTCGATTCCTCGGCTAGATACAATGAAGCTGAGGAGTTTGCTGGCTGGAACTCTGAAGACACATTTCTTCGGATTGCGTTTAGTTTGATACTCCCGTAGGCTGGCAAATGTTTCGCGGAGGTTGTCTACCAACTATCTGATGTGCTTGGTTTTGACAACCACATCATCTACGTAGGCCTCGGCGGTCTTCCCGATGTGTTTCTCCGAGCATGATTGAATCATGCGCTGGTATGTGGCGCTGGTGTTCTTTAGTCCGAAGGCATCGTGTTAAAACAGAACAGTCCGAGGGGCATTAAGTCGCTTCATATCAAGACTCGGGGAGAAAGCCTTACCTTTGTATAGGCTATTAAAACAAACAAAGACTTTCAAATGGACCGAGGAGGCCGCGGTAGCCCTTGAAGACATCAAAGCCCTCCTTGCCACTAACCCCATCTTAGCAGCACCAGGCATATGTGAGCCAATGATATTATACACCTCGGCCACAAAAATAGGTGGTCAGCACAGTACTCGTGGTCGAACAAGATATGGAGGGTCACAACTTCCAGGTCCAAAAGCCTGTTTACTACGTCTCTGAGGTCTTAACCCCGTGCAAGACACACTTCCCCCACTATCAAAGGATAGCCTACACCGTCTTTATGGTGTCACGAAAACTTCAACACTACTTTCAAGAGTGCTCAGAACCGTAGCATTCGATGTCCCATTAAGTGACATAATGAACAACAGGGATGCAACGGGGCGCATAACCAAATGGGCCATAGAGCTCCTACCCTTTGAAATAACTTACCAACCATGCCAACCTATTAAATCTCAGGTGCTGGCCGACTTCGTGGACGAATGGACGGAGGCCGAACTCCCTCGAGAGTATATCACTTATTCGCATTGGACCATGTATTTTGACGGTTCCAAAATGCTTGTTGGCTTAGGGGCTGGCATAGTGCTTACGTTGCCCAGGGGAGATAGTATTCGGTATGTGCTACCAATTATGTACACCGACTCCAACAACGCGGCCGAATATGAAGCCCTATTACATGGACTCCGGATAGCAGTCTCCATGGGCGTCAAACGCCTGGAGGTCCGAGGTGATTCCAACCTCGCCATCTCACAAGTCAACGGCAAATTTGACACAAAGGACCCGAAGATGACAGCTTACCGGAACGCCGTCTTAAAAATCTCAGCCAGGTTCGAGGGGCTTGAATTCCATCACATACCCCGAGATAGTAACTAGGTTGCAGATATACTCGCCCGAATGGGCAATAAGCGGGATAAAGTCCCTGATGTTGGGCTTCCAACACACCTCCATGTGGAGGGACTTAGCCAAACACTATTCACAGCCCATTTCATTCGTAGACCTGTCCGGCTATTCTTGGGCTAAATCTTCTCAATTATTGGCTTGATTGATTGGACAGTTGTACCTGAAATCTGGTTCCGCTAAAAAAATCAAAACTCTGATAGCACAGCTACAGTGAGATCTATCTCAAAGAAAAAAACTACGACAAACTGCTAGTCCCAGCAACTTCTATATATAAAGAAGCGGATTTGCTAATTCTCATCTAGATGAGAATTAACAATGTCCCATCTAACTTGTACACCATTTGATAAATCAAACAAAAAGGAAAGAAAAAATCTTCACGAATCTCTATGTAAAATCATATGGTACAGGAGTTAGATGATACTTAGTTATGTCTCATCTAGATAAGAGCTAGACAAACCCAGAAAGAAAAGAAAAATACAAAAAAAAGGAGATACATGTGATCCCATGAACACTCTCATGGAACACACATTTTCGTTGCTTTAAAGAAACAACACATTTTCCTTCATTCGAACCCAAGGATAACGTCGTGGTGAACCTGGAACTTTATCAGACAGACGAACAAAGGTAACTCAAACCATGCGAAGAATAAGTGCATAATTGTCGCCATCCAACCACGTAAATATATCATGATATCGTCTAGCACTCCTTGGTGCACATGCAGCTTCTCTTCAAGCCGGAGCACTTGCCGCCGGTGAACCCCTCCGCATTGCACACACCGGCGCAGTTTGTGGACACGAAGCACAGCCCATTGAACCGCTCGCTCTCTGTCTCACACTCTCGTGCCTGCGCTGGCACCACCTCTGAAGACAAACATGAATAATCACACATGGTTAGCTTTTCGAACACTCCAACACAAGAATTGGACGACACTAATATCATATGCATGTTTACATGGTGTTGTTCTGGTAACAGGAGCGAAACGGTACTTACCGGTGGCGGCGACGAGCAGCAGGAGGATGGCAATGGCCGGGAAAAGCTTGTGTGATGACTCCATTCGTCCTTATTTGTATCTGCTAAAACGCGCACTGTAAAATGTACACTTATCTGGGATTGTAAAACTCTGAATGACAAGTTAGGATCGATGCTTGTGGCATGCTTATATACGCGCGCAGCCGCAATCACATATTCATGGCGATGCATAATTCAGCACCACACGAACATCTCAGATCAATATATGGAACATACTAATAACAGGCTTGTATGTGCACGACCGCACAACACTGATGACATGCAAGCAAATGCATAATTCAGCACCACATGAGCATATCACACCTATATGTGCAACTACCTAATAATAGCTGTGCACCTGGAGCAGCCACGACCCCCTGCTGTCACCACATGTTCTCATCATGAAACTACAATTTTTAGCCTAACAGACTACTAATAATGGGCCTGATTGCTAGGTTGAATTTTTTTGTGGGCGTCTAATTTGTGGTTGTCGTGCAGGGGAGGGTCATGGTCAGTTTGTGTACCCCACTCTCCTTCGTCTTGGAAAATATGTACATTTCTGTAATATATATGTACAGATAGTAGAGACCAACTTTAACCTTAAAATTCAGATATTACTGATAAAAACAAGCTTGAGACACTATATAGATTTGTCTACTAGTACTGGAAAGTCGTTCTACTTGTAGAACGACATGGAATCACATCACATGGAAGATATAATTATAAATAGTGGGCATTACCATGGACCGTGGGCATGTTTATTCTGCAGTGTATAGTACAAAACCATGTACAATAATTAGTACAGCAATAAGTAGCTCGATAATCCAACATACCATCCAAGTCTTACAATATATGAGTTCCATATTATATTGCACACACATATATAACAGAGAACCCACATCTTAGTGTAGAAATTGCCAACTTCATAATTTGTTCATCCATGGGGATATATCAGGTTTGTGCCCATGGTCGTTTGTCTTAGTTCATCATTATGGTTTCTTGACCTGGTGGGTGTGGATGATGATACCACGGAACTGATCCCATGAGACGTCACGGTGGGACTCCGTGGCAGCAGTAGTTTTAGCATTTGATATTTCAGCATTATTGCTTGCACCTCCTGCATCGGTCGCGCCGGAAACCTGCCCGCCAAGCGATGGATCCATTCCAGTAAAGGATACTTTCTGCTCTGCTTTCAGCTCTTTGCGAGAGAATGCCACTTGGTTCTGGTATGCACCACCCTCCAGGACATTGTAAGAGAACATAATTACAAAGACAAGTAGTAGGCGAACGGTATGTCTCTTCACCATTTTCTTCGCTGAATGAATTGACACAAATTTTATATGAATATAATATATGTACATGTAACGAAGCTAGAATTCAATGAGAATTTTAAATTTTGTAAGTGATACTAGCTATGCTACAATACTAGATAGGGTAGAAGGAGAAAATAAAAGGATTTTTAAACCTTCATGATCAGACTATGCGTGTGCACATAGAGGTGTAAGAGATTACATATACAACAAAGAGATTAACAGGAGTGCAGGCGGATGAACTGCTTAGTTGTTGTGAAATAATTCTCAATTTGGATAACTGATACAACATAGATGTTTATTAGAGTAATCCGAGGCATATAATCGATCTACTGAGAACCAAGCAAAGACACCAAGATTTGTTAATGAGGATCACCGAACTCGGCTACATTCCTGGGGCATGACTTCGGGCGCTCCTCCCTGTGACACCGCTAAAATATTGCAAACTGACCACCCGGGCGCTGACACATGCTGCCAACTCCCCCTATGCGCATGTGCTATTATATTGGCATAGATTACATCGTGTGTCTACCCTCACATTATATAAGAGGTCTAGGATACAAGTGTCCTATTTGAACAAGACTCCATGCCCTGCCTACATATAGTACAACTCCATGACCAACTGTAACATACCTTGTACAAAATATTCGGGACAACTCTAATAAGATTTTCAAATTATTTTTTAAAATATTTTGTTCTGATCTAGCACCTAGTTGAGAAAACTTAGACATATTTTCTAGGGCAGTAACAAGTGAAATCGATCTCACAAAGGATCCAATAAGATCTAACAAAAGAAATTTGGGGCATGTTGGTTGGCAATAAATCACACACGACAAATTGTTGTGCTACATATTACTCCAAAACAGTAGATCAAGCATTTTTAACCTGTGACAACTATTTGACATAAGGTGCTAGTGGGAATATTGTTAATAAATGCTATTTATTAAAAAATCCCATGTGGTGATATACAAGTAAATTCTCCCCCGTTCACAAATATAAGATGTTTTTGATATTTCGATATGGACTATATACAAACTGAAATGCAAACACACTAATACGTGCCTATGTACATCCGATCCGGAAAAAAAGTTATAACATCTTATATTTTTGAAAGGAGGGAGTAGAATACATTGTCAGTTTCAAAAATATTACCCTGCCATTGATTTACAAGTTGTTGTTGCGAACAATTTTATGCAAAGTTGTAAATACTTCTCTAAGAGTTTTGGTGTGCACACATGTATTACTTTGTTTCTCACTGGCAACATAATTATGTTTGTCTCACTGAATGGTTTTGACAATCAAAAGAATCTATATATTTGTAAATAGAAAGTCTCATATCCTAACATACTGATCATGAATTATAAGGGATTGGTACACCACTTTATAGAGAACATGCATTTATATGGAATATGGGAAGAATATCATACAAACTTACATGTTTCAAGCATCTCCCTGATGGCAAGTATGTAATGCTCAAACAGCTAACGTGCCTATATATAGGGGAAAGACTCAATGATATAACTTAAAAATAAAGATAAACATCTCTCATATTCGATAGTGGATGTCGGGCATGCGCAACTTTTACATGACTAATAATCATAAACACAAGCTGTATCATTTCCAACATGTCCGACTGAAGCTGAAGTGGAAAGCATAATTTGTAGCCAATATAACAACAAAGTGATGCAATGGTGCTCTTACCGAAGAACCACCTTGGTTTGTCGGGGTTATCCCAAGATAGTTTATATTCCTTGTATGGTTTTACATTTCCCCGCGCACATCTATATTTGAAAAGTAAATTGCATTTTACTATAACCCATATATGGTTGGTTAACTAAGTCTATCCAAAGGGATGGGGAAATGATCATCATGTTTTTAGCACACCTATATGCACTTATTTTGCATCACTCAAAAGGTAAAGGTTTTGTTGTTGTACTGAACAACTTTCAACAAAAAAGTAGTTTCATTCTACACCACTCGATATGATAGATATCATGATTTTTCTAACATAGTCCAGGTTCTTGCAATATATCATCCTCGGTCCTAGATCTTCACACCATTGTACACCCTGATCTCTAAATTTAATGTTTTCTACAACCCACAAACCAAAACATAATTGAACACCAACACTAGATTATATCATATATGGAAATTTTGTACTAGATTATCATTCTAATTATTTGTGCATGCAAATTCAACATACCAGTCTCTGAAAGGAAAATACATAATCTCTCTCTCTCTCTCTCTCTCTCTCTCACACACACACACACACTCTGTTGCATCCAGTGACAAAGAGTAAATGTTACCCCCGCATTTTCAGTTTATTAGGCTCGTCTAAGTAACATAATTTCAGTTTGTAAGGGCCAATGCTATGGGAATAGGCTCCTTTTTTCTCCCAAAATGGAAGCATAAGATTCGCCGCATCGATTAATTAGGCGGAAGAGAATTGACCAGTTAATTTACGGAGAAGCGGGTGAAAACCGATTCCCCTTGCTTTTTTACTCTTCTTGTGGAACCAACAAATGCATAGAGGCGAGAGAGTGATGCATGCACCACAAGTATGGGGTCCAGCGATTAACTAGGCCCTCCTTGGTTAAATTAATTTTTGATATATGAATAACAAACCGAAAAGGAGGGTGTATAAATGTATTGAATTTTTACCATATACGTACCCTAAAAATCTACCCGCTACTGGCTAGCAGATCTGTCTTAGGAAACTTTCATTATGGCAGTCCCAGTGCTCCACCTTGTAATATATCTTAGTTATGACACCTAATTCAAATCCTAATGTGTCAACCAATTTCATGAATAAAAAATAGAGTTATTGTATCTTAATCAAGATATAGTTCTTAGCACCAAAATCAAGATAACTCCCTCACAGAATACATTATATGAGAGCCATTTTAGATACAACAATAATATACAATGCATTGGAGGGGTTATATCTAAGTGCATATCAAATGCATATGATATAGTCTAGGACATAATGCATTGAGAGTACTCTTATATAGTTAGATAAATTGCCATAGGCAATTACTACCTCTGTCCGAGTTTATTAGGCCCCATTGTATTTTGGGTATAACGTTGACCATGTATTTGACAAAAATATATATAAAGTATATCATATAAAAAGTATATTGTAGGATTTGCAATTGAAAGCGATTTTCTATGGTATAATTTTTGTGACATATACTTTACGTTTTATTAGTTGAATTCATGGTCAAACTTTGGTTCAAAATAAAAGAGGGCCTAATAAACCGGGACGAAGGGAGTAATTACAAACCGTATGGGGCGATGTATTGCATCAGATAGTTCAAAAATAAATAAATATATGTGATATATTTCATAAACCGTCTTTATATTTAGTAAATCTAGTTCAATGTATGGAAGAGAAAGGTGTGATAGCTCCCGTGTGTCCCTATACCCTCTATGAACTGTAAATTCAAATAAATAAATAAACTGAAACTTTGCAACATCAAATATGCTCAAATGTTTTAGGTGCTTGCAAATTTTCATAATGAAATATCATGTAGAGAAAGGTGTACATATATCAATGCTAAAAGTGCTCAAAACTTTGAGCACTGAAATCTTTTTTCTTGTGTAGAGCTCCTCGAATGTTTTTTTTCTTTGTGAAAACTTGCAAGCACCTTCAAAGTTTGAGCATATTTGATGTCGCAAAGTTCGGATTCTTTTGATTTTGTTTTCTATTTTTTTAATTCATTTTTCATAGAGAGTATAAGGACAAGCGGGAGTTGAAAAGCCGATCTTATACATGGAATTGTTGATCATCATAGCTGGTTCATGATACGAAGACAACACATTTTTCAAAGCCATATCTGATGGTGATTAATTATCAGGGAGTGGTTACTGTACATGTAGTCTAAGATGACTGCTTTGTATTAAAATATTACTTGCTCCGATACAAAATAAGTGTCGTAATTTTGAACTAAGGTTAGTTCACCTTACTTCAAAACTGCGACACTTATTATGGATCGGAGGTAGTAGTTTTAAAGGTGGATGAAAATCATTTTCCTTGCTACTGCTTTGTTCGTCTTGTTGAAGTGCATGTACTACCAGGCTCAGCTCACTTATCATGAGGGTAGTAAACAACACCAACTATGCTTGTCAGCATGTGAAGTTCCCTTTCCTGCCTGGTTTGGACTAAGGTACGCACATCCCTAGCTCTATATCAAGATAGCTAGCCACTAATTAATTCCCACCGTAGCTAGAAAAATCATACACGATGAGACAAAATCATGACTGATGTAAAAATCGTATATTATTGACAGAAAAGGCTTCAGCTACTATATATATATATTAATTTGTCTAATAGTTTTTGAAAGTTGGTTTCCTTGTAGAATGACAAAGAATCGCATGGAACATATAAATAGTTGCCATTACCATGGACCATGAGCTTGATTTATTCTGCATTTTAGCACAATACTACCTTGTACAATATTAGTAGAGCAGTAAATAGCTTGACACTCCAACACACAATCCAGGTCTGACAGACAGTTAAATTACACACATAACGGAGAACTACATCTTAGTGTAGAAATCACCAAGTTGATAATTAATTCATCCATGGATATCTAGTTTCTGCCCATGGTCCTCTTTCTTAGTTCATCATTATGGTCTGTTATAAGGTGGTGGTTTGTGGTTAATCCCACGAAAATCTCTCACAGAGACATCATGATGGGAATCTGCGGTACTGGTAGTTTCAACATTTGCCATTTCAGCATTATTCCTCACACCTCCTGCTTTTGTTGCACCAAGAACCTGCCCACCAAGCGATGGAATCATCCTGCTAAAGGATGATTTTTGTTCTGTATTCATCACTTTGCGAGAGAATGCAACTTGGCTTTGTGCAACGCCCTCCAAGACACTGTACGATAACACAATTGCAAGGACAAGTAGTAGCACAATAGTGTTTCTCTTCGCCATTTCCCCGCTGGATGAGTTGACACATTTTTGTCAGAATTGTCTAATATGTGCATGCAATTAAGCTAGAAAACAAGGTAGTAATTTCATGAATATGAGATATACTAGGTATATGCGACAAGAATATTGACAACAGAAAGTCAAACGGAAAGGTTGAAGATCACGAGCATTTATAGACTTTAAGATGAGATTATATGTATCTATAGAGGTGTAAGATACTACGACTAAGAATTTACTAAGAGTGTAAATGAATGAATTTCTTAGTTGTTGGTTAGTCATGCATTAATTTGGAGATTATATAGATATAATGAAGTGGTTTTCAAAATTATCTCCTGAAAGATTTGTTTCTGCATTCTAGAACTCTAAGGGACTAAAGATCCTATATGATCGAACAAGATAAATTTCAAGCATGTTGGTTGGCAGTAAATTGTGCAAGTTTCTAGTAGTTTCTTGTTTATTATTCAGAAGCAATAGATCAAACATTTTGCATACAATGAAAAATATTGAACCTAAGGTGCTAGTGGAGATATTATTAATTGATTCTATCTATTGAAAGGCCCTGTGGTGACACACAATTAAGTAAAACACATGGTCAATTTTCAAAGATATTACTCTGGCCATTGGTCATAATTATAAGCAAAAGTATCTCTCACAACTACTTATTTTCGCGAACACACATGTATTAGTTTGTTTCTAATCTGACAATGCACTTTTTCTCACTGGCAATCACGAGATTCCAATATTGGAGCTTACTAAAAATGAATTCTAATTTATTATGTCACACAACTACTACAGAGCACACACATTAAATCAAATATGGGAAAAAATATTATGACAACTTACATGTTTCAAGCAACTCCCTGCTGGCAAGTATGTAACACTCGGTGCAATTAACATACCTATATATAGGAGGAAGGCTCAAGGTAGAACTTGACAAAAATAATATAACCATCTCTTCTATAGGATAATGGATGTCCAGCAGGCGCAACTGTTACATGAATCGTAATCATAGACAAAAATCAAATTATCTTCGACATGTTCAGCGGAAGCCAAAGTGGAACGCATAACTTGTAACCAATATAACAAGAAAGGTATACAATTGCGCTCTTACCGAACAACCACCTCAGTTTGTCGGGATTATCCGAAGATATTGTTTATTCCTTGTATATCTCTTCATTTTCCTGCACATAGTTATATGTGAAAATTAAATTGCTTTTTACTCTTAAACCATATATGGTTGGTTAATTAAGTCTATCTTCCAAAAGGATTGGCAACTGGTCATCATGGTTGTAGCACACCTAGATATACTTATTCATCGTTACTCAAAAAGTGAAAGCATTTCTTGTTGTCTTGAAGACCTTTCAGAAGATAAGTAGTCTCATTCTACACCACTGTATATGGTATATATCATCATTTGCGGACATAGTCTAGTTTCTGGGAATATATTACCATCGGTCATAGATCTTTACTTTCCCCTTATGAAATATAGCATATATATAACATCATGATCCCCAAATTTAACATTTTGTACATCCCGTCAAGTTACTTGAACACTACTTGTGCATGTAAATTCAATCTTCTAATCTCTGAAAGGAAAAAATCCAACCTTTCACACATGCACATATTATGTGGCATCCGGTAACGAAGAATAAAGTGTAGCTAGCTTAGAGTGATAAATGCTTACCCTAAAACCCTACTCGAGGCGAACTATCAGATCTATCTCTTGAACCTCTATTATATATCCAGAGAAATTACCATAGGCGGTTCATTTACAAACTGAATGCGATCATATACTGCCTCAGACAGTTCAACACACACACACACACACACACACACACACACACACACACACACACACACACACACAGAGATAGAGAGAGAGAGACGCACGCATGCACGCACAGACAAACACACACGAACACACATTGATAGGACGTCTTTAATTTTTAGTACATCTGGTTTAGTTTACGGAGATCATCACAGGTAGTTCATGATGCAATGATGACACAATTAGCACAGTCGTCTCTGATGGCGATTACCAGTGAGGGGTACACCGAATATATACATGGTCTAAGATGAGCGATCCAGGATGGTTTCTCTATTAGTGGTGTTAGCTATGCAGAGGTAGGCGGGATGATTTTCCTAGCTACGTGCCGCTTTGTTTATCTTGTTGAAGTACTACCAGGCTGAGTGTCACCAACCATGAAGGTAGCAAACAACATCAACAATTCTTGTCAGCTTGTGAAGTGCCCGAATTGATTTGGATGAAGGCACGCACATCACTAATTCTAGCTAGCCACTAATTCCTGCCAGCTAGAAAGGTCATATAGCCAATGAGACAAAATCATCTCTCCAATAACGCTATCCCCAGCCTATAACATTTCTTTCAGTATAGCAATTGCCATTATCCTTCGTAGCCAGGTAGACCTTATCATTCAGTATATATTGGTTGGCACTTAGTGCTCTTGTTTTCCAGCTAACACTATCTTATATTGCAAGAAATATGTTGGTGTGCATGTGACTTTCACAAACATACGTAGCCCATTTCTATGCAGCTAGCAAAAAGTAATTATTTCTTATGGGAAATATTCCCCCTGGAGAAAGATCAGCCGTAGTCTCTTGTCCATCTAATCCACTACGAATGATATCATGATTTGCTAGCATTTGTAGAACGATCATGATCCCTCCATGAACATAATTAATATACCTTTCAATGTACTTTGCTTACAAAGCATCTTTTGTTGGCACTGCTCATTTGTAGGAAAGCTATCATTGTACTCCCTCTGTAACTAAATATAAGAACTCAATATAAGAATAAGATGTTTTTGCAGTTCAACGTCTTATAATTAGTTACAGAGGATCTATTGATTAATAAATACCAGCGTAGAGACCCTCAGGTTGCGATTGAAATTATTACTTTTGCAAATAGATTGCGATTGAATCATTGAAATCAATAGCAAAGCAGGCTTATAGATAAGTTTGATTCAAAAGCACGGTGGATCTAATCTTGTGCCGGTCTTATCTATATCACCCAATTCCTTTGTATTGTTTATCTTAATTATATCCTCTCGTTACTATTTTTTTTATTCAAGTAATCAGATCCATTATATTTTTTTCGAAAAGAAGGTTGAACCCCCGGCCTCTAAATTGAGTGATGCACACGGTCATTTTAATTATATTATTCAACAATGCCTTACAAGATAAAACATCGATCCTTCTGAATCCATCATCAAAAGCCCCTCCACCTACAAGCTTGATTATAACGGTGGTCATGATCAGGGCCGCTTGCCCTGAACTCACCCCTACCCACATCATCTAAAACCGAAGCACCGGTCCAGCAGACCCTTTGGCGCACACCACATCCACACGCTCCAGTCGCTGCCGCCGTCTTCCATGAACCCATCTTTGGCATTGGGATCAATGAAATGACCTTGTCAGGCCTGTCGTCGATGCCATGGTGACGCCAGACAGTGCCACCGACCAGGGCTCGTCCATCATCATGAGTCTGCTGCTGAGACCCGGCTACACTGCGCCGCCGAGAGTCACCATCTCCGACCGGAAGAAACCATGCCACTCCACCTCATAACCGTTCCAGCCTGCACCTACTCCAAAAAAATGATGCCCATAGGGAAAATGGCGCCATGTAACCCAGATCCAGGTTTCTCTAGAACGGCCTGGGCGAGAAGACGACAGCTGCAGCAATGATGCCTTCAACAAGCAAATGAAGAGAATACATCGCCATCGTCCGCCATGACTGAAATCAGCGTGGTTTTCACTGGCAAGCACACCTCACCGAACCCGCAGCCGGCTTCAGATCCGCAAACCCAGAGGGCCGTGGATCTCCCGCAGCAAGCATCTTGGACGCCAGAGAAAGCTCTGGCCGCCTCTCGCCTCCTACGATGAACCCGGGTACAGGATCCCTTGATCCGCAGCCCCTAGGCACCGCCACATGAAGCCGCCTCCTGGCCCGTCATCCCTGATGGAGGGGATGCCGCCACTGCCTTGTCCCGAGCCGCTGCCCTGGGGCCCTTGCGCCATAGATCGGTCACACCCTGCCGAGACCATCGTCCCCGCGATGCCACCGGAGCAATGGTGCACTGCCGGAAGGAGTAGCCGTAGGAGGGAGATCTCTCATGCCGAAGTGCGCTGCCCCTTCAGAGAGACACGACAGTGGGGCGCCAGATCCCCTCCGCCCCCTTCACCGGCGGCCACCTAGGGACGACGAGGCGAGAGGAGAGGGAGGGGTGGGCGGCGACAGAGGGGTATAGTGTTTGCATCCCCTGGTCGCCCTGGAGGAGGCGAAGTGAGGGATGCAATCGCAAGAGACCACGCGTCGCTGGGAGTAGCAGCCACAGGAGGGAGATCTCACACTACCGTACGCCGCCCCTCCAGACAGCCATGACCGTCGGGCGGCGGATCCCTATCGTCCCCTTCACCAGCGGCGCGCGGGCTTTCCCATCGGCCACCTCTAGGGAAGACGAGAGGGAGGGGAGGGAGGAGGGGGAAGCGGCAGAGGGGGCTGGAGTTTCCTGGTGAAATCCATTTATATATCAAGCAAAACATTTTAATTGCTTATTCAAATTTTATAAAAAAATCTTTTTAATTTAATATGTTAACATAAATTCCAAGAACAATTACCAGCTTTAATGGGTCGCGGTATATTTAAGGTTAGATGTGAGTCGGCCCATAAGTGGATGTCATAGGTGCGAGACGCGGAATCCTATTACACGCGTAAATCCCACACTCCCCCATCGGAGCTCCTATACGGCGCTTCAAGCGCCCGCATGGGGAAGTGGCACTAACGCAGCTGCTAACTTGGGCCGTCCCAAGCTGGGTGCTCGCTCTCTCGCACGTTTTTGTGCCAGGTTGCTCACTCGCACTTTGTTTCACTGTTGGTTCACTAGTCACTGGTCGTAGTTTGACCGTTCAACTCATGACTTTTGGAAAAAAATAGAAAAATGAAAATCCAAAAAAAAACTGTGAATTCAAAAAAGTTCATGGATTTTGAAAAACTTAACGAATTAAAAAAAGTTCATCAATTCTAAAAAAATGTTCAACGAATTTGAGAAACAGTTCATCAAATTTGAAAAAAGTTCATCGGTTTTGAAAAACATTCAACAAATTTGAAAATATTTCATCGATTTTGAAAAAAAAGTTGATCAAATTTAAGAAAATTTCATCAATTTCCAAAAAAAAGTTCATCAAAAAATGAAAAAACTTCAATGTTTTCAAAAAAAGTTCATCAATTTTGAAAAAAGTTCATCAAACTTGAAAAAAGTTCATCAATTTTTCCAAAATAAAATAATCGGAAAATGAAAAACGTTCATCGATTTCCAAAAAAGTTTGTCAAATTTGAAAAAAGTTCATCAAATTTGAAAAACAGTTCATCGATTTTCCGAAAAGTTCATCAAAAAATTAAGAACGTTAATCGATTTGAAAAAGGACGAAGAGAAAAAACAAAAAAAAGAAATGGAAAAAGGAAAGTCGAAAGAAGAAAGGATAGAAAAAGATGTAACTTATCACGGCGGGCTAGATGGCGTGGTGTAAGGAAGGGAGGGGGTGTGCGCCCGTTTGGAGGAATGCATGTAACGGGCGGTTAAAGAGCTAAATAGGAAATGCCTCCCACGCCCCCCGGCACACTTGTGGTCCTCCCATTGGTCGTTCGCTCCAAATTTCTTTCCTTCCATTTTCTCTTTGTTTGTCGGGTCTTTCATTTCTTCTACCATTTTGTTTTTTTCCTATTTTGTCATACCCATTTTTTCGTGACTGATTTCTATTTTTGTGTGGTTATTATTTTACCGCAATTAATGATTTTAAATATAAGTCATGAATGCTTTTTATTCCATGAACATTTTTTATAAATTTGTGAACATACTAAAATCTTTGAAAAAAGTTAAAGTCATGATTTTTTTATTATTCTTGAACAGTTTTAGTATGTGTGAACATTCTTAAACTTGTGACACCTATTACAATTTAAAAATTGGTGAGGAATTTTAAAATCTTAAATGTTTGTTTTAATTCCTGAACATTTTATAAACATGTGGATATTTTTAATCCACTAACATTTTCTAAATTCAATATTTTTAAATGCATGATCATTTTTTTATTCATGAGTATTTTATTTTATTATTCCTTTTTAAATTAGTGAGCATTTTCTAAAATGTATGAACTTTCTTAAATTAATGAATATTTTTTAAAAGTTTGTGAACCCTTTACAAATATCTGAAAAATATCTTTTATTCATGAGAAATATTTATAAATTCATGAGATGTTTTTTAATCTACAAAAAAACTACAAATTAAATTGAAAATTGTTTGAAAACCAAACATGGCGCACTTCATTCACTCTACTATTCCGATATAGGGCCCACCAAAGAAAACCGCCCGAAGCTTGATGGTTGTTCTTTGCGAAGTGACCCACTAAAGCGTTATTGTATTCTAAATTTTAGCGGGGTCCCTTTTGCAATTGTACCGAGATATGTGTCCTCCTGCTTTTTGTCTAGAATTGGGCTACGTGTGGTGTTGTAATCTTGCTTTGTTATTATGAACACGTAGTTACCTTAAAAAACTGAAGAACCACCTTGGTTTGTCGGGGTTATCCCAAGATAGTTTATATTCCTTGTATGGTTTTACATTTCCCCGCACACATCTATATTTGAAAAGTAAATTGCATTTTACTATAACCCATATATGTTTGGTTAAATAAGTCTATACAAAGGGATGGGGAAATGATCATCATGTTTTTAGCACACCTATATGCAATTATTTTGCGTCACTCAAAAGGTAAAGGTTTTGTTGTTGTACTGAACAACTTTCAACAAAAAAGTATTTTCATTCTACACCACTCGATATGATAGATATCATGATTTTTCTAACATAGTCCAGGTTCTTGCAATATATCATCCTCGGTCCTAGATCTTCACACCATTGTACACCCTGATCTCTAAATTTAATATTTTCTACAACCCACAAACCAAAACATAATTGAACACCAACACTAGATTATATCATATATGGAAATTTTGTACTAGATTATCATTCTAATTATTTGTGCATGCAAATTCAACATACCAATCTCTGAAAGGAAAATACATAATCTCTCTCTCTCTCTCTCTCTCTCTCTCTCTCTCTCACACACACACACACACACACACACACACACACACACACACACACACACTTTGTTGCATCTAGTGACAAAGAGTAAATGTTACTCCCGCCTTTTCAATTTATTAGGCTCGTCTAAGTAACATAATTTCAGTTTGTAAGGGCCAATGCTATGGGAATAGGCTCCTTTTTTCTCCCAAAATGGAAGCATAAGATTCGCCACATCGATTAATTAGGCGGAAGAGAATTGACCAGTTAATTTACGGAGAAGCGGGTGAAAACCGATTCCCCTTGCTTTTTTACTCTTCTTGTGGAACCAACAAATGCATGAAGGCGAGAGGGCAATGCATGCTCCACAAGTATGTGATCTAGCGATTAACTTGGCCCTCCTTGGTTAAATTAATTTTTGATATATGAATAACAAACCGAAAAGGAGGGAGTATAAATGTATTGAATGTTTACCATATACGTACCCTAAAAATCTACCCGCTACTGGCTAGCAGATCTGTCTTAGGAAACTTTCATTATGGCAGTCCCAGTGCTGCACCTTGTAATATATCTTAGTTATGACACCTAATTCAAATCCTAATGTGTCACCCTATTTAATGAAGAAAAAATAGAGTTATTGTATCTTAATCAAGATATAGTTCTTAGCACCAAAATCAAGATAACTCCCTCACAGAATACATTATATGAGAGCCATTTTAGATACAACAATAATATACAATGCATTGGAGGGGTTATATCTAAGTGCATATCAAATGCATATGATATAGTCTAGGACATAATGCATTGAGAGTGCTCTTATATAGTTAGATAAATTGCCATAGGCAATTGCTACCTCTGTCCGGGTTTATTAGGCCCCATTGTATTTTGGGCCTAATTTTGACCATGTATTTGACAAAAATATATATAAAGTATATCATATAAAAAGTATATTGTAGGATTTGCAATTGAAAGCGATTTTCTATGGTATAATTTTTGTGACATATACTTTACGTTTTATTAGTTGAATTCATGGTCAAACTTTGGTTCAAAATAAAAAAGGGCCTAATAAACCGGGACGAAGGGAGTAATTACAAACCGTATGGGGCGATGTATTGCATCAGATAGTTCAAAAATAAATAAATATATGTGATATATTTCATAAACCGTCTTTATATTTAGTAAATCTAGTTCAATGTATGGAAGAGAAAGGTGTGATAGCTCCCGTGTGTCCCTATACCCTCTATGAACTATAAATTCAAATAAATAAATAAATAAACTGAAACTTTGGAACATCAAATATGCTCAAATGTTTTAGGTGCTTGCAAATTTTCATAATGAAATATCATGTAGAGAAAGGTGTACATATATCAATGCTAAAAGTGCTCAAAACTTTGAGCACTGAAATCTTTTTTTCTTGTGTAGAGCTCCTCGAATGTTTTTTTTCTTCATGAAAACTTGCAAGCACCTTCAAAGTTTGAGCATATTTGATGTCGCAAAGTTCAGATACTTTGGATTTTGTTTTCTATTTTTTTAATTCATTTTTCATAGAGTGTAGGGACAAGCGGGAGTTGAAAAGCCGATCTTATACATGGAATTGTTGATCATCATAGCTGGTTCATGATACGAAGACAACACATTTTTCAAAGCCATATCTGATGGTGATTAATTATCAGGGAGTGGTTACTGTACATGTAGTCTAAGATGACTGCTTTGTATTAAAATATTACTCGCTCCGATACAAAATAAGTGTCGTAATTTTGAACTAAGGTTAGTTCACCTTACTTCAAAACTGCAACACTTACTATGGATCGGAGGTAGTAGTTTTAAAGGTGGATGAAAATCATTTTCCTTGCTACTTCTTTGTTCATTTTGTTGAAGTGCATGTACTACCAGGCTCAGCTCACCTATCATGAGGGTAGGAAACAACACCAACTATGCTTGTCAGCATGTGAAGTTCCCTTTGCTGCCTGGTTTGGACTAAGGTACGCACATCCCTAGCTCTATATCAAGATAGCTAGCCACTAATTAATTCCCACCATAGCTAGAAAAATCATACCCGATGAGACAAAATCATGACTGATGTAAAAATCATATATTATTGACAGAAAAGGCTTCAGCTACTATATATATATATTAATTTGTCTAATTGTTTTTGAAAGTTGGTTTCCTTGTAGAATGACAAAGAATCGCATGGAACATATAAATAGTTGCCATTACCATGGACCATGAGCTTGATTTATTCTGCATTTTAGTACAATAGTACCTTGTACAATATTAGTAGAGCAGTAAATAGCTTGACACTCCAACACACAATCCAGGTCTGACAGACAGTTAAATTACACACATAACGGAGAACTACATCTTAGTGTAGAAATCACCAAGTTGATAATTAATTCATCCATGGATATCTAGTTTCTGCCCATGGTCCTCTTTCTTAGTTCATCATTATGGTCTGTTATAAGGTGGTGGTTTGTGGTTAATCCCACGAAAATCTCTCACAGAGACATCATGATGGGAATCTGCGGTAGTGGTAGTTTCAACATTTGCCATTTCAGCATTATTCCTCACACCTCCTGCTTTTGTTGCACCAAGAACCTGCCCACCAAGCGATGGAATCATCCTGCTAAAGGATGCTTTTTGTTCTGTATTCATCACTTTGCGAGAGAATGCAACTTGGCTCTGTGCAACTCCGTCCAAGACACTATACGATAACACAATTGCAAGGACAAGTAGTAGCACAATAGTGTTTCTCTTCGCCATTTCCCCGCTGGATGAGTTGACACATTTTTGTCAGAATTGTCTAATATGTGCATGCAATTAAGCTAGAAAACAAGGTAGTAATTTCATGAATATGAGATATACTTGAGATTATATGTATCTATAGAGGTGTAAGATACTACGATTAAGAATTTACTAAGAGTGTAAATGAATGAATTTCTTAGTTGTTGGTTAGTCATGCATTAATTTGGAGATTATATAGATATAATGAAGTGGTTTTCAAAATTATCTCCTGAAAGATTTGTTTCTGCATTCTAGAACTCTAAGGGACTAAAGATCCTATATGATCGAACAAGATAAATTTCAAGCATGTTGGTTGGCAGTAAATTGTGCAAGTTTCTAGTAGTTTCTCGTTTATTATTCAGAAGCAATAGATCAAACATTTTGCATACAATGAAAAATATTGAACCTAAGGTGCTAGTGGAGATATTATTAATTGATTCTATCTATTAAAAGGCCCTGTGGTGACACACAATTATGTAAAACACATGGTCAATTTTCAAAGATATTACTCTGGCCATTGGTCATAATTATAAGCAAAAGTATCTCTCACAACTACTTATTTTCACGAACACGCATGTATTAGTTTGTTTCTAATCTGACAATGCACTTTTTCTCACTAGGAATCACGAGATTCCAATATTGGAGCTTAGTAAAAATGAATTTTAATTTATTATGTCACACAACTACTACAGAGCACACACATTAAATCAAATATGGGAAAAATATTATGACAACTTACATGTTTCAAGCAACTCCCTGCTGGCAAGTATGTAACACTCGGTGCAGTTAACATACCTATATATAGGAGGAAGGCTCAAGGTAGAACTTGACAAAAATAATATAACCATCTCTTCTATAGGATAATGGATGTCCAGCAGGCGCAACTGTTACATGAATCGTAATCATAGACAAAAATCAAATTATCTTCGACATGTTCAGCGGAAGCCGAAGTGGAACGCATAACTTGTAACCAATATAACAAGAAAGGTATACAATTGCGCTCTTACCGAACAACCACCTCAGTTTGTCGGCATTATCCGAAGATATTGTTTATTCCTTGTATATCTCTTCATTTTCCTGCACATAGTTATATGTGAAAATTAAATTGCTTTTTACTCTTAAACCATTTATGGTTGGTTAATTAAGTCTATCTTCCAAAAGGATTGGCAACTGGTCATCATGGTTGTAGCACACCTAGATATACTTATTCGTCGTTACTCAAAAAGCGAAAGCATTTCTTGTTGTCTTGAAGACCTTTCAGAAGATAAGTAGTCTCATTCTACACCACTGTATATGGTATATATCATCATTTGCGGACATAGTCTAGTTTCTGGGAATATATTACCATCGGTCATAGATCTTTACTTTCCCCTTATGAAATATAGCATATATAACATCATGATCCCTAAATTTAACGTTTTGTACATCCCGTAAAGTTACTTGAACACTACTAGTGCATGTAAATTCAATCTTCTAATCTCTGAAAGGAAAAAATCCAACCTTTCACACATGCACATATTATGTGGCATCCGGTAACGAAGAATAAAGTGTAGCTAGCTTAGAGTGATAAATGCTTACCCTAAAACCCTACTCGAGGCGAACTATCAGATCTATCTCTTGAACCTCCATTATATATCCAGAGAAATTACCATAGGCAGTTCATTTACAAACTGAATGCGATCATATACTGCCTCAGACAGTTCAACACACACACACACAGACACAGAGAGAGAGACGCACGCATGCACGCACAGACAAACACACACGAAAACACATTGATAGGACGTCTTTAATTTTTAGTACATCTGGTTTAGTTTACGGAGATCATCACAGGTAGTTCATGATGCAATGATGACACAATTAGCACAGTCGTCTCTGATGGCGATTACCAGTGAGGGGTACACCGAATATATACATGGTCTAAGATGACCGATCCAGGATGGTTTCTCTATTAGTGGTGTTAGCTATGCAGAGGTAGGCGGGATGATTTTCCTAGCTACGTGCCGCTTTGTTTATCTTGTTGAAGTACTACCAGGCTGAGTGTCACCAACCATGAAGGTAGCAAACAACATCAACAATTCTTGTCAGCTTGTGAAGTGCCCGAATTGATTTGGATGAAGGCACGCACATCACTAATTCTAGCTAGCCACTAATTCCTGCCAGCTAGAAAGATCATATAGCTGATGAGACAAAACCATCTCTCCAATAACGCTATCCCCAGCCTATAACATTTCTTTCAGTATAGCAATTGCCATTATCCTTCGTAGCCAGGTAGACCTTATCATTCAGTATATATTGGTTGGCACTTAGTGCTCTTGTTTTCCAGCTAACACTATCTTATATTGCAAGAAATATGTTGGTGTGCATGTGACTTTCACAAATATACGTAGCCTATTTCTATGCTGCAAGCAAAAAGTAATTATTTCTTATGGGAAATATTCCCCCTGGAGAAAGATCAGCCGTAGTCTCTAGTCCATCTAATCCACTACGTATGATATCATGATTTGCTAGCATATGTAGAACGATCATGATCCCTCCATGAACATAATTAATATACCTTGCAATGTACTTTGCTTACAAAGCATCTTCTGTTGGCACTGCTCATTTGTAGGAAAGCTATCATTGTACTCCCTCTGTAACTAAATATAAGAACTAAATATAAGAATAAGATGTTTTTGTAGTTCAACGTCTTATAATTAGTTACAGAGGATCTATTGATTAATAAATACCAGCGTAGAGACCCTCAGGTTGCGATTGAAATTGTTATTTTTGCAAATAGATTGCGATTGAATCATTGAAATCAATAGCAAAGCAGGCGTATAGATAAGTTTGATTCAAAAGCACGGTGGATCTAATCTTGTGCCGGTCTTATGTATATCACCCAATTCCTTTGTATTGTTTATTTTAATTATATCCTCTCGTTATTTTTTTACTCATGTAATCAGATCCATTATATTTTTTCAAAAAGAAGGTTGAACCCCCGGCCTCTATATTGAGTGATGCACACGGCCATTTTAATTATATTATTCAACAATGCCTTACAAGATAAAACATCGATCCTTCCGAATCCATCATCCAAAGCCCCTCCACCTACAAGCTTGATTATAACGGTGGTCATGATCAGGGCCGCTTGCCCTGAACTCACCCCTACCCACATCATCTAAAACCGAAGCACCGGTCCAGCAGACCCTTTGGCGCATGTGACGACCCCGGCTTAATCATGTACTAATCATACACGCAAATGCACACGATCAAGCCTAAGGACTCACTTGAAGATATCACAACAGAACTCTAAAACATAAATAAAGTCATACAAGCTTTATATTACAAGCCAGGGCCTCGAGGGCTCGAATACATAGCTCGATGGCATACAAGTGTCAGCGGAAGCATCAGATATCTGGGTACAGATATTACAGAGAAACAGATAGGCCTTTAGAAAGGCGGGGCAAAACAAAATACTACGATCGAAAGGCGTAGGCCTCCTGCCTAGGACCCTCCGAATCCTACTCCTGGTCGTCTGTCGGCTCCTCGTAGTAGTACTCGCCGGGAGGGTAGTAGTCATAGCTGTAGTCGTCGACAGGGGCAGCTGGCTCCGGGGCTCGGTCGTCTGGTTGCGACAAGTGGATATGGGGAGAAAAAGAAAATAAAGCAAACGTGAGTACTCATCCGAAGTACTCAGCAAGCAAGTATCTACACTACATATGCAACATTTTCAAAGGAGAGCTGTATATGTGGACTGGGCTGCAGAAATGCCAGAATAGAGGAGAGAGCCTAGTCATATCGAAGACTAGCATCTTCAAGCATCTTCATCAGTGTTGCAGTATTAGAAGAGTGCAGATTAATATAATGTAAAGTAGTAGTATTGTCATCAACCTCGCCCAGAGATCCTTTCTCGACTCCCTACGAGAAAGCAATCCCAGAGCCATACTATCCATTTCATCTCAAGTCACCAGTTCTAGTTGTACCGATCGGGATACAACTCCGAGTGTCCGTTATCGTAGGACAGGCTATCGATAGATTAGTTCTTCCCTGCAGGGGTGCACCAACTTACCCACCACGCTCGGTTAACTCCGGCCGGACACACTTTTCTGGGTCATGCCCGGCCTCGGCCAAACGATACGCCGCAACCCGACCGAATACTTAACAGAGAGGTCAGCACGCCGGACTAACCCTATGCCCCCAGGGGTCTTGTGCCATCGCCCCGGGAACTCCTGCACGTTACGAACGCGGCTGGTGAGCAGACCTAGCCCCCATTATACAAGTGCAGGGCGTTACCAGTCCAACCCAGCGCGCGCCGCTCAGTCGCTGACCTCTATTAAGCTCCGGCTGAAGTATACGACGCAGAACGCCCATACTATGCCCACGTGATGGTCAGTGCTATCAGGCCAGAGGCCCCTCGGATCAAATATCCAAACCGCTAGTGTGTTGGTTGTTGTGGTAACGAGCAAAGACTCACGAAAGATGTGACCCCGTCGCCCCGTCTCGAGGACTTGCGGCAAGGGCTTAGAATGCCCGGCCACGCCTCGTGTTCCTTACTCGGGTACCATCCAGGTACACCCGACTCCACAACTCTCGCAATTAAGCTCGCGCGGGTACCCCTCAGGGCCGACCCGTCTTTATCCATGATAAGCAGTGTCAACAGTAAAGTAAGGGCATCCGTGTGGCTATCATATCAAGAAGGAATCTGAGGCATCACCCTCGTTGGATTCCCACCTGATGTAATCATCAAGGTGAACGATGGAGGAATCACCCTCGAGGTCCACGCTTGAGAATTTGCGCGACGGTGTCATTTTCGGGGGTGGTGTAGGAGGAATCACCCTCGCTGACCACGCCCGATTAAATAACCTACAAGGTCATCATCAGAAGTGCTGACGAGGTATCACCCTCGGCACTCGATAGTAACCCAGTAGTGTCGAGCAATTAAGGGGGAAGTGACGTGCAATGTCGGGGCCTGGTCTTCGATCCCGTTGATCAGGTCTTCTGAGAATCCAGCGGGGCAGTCGGGATAAAGTGGGGTCTCTGATAGATCTCTACCCAGCCTATACTAAACAGTTTAGGATAACAGGTAGGTATCAAAAGCAGGTTACAATTAAACAGGCTATCCAGCAGATATAGGGTAACAGCAGCAGCAGTAACTTTTAATGCGAGCATAAGAGAGAAGAGAGTGGACGATATCGGAATGCTCAAAAAGGGGCGGTGCTTGCCTGGTTGCTCGACGGCAAGGGCAGGGTCGTCAACTACGTCGTCGGGCTCCTGAGCTGCGTCGGTCTCGGGAGCTACGTCAACGTCGGGGTCTACCGAGAGAGAAGAGGGGAGAGGAAACAAATAAATACACAGCAATAATGCAACACAGAGTATGTCATGACTAGGATGCAGCGCAGGGTTGCCTAAAGATGCACCTAAGTCATTTTAGTTATTTTAGGATTTAAAGTTGGATTTATTATCCGCTGTATATGCACTATTCATATACCGGAATCGGGCTAAAAGTTACGGGTTCCCCTATGTAGGGGGTTCTGACATCGGAACAGACGACACGATCAAATTCGTCTCATTGTTCTGATCAACTTTCATGTTTTAAGTTTTTCGATCCGAGCTACGGTTTAAAAGTTATGAATTTTGGAAGATTAAAATATTTTCTGGAATTTATTTATTTTACGAGAAAAGGAATTATGATGTCAGCATGACTAAAGGATGACGTCAGCGGTCAACACAGACACTAACTAGGTCAAACCTGACTTGTGGGTCCTGTGGGACCCACATGTCAGTCTGTTAGTTTAACAGGGTTTAATTTAAACTTAGCAGGTTAATTAGAGTAGTGGGCCCCAGGTGTCAGTGAGTGATTAGGTTAATCTAATTATTTTGTTTATTTAGATCATTAATTAACCTAATCAGCCGAGGGGCCCACATGTCAGTGGCTGGGTTGCCCAGTCAGCACGTTGACTGGGTCAACCCAGTCAACGGGGCCCCCGGACCCACTGGTCGGCGACACAGGGGCGGGACCCACCTTGCCACATCGACCACGGCGCTGGAGAAAACTCCGGCGACCATTTGCGCGGCGGCGCGTCGCCGGAACGAGTCGGATTTCACCTACGGTGGGTAGTTTCGCGCGCGCTTGGGCGCGTTCGAACGAGACGACCGAGCCGCGTCCAACCGCGTTGGCGGCGTGGGCTAGAACGGCCGGAGTCGAGCGCTGCGTCGACGCCGGCAGGCGGCGCATCCGGGCGGAGCTCGGAATCGGCGCTACGGGGCATGAGGAGGCACGCGCGGGCGTGCATCGAGCTCGCAGGGAGGAGCTGAGCATGTTCGCGTGCTCAGACGGCCATGACAGAGCCTAGAACGGCGGCGACGTGCGAGGCGGCGGAGCTGGGTTCGGGCGCAACGGCAGCAGCGGCTGGAGCTCGAGATCGAGCTCGAACGGGAAGAAGGAGGGGGTTGGGGCTTACGTAGGAGCGCACGGAGGCTCGTCGGAGGTTTAGTAGCGTAGTGGCGATGGCACTTGACGGAGAAGCACCGGTGATCTGAGGAGGAAGACGGGCTCGATCCCTAGGCTACGATGGCGTAGAGCTCGAGCTCGGGGTCGAGGAGGTCGCAGAAGAGCTCGGCGGAGCTCGTGGACACAGAGAGGCGGCGCGGTGTCATCGGAGGCCGTGCTACCGCGTGGTCATGGCGGCGGCGGCGTACCGGCGAGGAAGAGGGGAGGCGAGCGAGGCGATGGGAAAGGGAGAGTGAGAGGGGAGTGAGGCGAGGCGACCAGAGGGGAGGGACGGGGAGTCCCTTGTCCCCTCAGCCGCCCATGTAGTGTCGGCGGGCGCCGCGGTGTCGTCGTTCGAGCGGCGCTCGCCGGCGCGTCCAGACGCGTGCCGACACGGCGACGGAGAGAGAAGGAGGAATGGGCCAGTTGGGCCGGTTTCGGGGCATTGTGAACTTAGCCCTAGTGCGCAGTGCCTCGTTTTTATTTTTATTTTTCTGTTCTCTGTTTTTCTTTTTACAGAGATAGTTTAGAATTATTTTGAGCACTCAAATGAGCTAGTAAAAATGTGAAACTTGCTCACAGATGTGCATTACAATTTCCAACACTGCCTCAAGAAGTTTGGGTATTTTTGAAAGCCATTTGAATTTATTCAAAAATGATTTGGGCAGTTTAAATGCTAATTGGGCTCTGTTAAAATACTTAGGCCCTTCTATGGTAGATGATGATGTTGTGTTCCTTAACAGCAATGAGTTTTAGATTATTTGTGATAATGTGAACATTTTTCCCACAAGTTTTGAGCAACTTCATATTTCACTTTTGAATTTGAGTTGATTTTCAGGATAGAGTTCGAATTGAATAATTAACCAAAGTGATTAAGCACTACAAATGGAGATGACTTGGCATACTTAGCAGAGTGTCATAGTGTCTATTACACAGGGGTGTTACAAATTCCCCTCCTCTAAAAGAAATTCTCGTTCCGAGAATTTAGGAGGTAGAAGGAAAGAGGTCGGGATATTCTTCCCGAAGATGATCCTCGCGTTCCCAAGTGGCTTCATCTTCCGTGTGATTCGACCACTGCACTTTAAGGAACTTGGTTGTCTTCTGACGAGTTCGACGTTCAGCTTCATCCAGAATGCGGATCGGATGCAACTTATAAGAAAGATCATCTTGCAACTCGAGCATCTCGTGATCCACTGCGCGGTGTGGGGATTCCTTGAAGCAACTACAAAGTTGCGACACGTGGAAGACATCGTGGATATGAGAGAATTGCGGTGGCAACTCCAATTTATATGCCACCTGTCCATGTCTGGCAATGATGCGAAAGGGGCCGATATAGCGTGGAGCTAGCTTGCCCTTGATTCCGAAATGACGGGTGCCCTTCATAGGAGTGACACGGAGATAAGCTTGATCACCTGGTTGATAAGTCAGACCCCATCGTTTGCGATCATAGTTGCTCTTCTGGCAGTCCTGAGCCGCCTTGAGATTTTCTCGGACAATTCTGACTTGTTCCTCGGCGTGTTGAATAATGTCCGGTCCCACGAGAGGTCGTTCCCCAGTTTCTGACCAATTCAGAGGGGTTCGACACTTTCGTCCGTAAAGCACTTCGAAGGGGGCCATTTTCAAGCTGGCTTGATAGCTGTTATTATAAGAGAATTCGGCAAACGGGAGAGATTCTTCCCACTTCTTACCGACCGATATAACACAAGCCCGAAGCATATCTTCAAGCACTTGATTAACTCGCTCAACTTGGCCTTGGGATTGGGGATGATATGCTGAACTCCAGGTAATGTGAGTTCCCATAGCTTCTTGGAAACTTTCCCAGAATTTGGAAGTGAAAAGACCGCCACGGTCCGAACTGATCTCCTTCGGAATACCGTGGAGTGAAACAATTCTGGAGATATACAGCTCAGCTAACTGGCTAGCAGTGATAGTCTCCTTGACAGGCAGAAAATGTGCAACTTTGGAGAGTTGGTCGACGACGACAAGAATATCATCGTGACCTTTCTGAGACTTGGGAAGACCAGTAATGAAATCCATTTGAACCTTATCCCATTTCCACAAAGGAATAGGAAGTGCTTGAAGAATTCCAGCGGGCTTCTGATGTTCTGCTTTCACGCGACGACATACGTCACATTCAGCAACATATCTAGCGATATCCTGCTTCATTCTGGACCACCAGTACCTTTGACGGAGATCACGATACATCTTAGTGCTACCCGGATGAATAGACAGCGGTGTATCATGTGCCTCCTTCATGACCTTGTCAGTCATAAGCTCGAAACGAGGAACGACAATTCTATCTCTGAAATACAAGGTTCCATCTTTAGCAATCGAGAAATCCCTGTATTTATCAAGGTGAAGTTCTTTCTTCATTAGATCTACTTCAGCATCTTTGGCTTGCGCAATCTTTATAGCTTTCTCAAGATCTGGCTGTACCACAAGGTTATTAAGGGAACCCTGCGGAACAATACGAAGGTTCAGCTTGCGCAGTTCTTCATATAGCTGTGGTTGAGCTTGCTCAACCATGAGGTTGTTGCAATAAGACTTGCAGCTTAAGGCATCAGCCATCACATTAGCCTTGCCAGGGGTATAATAAATACCACAGTCATAGTCCGTGATTGTTTCCAACCATCGTTGTTGACGGAGATTAAGATCCGGATGAGTGAATAAATACTTCAGACTTTGATGATCAGTATAAATCTCACACCGGTTTCCAAGAAGGTAATGTCGCCACTGCTTCAAAGCATAGAACACAGCAGTGAGTTTGAGATCATGCACTGGATAGTTTTCTTCATGCGGACGCAATTGTCGCGAGGCATATGCAATTACCTTTCACTCTTGCATTAGGACACAACCTAATCCCTGACGAGAGGCGTCGCAATATATCACAAAGTCCTTGCGAGAATCGGGAGGAGCAAGCATTGGAGCAGAAGTAAGCTTGTCCTTCAGGGTCTAGAAACACTCCTGACATTTGTCTGTCCACTCAAACTTAACGCCTTTGTGGAGTAGATTAGTCAGGGGCTTAGCAATCTTGGAAAAGTTTTCGACGAATCGTCGACAATAACTTGCTAGAACGAGAAAACTTCAGACTTGTTTGGCATTCTTCGGAGGTCAAGAATAGCCTGAACACGCTCCGGGTTAACGGCAATACCGTCCTTGGAAATCACATGTCCAAGGTAGGTTACTTCAGAAAGCCAGAATTCGCATTTGGAGTACTTGGCATACAACTTGTGCTCTCGAAGCCTCTCCAGAACAAGGCGAAGATGATCGGCATGTTCTTCCTTATTCTTCGAATAGACCAGAATATCATCCAGATATACCACGACGAACTTGTCGAGGTAATCCATGAATATATAATTCATCAGGTAGGAGAACGTAGCGGGAGCATTCGTTAGGCCAAATGACATGACAGTGTATTCATAGGAGCCATAACGAGTAACAAATGCAGTCTTCGGGATATCCTCTTCACGGACACGGATCTGGTTATAACCCAACCTCAAGTCGAGTTTAGAAAACACCGATGATCCAGCAAGTTGATCATATAAATCATTGATCCGAGGAAGTGGATATTTATTCTGAATGGTTGCCTGGTTGATAGGACGGTAATCTTGGACCAACCTATTCGTACCATCTTTCTTCTTGACAAAGAGAGATGGTGCTCCCCAGGCAGAGGAACTGGGATGGATGAAACCCTTCTTAAGTGATTTATCGATTTCTTCCTTAAGCTCCAGAAGGTGGTGCGGAGGCATCTTATAAGGACGCTTCGCAATAGGAGTTGTGCCAGGCTTCAAGTCGATGACGAACTCGACAACTCTAGCAGGGGGTATTCCTGGAAGTTCTTCTAGAAAAACATCCTGGAATTCGCAGACAACTGGAATGTTGTCGATCCCCTCAAGCGGAGAAGCGTTCAATGCATTCAAGGCATAAATCTGAGCCTCGGCGTTCTGAGTGATATGAGCTCGGTAATTCACTAACTCATTTGATGGATGTAGGAGGTGAACAACCTTAGTGGCACAATTGATTGAGGCATAGTGGGCCTTCAACCAATCCATTCCCAATATAAGGTCAATGCTAGATGACTTGAGGAATATGGGAAATGCCTGAAACTTCAACCCTTCTATCTCAATAGTGACTTCGGGGCTGAATAGGGAAGCTTGGCACTGGCCCGCATGAGTATTTACCACTAACGGATGGTGCAATTTATCATATTTAATGCCATGCATGAATGCGAATTCTTCCGACATGAATGCATGCGATGCTCCTGAATCAAATAAAACCGAAGCTGGTACTGAATTAACAGGAAGTGTACCCATCACAGTAGCTGGTTGGTCTAGGTCTTCATTCATGTTGACATGGAAGGCCTGCCCACGACCATAAGAAGGTCTGGCATTGTTGTTACGCTGCTGGGGAATTCCACGGCCATTACCACGGCCCGCAGAAGGAAAAGCTAGCTGATTCTGACTCTGAGAGCAGTCTCTGGCACGGTGACCTGGCTGGCCACACTTGAAGCAGAATCTACTGTCTGGACGTGGTGCGGAAGCTCGAGGTGGTGGAGCTCGAAGAGGCTGCCTCGGTGGTGGAGGAGGCAGGCGAGGTGTAGCATAAGTTGGCCTGTACACTGGAGCTGCGGGACGGTACATGCTCTGTGGAATCCAGCTGCGGCGCTTCTGGGAAGATGAGCCCGAAGATGAGCCCGCTTCACGAGTGCGTCTGGTCGCTTCCTTGTGCTTCTTCAGACCAGTCTCGACCATGATAGCCTTATTCACCAAGGTGGGGAAGTCGGGATAGTCTTGGATGAGCAGGGCTAGCTGAATGTCATGGTGTAGCCCTTCACGGAACTTCTCCTATCTACGAGAATCATTGGGGATGTCTTCTTCAGCATAGCGAGATAAGTCAAGGAACTCTCGCTGGTAGACCTCCACAGTCTTGTTACCTTGAACAAGGTTGCAGAACTCGGCCTTCTTGTGTGCTATAACTGCCTGAGGAATATAGCGGGCGCGAAAAGCAGTCTTGAACTCCACCCAACTGACAACAGTTCCCGGAGGTAGGGTATGTCTGTGAGTTGCCCACCATTGTGCTGCGGGTCCCTTCAAGAAGTATGTCACGAATGTGACATAGCTGACAGGAGGAACATCAGCTGACTCCATCTCATAGAAGATGTCACGCAGCCAGTCATCGGCATCCAGCGGATTAACTGTGTTGCGGAATACCGATGGATTGAGTCGCACAAACTCTGGCAGTGTGATTGAGGCTGGCTGATGGTTGGCATTGGGAGAGGGGAATTGTTCCATAATTCCCGTCATGAACTGACGGTTGAGTTCAAACTGTTGCATCATAGCAGCCATATAGTCAGGTGGTGGTGGCGGAGGTGGATTGTTATCACCCATCCTGCTAATTTCAACAGGGGTAGTTTAGCAGAAGCCAATGCGAGCAACAAGCATGATGTAACGTGATGGAATTTAAGTAATGCAACAGATACTGAACATTAGTCATTAAGACATACAGAACCATACAGAGTCGGTTACATACAGGCGGCATAACGGCGCAAATGTAAATGCTAGACATGCTAGGCGGCACGCAGGCACGCGGTAAGGAAGTACACAACGAGACATAGCAAAGGCTACATCAACGTCGGAGAAAACCACTGAAACGGGGTAGCTGCAAGTGCGGGCGACGGATGTTCGTCGCAGAAGGATCCTGCGCTTCATGTGCACTCTGATGCAGAACCCGGTCTCGAGCTGAAAGAAGAGGTCCACGTGCAGGCGTGTGACCTCTCACAGCAGGCCAATCAATCCCTGGTGGCATCTCGGTCCTGCACGGGTAAAGGATGTGCTCCGGATGTATCCCTGCACGAACAGCTGGTAGCAACTGCGTCATAGCAACGTAGAGTCATGCTCGAGTGGCGAACAACTCGACGGCAAGAGCCCGAACAGTGCGATCCAGAGCCTAAGTACACTGAATTAGAACTCGCGGATCGTAGCGACGAGGCTCGTACGGGGCACAGGCAGCCGTGTAGTATCCAGTAACATCTCCAGCAGGGGCATACAGAATGTATCTGAACTCAGAGGCATCCAAGCTAGCGCTGTGCTCTCCTCGGAGACGTGCGACAGCAGAGTAGGCGGCATCATGGACTGCCATCTCAATCATCACGCCGATACCGTGGAAAAGGTACAGCTCAGCGTCTGAGTCATCCTGCTGATCATAGATGCGAACATCAGCATAGTACTGCTCCTAGTTGAACTCGCGGTAAACCTCGTAGACCATGTACTCAGGATACCAGCGGTAACCCAGTCTGGTCAAGAGAGCGATCAGGACAGCTGGAAACCCAGGGGCATCTCGAGCCTAAGTGCGAAGCACAAGCTGCGTCGTAGGACGTGGTGGAAACAGACGATCCATCTAAAATAAAGAAAATTCAGAGTTGTCATACGACGACAAGAAGTATAACAGATCTTGAAGAGAAAGGTTAAACAAAACAATGGAAAGGAAAATGATTATCAGACTAATCAGATCAATGACAGGGAAATCGCACAGATATCCAGCTCTCCAGGTGGACAGAATTTACGAGATCCTAAGTGTCGGCGTTAGTTAATTTATTAAACCCAAATAGAAGAGAGATTAGAAACCCGGAGTAAAGACGAGGAATAAAATATCCTAATACCACCCAGTTGGCGACGTGGGCCCGTAAGACACCCAGCCAAGTTAGTAAAACAGTTTTCGATTTCTAGACTCAACTTCGGCCAAGGAATTGGATAGGGGGATACCTAGAGGCAGTCAGCTCTGATACCAACCTGTGACGACCCCAGCTTAATCGTGTACTAATCATACACGCAAATGCACATGATCAAGCCTAAGGACTCACTTGAAGATATCACAACACAACTCTAAAACATAAATAAAGTCATACAAGCTTTATATTACAAGCCAGGGCCTCGAGGGCTCGAATACATAGCTCGATGGCATACAAGTGTCAGCGGAAGCATCAGATATCTGGGTACAGATATTACAGAGAAACATATAGGCCTTTAGAAAGGCGGGGCAAAACAAAATACTACGATCGAAAGGCATAGGCCTCCTACCTAGGACCCTCCGAATCCTACTCCTGGTCGTCTGTCGGCTCCTCGTAGTAGTACTCGCCGGGAGGGTAGTAGTAGTAGCCGTAGTCATCGATGGGGGCAGCTGGCTCCGAGGCTCCGTCGTCTGGTTGCGACAAGTGGATATGGGGAGAAAAAGAAAATAAAACAAACGTGAGTACTCATCCGAAGTACTCAGCAAGCAAGGATCTACACTACATATGCAACATTTTCAAAGGAGGGCTGTATATGTGGACTGGGCTGCAGAAATGCCAGAATACAGGAGAGAGCCTAGTCCTATCGAAGAATAGCATCTTCAAGCATCTTCATCAGTCTTGCAGTATTAGAAGAGTGCATATTAACATAATGTAAAGTAGTAGTAATGTCATCAACCTCGCCCAGAGATCCTTTCTCGACTGCCTACGAGAAAGCAATCCCAGAGCCATACTATCCATTTCATCTCAAGTCACCAGTTCTAGTTGAACCGATCAGGATACAACTTCGAGTGTCCATTACCGTAGGACAGGCTATCGATAGATTAGTTCTTCCCTGCAGGGGTGCACCAACTTACCCACCACGCTCGATTAACTCCGGTCGAACACACTTTTCTGGGTCATGCCCGGCCTCGGCCAAACGATACGCCGCAACCCGACCGAATACTTAACAGAGAGGTCAGCACGCTGGACTAACCCTATGCCCCTAGGGGTCTTGGGCCATCGCCCCGGGAACTCCTGCACATTGCGAACGCGGCTGGTGAGCAGACCTAGCCCCCCTTATACAAGTGCAGGGCGTTACCAGTCCAACCCAGCGCGTGCCGCTCAGTCGCTGACGTCTATTAAGCTCCGGCTGAAGTAAACGACGCAGAACGCCCATACTATGCCCACGTGATGGTTAGTGCTATCAGGCCAGAGGCCCCTCGGATCAAATATCCAAACCGTTGGTGTGTTGGTAGTTGCGGTAACGAGCAGAGACTCACGAAAGAGGTGACCCTGTTGCCCCGTCTCAAGGCCTTGCGGCAAGGGCTAAGAATGCCCGGGCACGCCTCGTGTTCCTTACTCAGGTACCATCCAGGTACACCCGACTCCACAACTCTCGGAATTAAGCTCGCGCGGGTACCCCTCAGGGCCGACCCGTCTTTATCCATGATAAGCAGGGTCAACAGTAAAGTAAGGGCATCCGTGTGGCTATCATATGAAGAAGGAATCCGAGGCATCACCCTCGTTGGATTCCCACCTGACGTAATCATCAAGGTGAATGATGGAGGAATCACCCTCGAGGTCCACGCTTGAGAATTTGCGCGACGGTGTCGTTATCGGGGGTGGTGTAGGAGGAATCACCCTCGTTGACCACGCCCGATTAACTAACCTACAAGGTCATCATCAGAAGTGCTGACGAGGTATCACCCTCGGCACTCGATAGTAACCCAGTAGTATCGAGCAGTTATGGGGGAAGTGACGTACAATGTCGGGGCCTGGTCTTCGATCTCGTTGATCGGGTCTTCTGAGAATCAAGCGGGGCAGTCGGGATAAAGTGGGGTCTCTGATAGGTCTCTACCCAGCCTATACTAAACAGTTTAGGATAACAGGTAGGTATCAAAAGCAGGTTACAATTAAACAGGCTATGCAGCAGATATAGGGTAACAGCAGCAGCAGTAACTTCTAATGCGAGCATAAGAGAGAAGAGAGTGGACGATATTGGAATGCTCAAAAAGGGAGGGTGCTTGCCTGGTTGCTCGACGGCAAGGGCAGGGTCGTCAACTGCGTCGTCGGGCTCCTGAGTTGCGTCGGTCTCGGGAGCTACGTCGACGTCGGGGTCTACCGAGAGAGAAGAGGGGAGAGGAAACAAATAAATACACAGCAATAATGCAACACAGAGTATGTCATGACTAGGATGCAGCGTAGGGTTGCCTAAAGATGCACCTAAGTCATTTTAGTTATTTTAGGATTTAAAGTTGGATTTATTATCCGGTGTATATGCACTATTCATATACCGGAATCGGGCTAAAAGTTACGGGTTCTCCTACATAGGGGGTTCCGACATCGGAACAGACGACACGATCAAATTCATCTCGTCGTTCTGATCAACTTTCATGTTTTAAGTTTTTCGATCCGAGCTACGGTTTAAAAGTTATGAATTTTTGAAGATTTAAATATTTTCTGGAATTTATTTATTTTACCAGCAAATGAATTATGACGTCAGCATGTCTAAAGGATGACGTCAGCGGTCAACAGAGACGCTGACTAGGTCAAACCTGACTTGTGGGTCCAGTGGGACCCACAAGTCAGTCTCTGTTAGTTTAACAGGGTTTAATTTAAACGTCGTAGGTTAATTAGAGGAGTGGGCCCCAAGTGTCAGTGAGTGATTAGGTTAATCTAATTATTTTGTTTATTTAAATCGTTAATTAACCTAATCAGCCGAGGGGGCCCACATGTCAGTGGCTGGGTTGCCCAGTCAGCACGTTGACTGGGTCAACCCAGTCAACGGGGCCCCCCGGACCCACTGGTCGGCGACACATGGGCGGGACCCACCTTGCCACATCGACCGTGGCGCCGGAGAAAACTTCGGTGACCATTTGCGCGGCGACGCGTCGCCGGAACGCGTCGGATTTCACCTACGGTGGGTAGTTTCGCGCGCTCTTGGGCGCGTTCGAACGAGACGACCAAGCCGCGTCCAACCGCGTCGGTGGCGTGGGCTAGAACGGCCGGAGTCGAGCGCTGCGTCGACGCCGGCGGGCGGCGCATCCGGGCGGAGCTCGGAATCGGCGCTACGGGGCATGAGTAGGCACGCGCGGGCGTGCATCGAGCTCGTAGGGAGGAGCTGAGCACGTTCGCGTGCTCAGACGGCCATGATAGAGGCTAGAACGGCGGTGACGTGCGAGGCGGCGGAGCTGGGTTCGGGCGCAATGGCAGCAGCGGCTGGAGCTCGAGATCAAGCTCGAATGGGAAGAACGAGGGGGTTGGGACTTACGTAGGAGCGCACGGAGGCTCGTCGGAGGTTTAGTAGCGCAGTGGCGACGGCACTTGACGGAGAATCGCCAGCGATCCGAGGAGGAAGATGGGCTCGATCCCGAGGCTACGGTGGCGTAGAGCTTGAGCTCGGGGTCGGGGAGGTCGCAGAAGAGCTCGGCGGAGCTCGTGGACACGGAGAGGCGGCGCGGTGTCATCGAAGGCCGTGCTACCGCGTGGTCATGGCGGTGGCGGCGTACTGGAGAGGAAGAGGGGAGGCGAGCGAGGTGATGGGAAAGGGAGAGTGAGAGGGGAGTGAGGCGAGGCGACCAGAGGGGAGGCACGAGGAGTCCCTTATCCCCTCAGCCGCCCCTGTAGTGTCAGCGGGCGCCGCGGTGTCGCCGTTCGAGCGGTGCTCGCCGGCGCGTCCAGACGCGTGCCGACACGGCGACGGAGAGAGAAGGAGGAATGGGCCAGTTGGGCCGGTTTCGGGGCACTGTGCACTTAGACCTAGTGCACAGTGCCTCGTATTATTTTTATTTTTCTGTTCTCTGTTTTTCTTTTTACAGAGATAATTTAGAATTATTTTGAGCACTCAAATGAGCTAGTAAAAATGTGAAACTTGCTCACACATGTGCATTGCAATTTCCAACACTGCCTCAAGAAGTTTGGGTATTTTTGAAAGCCATTTGAATTTATTCAAAAATGATTTGGGCATTTTAAATGCTGATTGGGCTCTGTTAAAATACTTAGGCCCTTCTGTGGTGGATGATGATGTTGTGTTCCTTCACAGCAATGAGTTTTAGATTATTTGTGATAATGTGAACATTTTTCCCACAAGTTTTGAGCAACTTCATATTTCACTTTTGTATTTGAGTTGATTTTCAGGATAGAGTTTGAATTGAATAATTAACCAAAGTGATTAAGCACTGCAAATGGAGATGACTTGGCATACTTAGCAGAGTGTCACAGTGGCTATTACACAGGGGTGTTACAGCGCACACCACATCCACACGCTCCAGTCGCTGCCGCCGTCTTCCGTGAACCCATCTTTGGCGTAGGGATCAATGAAATGACCTTGTCAGGCGTGTCGTCGATGCCATGGTGACGCCAGACAGTGCCACCGCCCAGGGCTCGTCCATCATCATGAGTCTGCTGCTGAGACTAGGCTACACTGCGCCGCCGAGAGTCACCGTCTCCGACCGGAAGAAACCATGCCACTCCACCTCATGACCGTTCCAGCCAGCACCTACTCCAAAAAAATGATGCCCGTAGGGAAAACGGCGCCATGTAACCCAGATCCAGGTTTCTCCAGAATGGCCTGGGCGAGAAGACAACAGCTGCAGCAATGATGCCTTCAACAAGCAAATGAAGATAATACATTGCCATCGTCCGCCATGACTGAAATCAGCGTGGTTTTCACCGGCAGGCACACCTCACCGAACCCGCAGCCGGCTTCAGATCCGCAAACCCGGAGGGCCGTGGATATCCCGCATCAAGCATCTTGGACGCCAGAGAAAGCTCTGGCCGCCTCTCGCCTCCTACGATGAACCCGGGTACAGGATCCCTTGATTCGCAGCCCCCAGGCACCGCCACATGAAGCTGCCTCCTAGCCCGTCATCCCTGATGGAGGGGATGCCGCCACTGCCTTGTCCCGAGCCGCTGCCCTGGGGCCCTTGCGCCATAGATCGGTCACACCCTGCCGAGACCGTCGTCCCCGCGATGCCACCGGAGCAATGGTGCACTGCCGGAAGGAGTAGCCGTAGGAGGGAGATCTCTCATGCCGAAGTGCGCTGCCCCTTCAGAGAGACACGACAGTGGGGCGCCAGATCCCCTCCGCCCCCTTCACCGGCGGCCACCTAGGGACGACGAGGCGAGAGGAGAGGGAGGGGTGGGCGGCGACAGAGGGGTATAGTGTTTGCATCCCCTGGTCGCCCTGGAGGAGGAGAAGTGAGGGATGCAGTCGCAAGAGACCACGCGTCGCTGGGAGTAGCAGCCACAGGAGGGAGATCTCACACTACCGTACGCCGCCCCTCCAGACAGCCATGACCGTCGGGCGGCGGATCCCTATCGTCCCCTTCACCAGCGGCGCGCGGGCTTTCCCATCGGCCACCTCTAGGGAAGACGAGAGGGAGGGGAGGGAGGAGGGGGAAGCGGCAGAGGGGGCTGGAGTTTCCTGGTCAAATCCATTTATATATCAAGCAAAACATTTTAATTGCTTATTCAAATTTTATAAAAAAATCTTTTTAATTTAATATTTTAAGATAAATTCCAAGAACAATTACCAGCTTTGATGGGTCGCGGTATATTTAAGGTTAGATGTGAGTCGGCCCATAAGTGGATGCCATAGGTGCGAGACGCGGAATCCTATTACACGCGTAAATCCCACACTCACCCATCGGAGCTCCTATACGGCGCTTCAAGCGCCCGCATGGGGAAGTGGCACTAACGCAATCGCTAACTTGGGCCGGCCCAAGCCGGGTGCTCGCTCTCTCGCACGTTTTTGTGCCAGGTTGCTCACTCGCACTTTTGTTTCACTGTTGGTTCACTAGTCATTGGTCGTAGTTTGACCGTTCAACTCATGACTTCTGGAAAAAATAGAAAAATGAAAATCCAAAAAAAACTGTGAATTCAAAAAAGTTCATGGATTTTGAAAAACTTCACAAATTTAAAAAAAGTTAATCAATTCTGAAAAAAATGTTCAACGAATTTGAGAAACAGTTCATCAAATTTGAAAAAAGTTCATCGGTTTTGAAACACATTCATCAAATTTGAAAATATTTCATTGATTTTGAAAAAAAAAGTTCATCAAATTTAAGAAAAGTTCATCAATTTCCAAAAAAAAAAGTTCATCGAAAAATGAAAAAACTTCAATGATTTCGAAAAAAGTTCATCAATTTTGAAAAAAGTTCATCAAACTTGAAAAAAGTTCATCAATTTTTCCAAAAAAATCATCTGAAAATGAAAAACGTTCATTGATTTCCAAAAAAGTTTGTCCAATTTGAAAAACAGTTCATCGATTTTCAAAAAAATTCATCAAAAAATTAAGAACGTTAATCGATTTGAAAAAGGACGAAGAGAAAAAACAAAAAACAAGAAATGGACAACAGGAAAGAGGAAATGGAAAAAGGAAAGTCGAAAGAAGAAAGGATAGAAAAAGATGTAACTTATCACGGCGGGCTAGATGGCATGGTGGAAGAAAGGGAGGGGGTGTGCACCCGTTTGGAGGAATGCATGTAACGGGCGGTTAAAGAGCTGAATAGGAAATGCCTCCCACGCCTCCCCCCCCCGGGCACACTTCTGGACCTCCCCGTTGGTCATTCGGTCCAAATTTCTTTCCTTCCATTTTCTCTTTGTTTGTCTGGTCTTTCATTTCTTCTACCATTTTGTTTTTTTCCTATTTTGTCATGCCCATTCTTTTGTGACTGATTTCTATTTTTATGTGGTTATTATTTTATATATTTTACCGCAATTAATGATTTTAAATATAAGTCATGAATGTTTTTTAATCCATGAACATTTTTTATAAATTTGTGAACATACTAAAATCTTTGAAAAACAGTTAAAGTCATGATTTTTTTTATTATTCTTGAACAGTTTTAGTATTGGTGAACATTCTATAAAACTTGTGAACACCTATTACATTTTAAAAATTGGTGAGGACTTTTAAAATTCTTAAATGTTTGTTTTAATTCCTGAACATTTTATAAACACGTGGATATTTTTAATTCACTAACATTTTCTAAATTCAATATTTTTAAATTCATGGTCATTTTTTTATTCATGAGTATTTTATTTTATTGATCTTTTTAAATTAGTGAGCATTTTCTAAAATGTATGAACTTTCTTAAATTAATGAATATTTTTTTAAAGTTTGTGAACCCTTTACAAATATCTGGAAAAAAAAATTATTCATGAGATGTTTTTTAATCTACAAAAAAATTACAAATTAAATTGAAAATTGTTTGAAAACCAAACGTGGCGCACTTCATTCACTCTACTATTCCGATATAGGGCCCACCAAAGAAAACCGCCCGAAGCTTGATGGTTGTTCTTTGCGAAGTGACCCACTAAAGCTTTATTGTATTCTAAATTTTAGTGGGGTCCCTTTTGCAATTGTACCGAGATATGTTTCCTCCTTGCTCTTTTTCTAGAATTGGGCTACGTGTGGTGTTGTAATCTTGCTTTGTTATTATGAACACGTAGTTACCTTAAAAAACCGCCAGAAACTAAAGAGATGTGCCCAGCCCATGTGCAACTCTAGTTTGCTCATACCACGGAAAACGGAGATGGCATTGGTGTGTAGCTTGGCGCGCATTTGCTCGCTATCCCGTGCGTAAAACTTTTGTGCGAGATATAGATGCACCAATCAAAGTGCACAAAGTTGCTTCATCTTTGAGCAAACTTCTCACTTGTTAATTGTAGTTGAAATTACAAAAATATCAAAATCACTAATTAAGGTTACCCTTTACAAAGGTCACTTCCACCTTCTGTGGTGCCGACAAGTGACGCATTACATGTGTGTCACTTGTCGTAACCTGGAAGTTTTTTTGTGTGTAGATTTGCTTTTCCAAAATGTTTTATCTCTTGAACCGTGTGTTCAAATTATGAACCTCCTATGAACCTTTTTAACTATTGGATTTCTCGCATCGAGATTTTTTACACTAGATCTCATGTTAATAGGTTTCGATGAACATTTTTTCACAAAAAAACAAAAAACGAAAACATTAACTGAAAACCGAAAAAGGGGAAAACGATAAACAAAAACAAAAACCTAAAAAACAAAAACAAAAAATGAAACACGAAAGTACAGTTGTGCTTTTTCATTTTTTTTAATGCATAGGTTGTGTTTTCCATTTTTGGGAAGCACAATTGTACTTCTCGTGAAAACACAGGTTATGCTTTTCCCTTTTTCAGGGAACTTCCGTAAAAATAAACATCGTTGCTTCTCGTGGAAGCACAGACTGTGCTTCTCGCGGATGCAAAGCTGTGCTATTCCCTTTTCTGAAAGCACAGTTGTTCTTGTGGAAGGACAAGTTGTTCTTTCCCTTTTTCGCGTGCTTCTCGCACAAACATGCAGGAAAAGGACTACTTCCCCAATTAAAAACCAAAATAAATTCATCAAAACCTAGGAAAAATGAAGCGAAAATCGAAAAGTCACCTTTCCCCCAAAACACCCAAAAACACGTACAGAAAAAAGAAAAAACCGAAATCCCGAGGATGTGCCAAGCACGCTACATGTGGCAGTGACTGACATGCTCCTAGTAGGCCCAAAAAAGTGACCTCTGCGGGAGCCCTTCAAAGGATACCCCTTAATTTGTTGGTTCAAACAGACCATTATGCTATATAAAGACGAGTTTAATGTCCCAAAGGAGAATTTCAACAACCGTTAAAAAGTGAACTCTATAATCAAATTCACTTTCTATAAAAAAAATGTATGCGCTTTCAATTTTTGATGAAAAAATCCACCGGAATATGAGTTAGCATCCAGTTATAATGAATCAAACTCAATTCTCGGACCCAGCATTTGGAAGGCCCAATGGGCAACTGGGCCAGGATCACAGTAAGACTGATAGTGTCACTGGTCCCAATCCTTCCTTCCCCTTTTTGTTCCGGCGGCCGCCCCAGTTTACCATCCGCCCTTCGCCGTCGCCGACGTGGTCTCCGGTGGCGGCGGGGGGCGCCGGCCTCTTAGGTCGCCACTCTCATCCAGGTAATGTCCCATCTACATCGTCGTCTCCGGTCTCCTCTTACCGTGCGGTTGGCATCGATTTATCCTCGCTTGGTTGCCACCATGGTTCCCTGCGATTAGCTGAGCTCATATTTCCTCATCGAGTAGTTGCCCTCGTTATGGTTCCCCGGCGAGCTGAATCCCTCCTTCTTAGCTGCGCCTGCGTTTTCCTAAATAATAGTGACTGGGGGATTGACGCGGATCTGGATTCAGAAGCTGCGATAGTGTAGTCTGCGGACTGAAGATTGGAGTCTTCTGTGCAGAAATGGGACGGATAACGTTTTGGACAGCTTGTTGTTCAGCTGAACAAAATTATAGAATCCTTGCTTATTTTTGTGTGAGATAATGGTAAACAGAGTCTACGGTAATCTCAGAGTTATTGTGAGCGCATAGGAGCTTGTTATAGGCTTGTATGCATGGCCAACTACAGATTCTTTGAATGATTGCCTGAACATTTGTCTGAATTATGCCAAGACACTTGTTGTGCCATTCGCTCTCGGTCAATATTGAGAGTTGTTCACCATTAGAAGAGTGTGGGGGGGGGGGGGGGGGGGGGGTAAAATATTACAGGTAGCATGCCAAATTTCTTTTTCACCATCTAATTTGATTTCTGGAAATAGGATAAGGAAGTCATCTGCCTATCATATCTTTATTTCTCGTAAAAAAGAATGCTGACAAAGTTATAAATTGGAGTATTACTTAACTAATGTTCATGTGGAATTGGAAATTTCTTCTTGTTGTTTTACCATAATACACATAAGCCAAGTGTATAATTTCGTTTAGGAGTGAAGGATCACAAAAAATTCTTTCGACGCTGTGAGCAAGGACAGCATATTAAGTTATTAACAAAAGAACAATAAGCCTGATAGTTAACCTTCTGCCTAAGAAGGACATAAGCAAAATAGCTATATCTCCCTGTTACAACGATCTAGTGCACCGCTCTAACCAGCCTCCAGAGTTTGCACCCTTTGATTATGTATCCAGTACAGCCGCAAATTAGGATGAGTAGAACCACAATCGTGATCCCCTGAATCTGCTAGTCAATGCAGTAAGGCCAATGGAAGACGTAACAATGATTTACCAAGCTTCTGCCACCAACATGTTCCACTGGAAGAACCAGCACTGGATCTTATAATCTTATCATACTGAATACCCTCCATTGCTTCTCCATTTCCACACGAACTTTGCTGGTGTCAGTGAATCAAGTCTGTTGGCACTCAGCTGGCCCCAAAGATGCGGATCTTCGTGAATGGCCTGGACACTGAGCCATCCCAAAACATCAGCATTCCATGCATTGTTCACAAGGGAGAAGAGAGTTGGTGCAGGCTGCTCAATTGAGCACTTGTTCAGCCATCTATCCTCCAGAAAAGGAACTTCTGCACTTCCGAGCTGCAAAGAAACCGAAGCATTGAGTAAAGCATGAATATCTTGTTTGACATTGACCTTCTAGAACAGCAATCCATGGGGTAAAGTATTTTTTTATTTCCATCCATCTTGTTGATTGATTGGATAAGATTGATTTACACGTTTCTTCAATTCATATTGATGAAAAAGAAGACAATATGTTCGGTATGCTTACAGGTTTTCTATTGTGATGATGTCCTTCTTCTTTTTATTGCATTGCCAACAATAGGTTCCCTCACTATAACCTGCAGCATCGTGTTGGTGCTGCTTGAGTTGATCTCAGAGCAGAGCTGACCAAATGTTTTGTTGCATCTTATGACACTGAGTTTCTTCAGGGAAGGAGGTAAGCTTATCTGGGGAAGCGACTGAACTTTTGGACATTTTTCTATGCACAGAGACTCAAGGGATGTGAGATGAGTCATGTTTGTCGGATTCAGGGCTCCGCAGACCCAAGAAAGGTTCGAACTCTAGGGCGTGTGCGAAGAACTCAACCTATCCAGCCAACCAGCTCGTCGACCCACGGCCTAGCTCGAGGAATCAAGGAAGAAGATGAACACGGCAGTTTACCCAGGTTCGGGCCACCTTGCGGTGTAAGACCCTACTCCTGCTTTTTGATGGATTTGCCTCATGAGGGGCTGAGGATGAACAAGTACAAGGGATGAACAACCTCGTGAGGTATGCTCTGGTGAGGGTGGAAAGGATCCGATCCCCTCCTATGGTGGTGGCTAACCTATATTTATAGTGGCCTTTGTTCTCTTCCCTAAAACGTAGGCGGGAAGGGATTTCACAATGGCCAATTTGAAAGGCGACAAGTAGTACATCTTATCCTGATGAAAGGTGGTCTTCGCCTGCAAAGCATCTGGTCGTGACGCTGCGGTGGGCTCGGCGATGACATCCGTCCTGCCGTCCTGGTGGTCTTGGTCTCGTTGCACAGGAATGAAAACCTTTGCCTGAGCCCTTGGGAACCCACGCCTACGCTTGCTTCCTTAGCACCAAAGAGGAAACTGTCTTCTCTGCGCCCGCTAACGCCCGCCTGGCCTTGGTCGTCATGGCTTGCGTCACCGCAACCTCATGAGGTTGGGCACTTGCATAGGAATCTCCGCTCCTCAGGAGGCAGCCTGGGGAGGCCGCTCCCTTAGGAGGTCTTGGCGTCGTCCCCCTCGCGAGGGTCTTGTCTTGTTAGTCTTTGTAGATGGGCCGTCCCAGACCGTTAACGGGGGCCACGCCATGGGCCGCAGGCAGGTAAGTCTGGGTACCCTGGTTCCCAGAACGCCGACAGTAGCCCCCGGGCCCAAGGCGCGCTCAGACTTGGCTTCGAGGCGAAGCCAAGGGGCAAGGGCGAAGCGCTGCGGGCCCTAATCGCCTGCGGGCCCGGCTGACGCGTGGCGCCTGATGGGACGTGGGCGTCTCCGCTTCCCCACGCCGTCTCGGCAACTGCCCGACTTGACAACTGCCTGGTACATGCAGGAAGGCCATCATTACCTTCTCTTCGCCTTGCTCCAGATCCCCTTTCTCCCAGCCAAGAACATCTCCAGATCTGGTCGTGTTCTTCCGTCCTTCTACACCTCTCCCTCCAAGACCTCGGGAATGGCTTCCGGGAAGGCGAAGCTTGCCGCGGCGGCCGCGAGCTCTTCCTCCTCTCCTGCGCCGGCCCTCGGCACGTCCTCCATCACCGAGGAGAAGCACCTTGCCGCCGCGCTCCCGCTAACGGCGGGCGACGACAACGAGTGGAACGAGACCATTCTCTTGGCCGGCTCGGCCGAGCAAAGGACTTTGGCGCAGACGTTCTACCCCTTCTTCCTCCACAGCGTCTTCGCGGGGCTCATCCCGCCCTTCTCCGAGTTCTTCACCGCCGTCCTTAAGCACTACCAGGTCCAGGCCCTGCATCTTCAGCCCAACTCCATCCTCCTCCTGTCCATCTTCGCCTTTTATTGTGAGGCGTTCGTGGGCGTGAAGCCCTCTGTTCCGGTCCTCCGGCACTTCTTCTACTTGCGGATGCACGATCCCGCCCAGCGCTCTGGTTGCGTATCCTTCGTCGCGGTCCACAAGGGCAACGTGCTCATGAGTGCCGGGAAGAAGGTGGAGAACTTCCGGCGCCGGTGGGTCTTCATGGACGCCAAGGGCCTCAACGTGCGGCTGGAATTACCAACCGAGATGCCGGAGAAGCTTGATATGTGGGGTCACGAGAAGCTCTCCGATCCCCGGGCGGCGCCGGCGATGAGTTCGACGTCATCTACACCCGTTCTTCCGCGACGGTGAAAGGATGCCTTGCTCGCTTCAGACGCATGTTCTAAAAGTCAGATGGTGATGAGTGGGTCGCTGGGCTAGATGTTGAGTACACCATAGTCCTGGGAAAAAAAGAAGAATCTAAAGGAGGAAGAGAGGAAGAAGCCTGTCGTGATCCAGGTTTGCGTGCATAACTTTTGCTTGGTCTACCACATATGCCATGCCGACGTTGAGTGCGAGGATTTTAAGAACTTCCTCGCGGGCAGCAAAGTCAAATTCGTTATTGTAGACTTTACGAATGACAGAAGAGTCCTGAGTCGGATAGGCCTCGTTGTAGGCCAGCCCTTCGACCTCCAGAAGAATGGGCTGGTGCCCTCCCGTCAGCCTTCAATGCTGAACCTGGCAGGAGCCATGGTTGATCCTTCGTACGGTAAACTGTCAAAACCTCCGCCTGAGTTTCATCTTACATGGCAGTGGAATGTACTAGATAGAGACCACATCCAGTACGCTGCAATGGATGCCTACCTTTGTTTCAATATCTACAAGGGTTGGATGAAGAGCGAGAGCCAAGTGTGCGGTTCAAGCAAAGAAGTATCGGCCAAGAGGAAGAGGGACATGGACGAAGTCGAGCACGTGGACGAGGAGTCCGAGTAAGGTGGAAGTGTTGTTGCTCATGGTGGTTCTAATGCAGTGTCTACCAGATTAGTTGCTTAGTTTAATTTCAGGGTGCTTAGTTTTATTTGAGGGGTGTGTTGTGCTGAGCCCCCAGCAGAACTATGTTATGTTCCTTCTTGTTACTTTAACTCTTCAGTACGTCCATACTAGTATTTCTTACAGTTCATCTTGTAGTTGGTAGTACTACCACTCGTTTCTTCACATTATATACATATAATATATATGGCCAAAATCATATAGCCAGCAGTTGGCTATACTATTAACCACACTCTAAGCATGCCACATACGCAAAACACTTAAATGAGATATGTAATTCTAAAAAAAAAACTTAAATGAGAGAAGTTTACCCAAAGCATGAAGGAGTTCAGTTGTCCAAGAATTAAATAGGTATGCTAATTTCTTTAATAGACTTTAGCACCCCATCTAAGCACGTACTAACTTTTTTAATAGTACTGTATGCATAATTTGGCGACGAGCGCTCTCTATATGTACCACCTTTTTTCTTTAATTTCATCTTGTTAGTTTTGCTCCATGGCATAATCCATCGATACTACTACTGTACAGAAGTATCTCTTATTAAAAAAAACCAAGTTGGTGATGATGGTATGCCTGCCATCTTGCAATATAGACTGTCTGATCTATATCTGACGGATAGAAATTAAACTAAAAGATACCCGCACCTCTCTCCACATTTGCAGACAAGGGCTTCCCTCGTTCATTCTTATCTCCCACAACTTCATTGTTGAGCAATATTAAAAAAGGAAGCCTTTGGAACAAACTGGCATGGTGGTCGCTGCCTGCGTCGTCCATTCCCATGCCTCCGCTCAGTCCGACCATCAATCACCACCACGCCCCACTCCTCCTCACCTTATCTCTCCTCTTTCTCGAGATATCATTAGTTTTTACAAATGGGATTACTCCCGCATGGGTCAATCACAATAGGTGTTTTATAAAAAAATGCATCTTGATGTTCCGTGCAATGCACGGGCATCTTGCTAGTACATTTAAAAGGCTAGAGGGCGGGGCAGTCTCGCTTGGTCGGTTTCACGAGAGGCGAGGGCCTTTGTGATTTGATGGCTTATTACTGTTGGAAGGCGGGGCCTTGTGATTTGACTACTCGTATAAATGTTGCCGACGACCTGAGGAGGAGCAAAGAACCGTGCGGTATACTCAAGTTTTCCACTGGAGTACTAGTACGACGGAGGAGCATGAAACACCGCAGCCCAGTGCGATATGGCGATAAAAATGATCTAATTTGCTAGTCATCGATCCCACGGCGCCGCTCATCATTAGCATTGTTCTATTCATGCATCGCAGAGAACAGACACGTGCGGCGAAACACCCGAAGCAAAAGAAGAAACACAGGAGCAAAAGAAGAAGGAAGATTATCCCCCCCAAAAAAGAAGGAAGACGCACACACAAGTCTGGGGCATTGCTCTCTACTACATGAAGGGTTGCTGGCCGCGGAGTCATAACTGCTTCTTCATCGCCTCCACGACCTCCATCTCCTCGCGCATCTCCTCCGCCATCTTCTTCATTCTGTCCATGACGCGGGATTTCTCGACGCGAGCCTTCATCATCTGTTCCACGGCCGCATTACGTACCTTGACAGCAGCCGGGTGCTCGATGCGGAGCTTCGCCAACTCCTCCTTCTGTTCCATGATGAGGGCGTGCAGCATCTTCACCGAGGAACTACTCTTCTCATGCAGCTTCTTCCAGCCGGCGTTCTCCTCCTTCAGCAGGTCGAGCTCGTGGCAGAGCCTCGCCTTGTCCTCCTGAAGTTGCAGGATTTCGTCGGTCGCCTTCTTACCCGAGGCAATGCTCTCCTTCAGCAGCATCACCAAGCTGGCAGTCAACTCCCCCTGCTCATTGAGCTCAGCGGGCATGTCGTCGAGGCTCTCCTTCAGCAGCTCCACCAAGCCGTCGATGAACTCCTTTTGCTTATTGAGCTAATCGGGCATGTCGTCGAGGGATAACGACTCCAGCGCCGCCTGCTCTGCATGTTCGCCTCCGCGGCTAGGGCGCTCCTGGGAGCCCTCGCCTGCCCATGAGAGATCTTTCGTGGTCTCTGCGAGGCGGCGAGCCCTCTCTTTTTTTCCGCGGCCTTGGTCGCCGCTCCCTTGTTACGAGTAGTTCTCAGCCTAGAGCTCTGCACACCGGCCATGGCAAGGACGGACGAACAAGAAAGACTTATGAGGAGGAAGGTACAGTGATTTTCGGCTAGGTAGTTCCCCTTTTTATAACCTAGTACTAGCACTAGTACTATAAAACCTGCATAGTGGGAACACGTTCAGGTTTGATACGTACTAGGTGTGAGCAGGTTTGCACTTAATTATAGCATGGTAGTACTACTTTGGAATGTGATGGGAACAAGCTAAAGATTAATTGATGGTTTTGGTTTCGAGGCCCGAAACAGCTCCCGATGAGTTTCCTGGAACACAGATTTCAAGTACTACTGCTCAAATGCGGTCGCACAAGTCAGTGATGTAACTGGTCGTACATGTCAGACCAAGCCGATGCGTGTCCCTTCGGTGAGACGCGGGTCCGACCGACCGTCTGTTGGTGCGACCGACCATAAGTATTACGCGATGGAGACTTCTGGTTGTGGCTTCGGGTGATTGTCACGACCAAGCATTCAAAAACTAGTGATAAATCAATTACTACCATCTTTTTCCAAACGACCAAGTATTTTCACAGGAATACAATACATATAGATTGTCACGGTTGCAAACCGCCATGGCGCCGCAAGTTCACTGCAGCAGCAACCGAGTAGGTCACTGCATCGCTGGCGGGGAAGGAGGGCAGCTCACCTCGCCTACGATGCATGCCCAGCGGCACCGCCGCAGCTGGTCCCGTGATTTGGCTTCTCCTACCGCCCATTTGAACAGTTGCACCGGCTGCTCATGCCATTCCACAGGCATGCGCGTTCTTTCCTCCGCAGTCGACTCCATGAATATGATCTCTGCCATTAGCCCCAGCTCGAAATCAATGAGACGATGTGAGATGCTGACATCCCTCAGCATCTCTCCCCTGAGATCGACTTGTGCCTCCGCCTTGTGCTTCGCTAGGCGCAGCTCCTTCGAACTTGTCTCCAATCGATGCGATGCTTCCTCGATCCAATTTGCCCTTGCTGCCCACCACCTGAAACGCAGCCCTGGCATGTCCTCCGGCGCCACCGATCTGTGATTCCAGAGCAATGGATGCACTCTGAAACACATGTGGGTTTCGCTCAAAGGCGGCAGTGCTGCAGGCCGCAGTGAGAGGGCAGCCCGCGGGATCCTGGGATCTAAGGGATTATCCATGGCGGGATCCGGTGGGCGAGGCGGGGAGGCGAGCATAGGCGGTGGGAGAGCCCTACGAGGGTAAGATAAAGATAGTACTACTCCACTCCATTCATATTTAAATACAAAGGCCACCAATAGTAACCCAGGCAAAAATTGATCATCCTGCCTGCGTCCTCGTTTATTGGCCCCCTTTTTATTTTGTGCCAATTTTTGACCAAAAATTTAACTAAGAAAATGTTAATGCATGTCACCAAAAATTATATCATTGGAATCACATTTGAACATAGCTTTCGATGACATTAATTTTTATGACATGCATAAATATTGTGTTACTTAAAATTATGGTAAAAAATTGGCACAAAATACGAAGAAGACCAATGGAAGTAGCAACCCATGATTTAACTACTCGCATGCACGCAGTGGAGTAGTAATGTCTTTCTCAACTACTTCCTCCCTCACGTCCACTCAATTTGCATGCATTGTATTAATTGACCATCAATGAAGTGAATGACTTTACACGCGTCAAATTATCACATGGGGTGGATCTTCGTACAAAAATGCGTCCCACCGTGTAGCCGTGTGTGCGCGCGAGGGATTGAGTGCGTGCGTGCACATCTTCGCTCCGTGCATGTACTGCCAGTGTGCGTGAGAGAGGATGAGTACATTATTCTGAAACCAGCAGCACGTCACTGTGGTCAATTCACACAAGGAGGTCGCGGCAACGCCTCCACATGTGCCACGTGGCTTCATGGATGCCCCCACATCATTTTAATCATAATATATTAACTGAAAAAGGGAGAGACACTGTGTAGCGTGCCATTGGAATTCTAATTTATGTGTTTTACACATACTGGAAGTACTAGTAAGGTATACGTGCATTGCACGCATGAGATTTGGCAACCAAATTATGAATAAATACCACACTATAGCATGTAAGCTTTGAGTCATATATGCATGATGTAGACGTTCCTTTAATTCTTATAGTTCATCTCATTCAAAATTAATTAGTTTTTATAAAAAAGTTAACCTATTTTATGATTCATGGAATTCTGCGTTGTAAAGCATAAAGTAAAAACAAATAATGGCAATTCAACTAGAAAATAAGTTTGGGCAATTATGATATGGAAGATTCTAGAACAAAGGAAGTACTTGTGTTTTGAGGTTTGTGCATTATGCTTAAGTTCAACCATGGAGTCGATCTAGATTGTACATGTGGCAGAATCTAGTGGAATGTAGATGATATCCAATGGCCAGTAGTGCTCGGATTTGCCATCTCTGCACCGTCTGATTGGCTTCATCCAACGACCATCTTTCAAATTTATTCGCACTCAATATAGGGGTATAGATATAGATATAGATATAGAGGTATAGATATAGGCTAGTGGCACATCATCTAAAGCCTTTCTACACGCTCATTTTTTGTACAAGTGTGCTCCATCGTGCACCCGCGCGTTTGTATGTGGGAATGAGTACGTTGTGTGCACCTCTTGTCTTTCGCACACGTAGTCCGTGTGTGTGAGAGATACTAAGATATGGTGAGGGAATACGTGTCAATGCAATTTGTGTGAAGGAGAGGCCTATATACTTACATGTATGTGCATGGGGCTGGGGTGATATACGAGAAGGGAAGGGAGGGGTCGACCGCGCGAGATATCGATAGAGATAGATAGAGGGAAGAGCTCTACGATAGTACAAGCACTGGGATATGGGAGGTGGGGTGCTAGAAGATCGTGTGAGGGGCCAAGTGGAGGGAGACTATGAAGGTGTGCACAAGTGTGAGATCGATATTTAAAGAGAGGGGGCGAGAACGTGCGCGGTTGCGCAGTGGCGGAGCCATGACAAATAAATGAGGTAGGGGGCCAAGCATTGCTAATCCTTTATGGGGAGGGCCAATTCATCAAGTTAAACCATTTTACCAGCAGACACGATTATACTCCAAGTCAGGTCCAAACTAATGCTCAAACTTGAGTTTTTAAATGGTTGTGGGGTACATATTGGGGCAACAATCAATACTATCTGTCTACTATCTGGTTAATCTCGGGTGTCTACTATGAGTTTCATGTTGGGTGGAAACAAACATTAAAAGAGCCATTATCTGTATTTTTTAAGTGAAGCTATTATCTGCCTACTATCATTGGTTTTGGATCTATCCACAGTTTGCTACCATCACTTTGGATTTGTGCATGAACTCCTTACATAATCTCACTATGTTTTATTCCTATGCATTTCAGTTATTGTACACAATGGTAGTGAACATGTAGAGCAAAAGAGACGAGCTTTGCGTGGCAATAAAATTTTATGCAGACGTCGCTCCATGGTGGGCGCAAAAGCAACCCCCCCTCCCCCCCCCCATTCCAGACTGTAATCAAGAGGAAGATAACTGTTCAGAGGGGGATTCAGAGGTAGCAGACCACTCCTATTTACCCCCTGAGGTCTTTTGCTCTAACTTGGCATGCTGATGTTGGTCATATCATGCATATGGTGCCTTGCATTGCTTACTTTATACATAAAATATGTCATCTGCTTAGTTTAGACATGCATTGTGTGAATGCCATCTGTTTAGTTTCTATATCATATATGTGAAGCATGCAATGCCATCTTGTTTAGCCAGGCATCATATATGTGAATTTTGCAATGCCATCCTAGTTAGCCAGTCATCTTATATGTGAATTATATCATGCCATTCTTTTTTTTATTACGTATTAAATTTGTCAACAATTTTAGTACATTCAATTATTCTTCATGTGCATCAGCCATTCGACACGGTCATGGAAAAATCTGGAGTGAAAACAAGGTCTTCAGAGCAGACAATGCTATCTGACGAAGCACATGTCTTGCTGGTTACGGATAGCTCCTCAGAGGAGGATTCAGAGACAGATGACCAGTCGTATCCCCCCCTCCCCCCCGAGGTGCATGCTATAACTTGCCAGGGTTATATTGCTCATATCGTGCATATGGTGTCTTGCATTGGCATGTCATTTGCTTAGTTTAGACATGCTTTGTGTGAATGCCACATGTTTAGTGTCTAATTACCATATATGTGAATTTTGCAATGCCATCTTGTTGCAAGACATTATATATGTGAATTATGCAATGCTATCTTGTTGCAAGGCATTATGTATGTGAATTATGCAATGCCATGCTGTTTAGCCAAGCATCATATATGTGAATTATATCATGCCATCCTTTTTTTGTATTACTCATTCTATTTGTCGACAATGTTTGTATATTCAACTGCTCTTCCTGTGCATCAGCCATTTGAATTGGTGATGGAGAAATCTGGAGTGAAAACAAGGTCTTCAGAGCAGACAATGCTACCTGCTGAAGCAGATATCTTGCTGGTTACAGATAGCTCCTCAGAGGAGGATTCAGAGGCAGATAACCAGTCCTATTTTCCCCCTGAGGTGTATGCTCAAACTTGGCAGGGTTATATTACTCATATCATGCATATGTTATCTTGCAATGCTTAGTTTTTACATCATATACACAATATTGAATGCCATCTCCTTAGTTGACACATCATATATGCGATTGCCCTCTGCTCACTTGCTTAGTATATAAATCATATATTTGAATTATATCATGCCATGATGTTTACATAGACAGCATGTATCTGAATTATGGCATGCCAACTCATTTTCTAAAGACATAATATAGTTATATCATCTCATCATGTTTACATAGTCATCATATTTTGAATTATATCATTCTATCCGTGAATTATATCATGCCATCATGTTTCCATCGATGGCATGTTTGTGAATTATGGCATGCCAACCACTTTAATAGACACATCGTATAGTTATATCATGTCATCCTGTTTACATAGTCATCATATTTTGAAGTATGTCATTCTACCCTGTTTAGTTAGCCATCATATATGTGAAATTGTGTCATGCTATCCTATTTAATTAGCCATCATATATGTGAAATTATGTCATGCTATCCTGTTTGGTTAGACAACAAAAATGTGAATTATTTCATGCCCTGTTTTCTTCCCTATTATCCATTGCACCTGTCTATCTTACAATGTCTGTATATTCAATTACTTTTGTTGTTTATCAGCCATTTGAATTGGAGGGGATGATGGCAGTATCTATGGGAGTAAAAACACGGTCTTTAGAAAAGATCGTGCTACCCGTCGATGCAGATAGAACCACGGTTGTACTTGCCCAAGAACCAGCCCCACCACACATAAGCCAGACTCACGTAGATTGTACCCCTACCCAGTTGGACAGAGAACCAGCTACACTCCTTCTAACCCCAACCCCAGCAGATAGTAACCCAGTTCCAGTTGACACAGCACCGTCTCCACCACAGAGAACCCAAACACGAGCAGTTAGTAAGGCAACTGCAGTGCCCAAAGCACGAGGACCACCACTCCGAACCCCAAGTCAATGCTTAAAGCAGAAGAAGAATTGTACTCAGGTCAGGTTCCGTAGCTATGGTTCATACTCCTTTGCTCTTGCATCACTGTATTTACTCATACCAACTAATTTCAAATTTGAAGGATGCAATTGAAACTCCAATGGCGCAACAGGTATGTTTTAAACTTGTTTGTTTAACGTGTTTGCTATTGTAACTTGCTCTATGTTGATTTCAGTTTTAATTGAATAAACAGTTATGTTCTCATGCCATGCGCATTACAAGTGTTGTTATTGCTGTGTAGTTTCCCACACTTATATTCTGTCTATGCTGCTTTGTCTTAAACAGATATGATTTTAACTGTCTCTATCTTCATTTGGCAACATAAACTAGAATGATATAGACCATACAGTGACCATACTACATAGATATATGTTTGTTTCATGCTGTTATCTTGTCCACCTTACTACTGAACTGGTTTACCAAAATGAGTTTCATATACAACATGGTAAACCTGTGATCTGTCTGCTTGTTTCTCTTTTAGAATGCGGACAAAATATTGGAGAAGAGTACCTCGTTATGCAATGATAAAGAAAGTAATGCAGATAAGGTTCAAGATAGTGAGACATCCCTGTTGGTCTCCAAGCAAGCTGATAAAAACTATATTGAAGACACTGAGACAACCCCAAAGTCCTGTGTTGATGTAGTGTTTGAGTTAATGGCCACTACTGCTGGCACCAGCTCTTCGAACTCGCTGCCTGAATCAGTTCGGCTTCTTGAGTCTCAACTTCAAGTTGAAAGACATCGATCAGATGTGCTGCGACAGGAAGCCGAAGGACTGAGGAAGTCCCTGCAGAATTCAGATGCATACTTTCTGGTGCAACAGCAATCGTTGGAGGATTTAAGCGCCAAACAAGAGAAAGCTAATAAGCTTGCTAAGCGTTTTGCCAGCATGGTGGATACCCAGGATATTGTTTCTTGAGCTCTTGTGAAGTGGTTTCAGTGCTGGACTTGTTTTGCTGCGGCGTTTATTTGCACTGGTCGCCAACTTTGACAACCAATGTATATAATATGCTGCTTTGTTCCCCATATTTGCACTGGTGGCGAACTTTGATGCCTAGTGTATGTAATATGTGTAATAGCCGTGATAGCCTAGCATAAGTTGCTTGCTTATTTATTTCCTTGTTGTCTTGTTTATTTGTTTGCTTGTAGTTAGTGCAGTTCTTTTTCCGCGGTTTGCTAGTGGCTGCAATAACCTATTTTTTAAAACTAGGCCACAATAACCATGGGCTACATATTTACTGTAGTGACCATGGGCCTCCTACGGGCCATAGAAACAATGGGCCTACTACAGGCCGTAGAAACAATGGGCCTTCTATGGGTCGTAGCATCAATGGGCCTTCTACGGGCCGTATGATCGATAGGCCAAACATGGGCCAATAACGGACCGCATTATGGGTCGTAAACGGGCTAGAGTTGGAATCGCCCGTTCACGGGCCGACCATAACGGGCCGTCGTTAATCGGCCGTATTTGATGATGCTATGAAAACGGCCCAACTGATTAATGGGCCACAAACAGGCCGACTTTAACCACGGGCTGAATTTGGCCCACAACCGGAACAGGCCAGTAACGGACCGTAAGTAATCGAATGCTGCAAATCAGCCCAAGAATAAATGGGCTCTGAGAAGGCCAAAAGATAACACGGGCTGGAAACGGCCCAATGGAATAATGGGCCATTAATGGGTATAAAGTGATACACTGTTCATTACGGGCCAGTTTCACCACGGGCCGTTAATGGGCTAAGAGTTACAAAGGGCCTCATATGGGCCGAAAGACATCATGCGCCATACATGGGCCGGAAGTTACAACGGGCTGGAATCATATTGGACGGCCTAGATGACGCTACTGGGCCTAATTCGGATAGGCCATAACGGGCCGTGAGTTAGCGGGGTTTAAATGGGCTATATGCGAATAGGCCGTTAACAGGCATTCCGTGGGCCGGCCCGCTACCTTTTGACCAAGTCAAACGGGCCGGCCTTTTCACCGGAATGGGCCTCTGTTGGGCCGTGCCACGTGTCAACGTATCATAGGCACCTCCGGTCCAATGAGTGGATGACATCTGTCCCAACGGTGAGCCGACACGTGGTTCCTCTGGCCATTGAGAATTTTACACGTGGAAAATCCCCATTGGTCCGGGCTGTTAACGGGTTATCGGATTCAAACCGGAACCCGATAGCTTAACGGCGACCCGTTACGGTGGATGCCACGTGTCGGTTACCCTTGACGAAAGCACTTCCATGATGCGCCATTTATCGTCATGGAAGTGGACACTTCCGTGATGATAATTTTGGTATTGTCATGGAACACTTCTACGACAGCACAGGTATGACTATCTTGATTCTGTCATAAAATCGTCATGGATGTACATGCATGACAAAAAACGTGACCTACTATGACAAACACGTATCATCACGGAAGTGGTTTTTTTTTTGTAGTGTCAACTTGAACAGAAGAATCATGGACATGTTTAGGACAGCAATTGACAGAGCAGGTCTGAGAGAAAACAAATGTAAAAATAGATGGTTTACGTGGACAAATGAGCGGGAGAATCCGACGATGGTTAGTATCGACAAGGTGTTCTGTAACTTGGAGTGGGATGCTCTCTTCCCCTCCTTCATGCTGATGGCCGCGGCAACAGCCTGCTCGGACCACTGCCCGTTGTTGCTCGCAAACATGGCTGCTCCGCGCAGAAGGCCAGCATTCCGTTTTGAAACCTTCTGGCCTAGTTTCCCTCACTTCCATGAAACCGTGGATAGAGCTTGGCAGTGGCCTATCAATCACACTTGCCCCATTATCAAGCTGAAGAAGAAAATGCAGAGGACGGCTTATGACCTGAAAATTTGGGCCAAGTCACTCTTTAGTAATGCAAAAGTTTAGTTCCACTTGGCTTGTGAGGTGATCCTTCGCCTAGATGTCGCACAGGAGAAAAGAGGGCTGACTCAAAGTGAATTCATGCTGAGAAAACAACTTAAGCTCAGGATCCTTGGTCTGGCTGCGGTGGAGAGGGCAAGGAAAAGACAGGCCTCCAGGATCACCTGGCTCAAAGCGGGAGACGCACGCACGACATTTTTTCAAGCTAAGATCAACTCAAGAAGGAGGAAGAACTTTATACATTCACTGCAAATGGACACAGCCAGTGCCACTGCACATGAGGAGAAAGCATCCATTGCCCACAATCACTTCATGAACTTGCTGGGAAGAAAGGAAACAAGGCAGTGCTCCATCAATTGGGATGAACTGGACATGCCAAGACTGCAAAATGAGGGACTTGACAACCCCTTCTCTGAACCTGAAGTTTGGGCTACAGTCATGGCTTCTCCGACCGAGAAAGCACCCGGCCCTGATGGGTTTTCGGGGGCATTCTTCAGAGCATGCCGGAGCACGATCAAAGGCGACGTGATGGCGGTCTTTGATCGCTTCTATAGGTTGGCCGATGGAAACTTTGCAGAGCTTAACACGGCCATGATTGCCCTCATACCAAAGAAAGATGGGGCGACAAGAATGAGCGAGTTCAGACCGATCAGCCTTATTCACTCTATCACAAAGCTGATCACAAAGGTGCTCTCCATGAGATTGGCTGCTGTTATAGATAGGATTATCTCACCTACGCAGACGGCCTTCCAGAGAAGAAAGTGTATACATGACAGTTACTTATATATTCAGAATTCTATCGGAGCTCTCCATAGGAATAAAACGCCGGTGCTTCTCCTTCAATTAGATATTGCGAGAGCTTTTGATGGCATTTCATGGGAGTACATCATGGAATTATTACAGCAGCTAGGTTTCTCCTCTCGGTGGAGATATTGGATAGCATTGCTTCTCTCGTCCTCCTCCTCGACATGCCTAATCAATGGCGATCTTGGTGAGTGCATTATGCACCAACGAGGGCTGCGGCAGGGGGACCCCCTCTCGCCGTTGCTGTTCATCCTTTGCATCGACCCACTACATCGACTCCTCGAGGCGGCCACCAGACAGGAGTGCTGAGCACCATTCCGGGTATGGCAATGATGACCCACAAGTATAGGGGATCAATCGTAGTCCTTTCGATAAGTAAGAGTGTCGAATCCAACGAGGAGCAGAAGGAAATGACAAGCGGTTTTTAGCAAGGTAATTTCTGCAAGCACTGAAATTGTAGGTAACAGATAGTTTGATGGCAAGATAATTTGTAACGAGCAAGTAACGGTAATGGTAAATAAAGTGCAGCAAGGTAGCCCAATCCTTTTGTGGCAAAGGACAGGCCAAAATGGTCTCTTATAATAAGCAAAGCGTTCTTGAGGGCACACAGGAATTTCATCTAGTCACTTTCATCATGTTGGTTTGATTCGCGTTCGCTACTTTGATAATTTGATATGTGGGTGGACCGGTGCTTGGGTGTTGTTCTTACTTGAACAAACCTCCCACTTATGATTAACCCCCTCGCAAGCATCCGCAACTACGAGAAAGTATTAAGATAGAATCTAACCATAGCATTAAACATATGAATCCAAATCGGTCCCTTACGGAATAGAGCACAAACTAGGGTTTAAGCTTCTGTCACTCTAGCAACCCATCATCTAATAACTACTCCACAATGCATTCCCTTAGGCCCAAAGATGGTGAAGTGTCATGTAGTCGACATTCACATGACACCACTAAGGGAATCACAACATACATATCATCAAAATATCGAACACATATCATCTTCACATGATTACTTGCAACATGACTTCTCCCGTGACCTCAAGAACAAAAGTAACTACTCACAAATGATATTCATGCTCAAGATCAGAGGGGTATTAAATAGCATAATGGATCTGAACATATAATCTTCCACCAAATAAACCATATAGTAATCAACTGCAAGATGTAATCAACACTACTAGTCACCCACAGGTACCAATCTGAGGTTCTGGTACAAAGATTGAACACAAGAGATGAACTAGGGTTTGAGATGAGATGGTGTTGTTGAAGATGTTGATGAAGATTGGCCTCCCAAAGATGAGAGGGTTGTTGGTGATGACGATGGCTTCCATTTCCCCATCCGGGAGGGAAGTTCCCCCGGTGGAATCGCTCCGCCGGAGGGCAAAAGTGCTCCTTGCCAAGTTTCGCCTCGAGATGGCGGTGCTCCGTCCCGAAAGTCCTCTCCTGATTTTTTCTAGGTCAAAAGACCTTATGTACCAGAAGATGGGCACCAGAGGTGGACTGGGCTGGCCACAACCCACTAGGGCACGCCTGGGGGGCCTGGCGTGCCCTGGTGTCTTGTGGTCACCAGGTGGCCCCCCTCCGGTAGTTATTTGCTCCAGTATTTTTTATATATTCCAAAATAATTCTCTATAATTTTTTAGCTCATTTGGAGACATTAGTAGAAAACAGGGCTTTGGTCCAAGCTCGATCTACACATTAGTCCCGGTTGCATTACGAACCGGGACTAATGTGAGCATTAGTCCCGGTTCGAACGGCTAGGGCGCTGGGCAGGCATCAGTCCCGGTTCAAATGGGACCTTTAGTCCCGGTTGGAGACACCAACCGGGACTAAAGCTAAAGAGCCTTTAGTCCCGGTTGGAGACACCAACCGGGACTAAAGGGGTTCTGAAAGTTTCTTTTTTGTTTTTCCATTTTTTTTTGTTTTTTGTTTCGGTTTTAAATTGCATATATCTTTTAGGATATTTGATATTTTTTAGTGATTCTTTTTGCATTAGATTCAAAATTTTGTCTAGTTTCTGTTTGTGCCATTAGTTTTCAAATTTGGATGATTGAAATTTAAATTTGTTCAAATTTGCTTCAAACCCTAGAATGTGAATAATTTGAGTTTAAAAATAGTTTTAAATTTAATTCTTTTTGCTCCTAGTCACATGTTAGATTGTTTTCATAGTAAGATTTATTTTGTTATTTTTAGAATAATTTAAATTAGGATTTTAATTAAAACAGTACTGTTTTGCTTATATAGTTATTTTAGTCCTTTAATTGTTGTTTTCAATTATTTTTAGTTAGTTCTTTATGTAGATTTTAACATGTTGTAGTATGCTTCTATTAGACAATAGTAGATAAATTTTTATAATTAATCAATATTAATTTTGCTACTGTTTTGTATTAATAGTTGTTTAGCCTTTAATAATAGTTGATAGAATTAGTTTTGCTATATTAAAAAGTAATTTTTTTGCCACTTTGATAGAACGTGACTCTGGCTTGATTAACCTTAGTTGTGACTCTGGCTGGAACGGTGCTAGCAGATGTAGTCGACGGTAGGATTGGATGGACACCATCCCGGACTAAAGGGGTTCTGCAATTTTCAAACTTAACCCCCCCCCCCAATCGCAATTTCAGTTTTGAAAAAAACAAAAGAAAATGATAAAAGATTCAAAAATTAAAATCCTTCGAGATGTAGTTATGTTACTACATCTACTAGTTAGGAAAATTAAAAAACATAAATTTCGACATGTTTTGCAAAAAAAGTGTTATGAAAAAGTAAAACGGTTATAACTTTTGCATACGATGTCGAAAAAAACATATAATATATCAAAATGTTCAGCACAAGAAGCCGGTTCTGATTTCGACCGCCATAGGCCGTTTTGCAAATTTTTAGAATCCTCAAATTCTGAAAGGAAAAAAGTTAACCTCAAATTTAAGTTTTTTTGAATTTTTGGTCAAACTATGGTCAAACTACTTATTCAATAAATACTAGTGTTACTAAATAATTATTGTTTTTTAGAATAATAGTTTCAAACTCAAACGGTGAAACGTGTGACTTCATGCTCAAGTTCAACTCCTAAAATCAAATAACTGCAGTTGCTGTAACTGGACAGACATTGTATATAGTGATTCAGGGATTCACCATTTTATACCTTAGCTAGTACCAAATCAACAAATTATAACTATTTTATCAATGAATCCAGATCAGGCACTTGTGCTTAGCCAAACATAGAAAGCTCATTAGTTCTCATCCGGTTCACATCATCAAGAAGCAATTGATTCCAGCATATGAGAAATAATTTTAAAAATTACTGATGTCATATTTGGAAAATCTGGGCTCCAGGCAAAATCAAGATGTTCCTCTGGTTGCTGCACCTAGACAAACTATGGTGCAACGATCGGCTGCAACGGAGGGGCTGGGAAAACAGATATTTCTGCCCTATGTGCCTCCGCAATCTTGAGACCTCCGTTCATCTGATGTGGGAATGTCCGATTGCTTTGCAGGTCTGGCACACCGCGGCTGCCTGGAATGGCTGCAGTGCTCTGGGCCAACGGATATGGCGCACGAAGAGCTACTCAAATATGTGTCCCGGATGGTGTTTGGATTTTTTTTCTGAGAGCTACTCAAATATCCAAACACCATCAAATTTGGCACAGGAATCACGCACTCAAGTATCTTTCATGCCAAACAAATTTGGATTTTTTATTATTATTTTACTTTTCATCCACATGAGCATCCAGACCCGAGAGCCAAATTGCCGCTCCCACAACTCTCTCTATATATTACATATGGGGGTGCCCTGCTCCCCCTAAGGTACGCGTGTTTGCTTGGAGGGTTGTCACAAATTCACTTGCTACTTGGGCCAACAAAGCTTCATGGCACCTCGAGGTTACTGATGTCTGCCCCCTATGTGGTGTTGAACGCGAGGACAGATTCCACGTGCTTTGCAGGTACCCACTGGCAAGGGAGCTCTGGAGGGTCATGGCGATGGACTGGAACATACCCAAGGTGGAGACCATCCGGGACACAGAGCTAGAGTGGCTATTCGCCCTATTGGAACCCCTGGATGTGACGGCGAGGCTGGTGGTCCTCATGATCATACGGAGAGTTTGGCATGTTCGCAGTGAGATTACCCATGACAAACTGCCACCTCCTGCCGAGGCCTCTCGTCGGTTCTTACATGGCTACATTACTTCACTATTATGCATCCAGCAACATCCACAAGCCAATATGGAGAAGGCGAAGATGGTGGTTTGCGATGCCTCGCCGCGCGTGCAACCCTGCAGGATAGCAACGGCGCGGCTGTGCTGGTCCCCCCCCCCCTAGCGCGGGCTGGGACAAACTTAACACGGACGATAGCTTTGATGCAACCACAGGAGCAGTGGGTGGAGGCATGATTATTCGAGATGATAGAGGGAATATCATCTATAGCGCATGCAGAGAAATTCGCGCATGTGAGAGTGCGCTGGAGGCAGAGCTCTCAACTTGTAGAGAAGGCATAGACCTTGCCTTACACAGGACTACGATGCCTATCATTGTTGAGATGGATAGTGCGGAGGCTGTGGCGATGCTCAAAGCGCCCACGACAGATAGATCGCAGCACCGGTCTCTCATTGAAGAGATTAGCAGTCTAGCAGCCCTTTAGGCTAGAGATCTTGTATTCGTGCAGTGTAGCCGTTGGCAGAACAACGCTAGTCATGTGCTGGCCGCGTATGGCCATAGTACCCCCCGTACGGTAGTCTGGTTCGCAGGAGGGCCGGACTTTCTTGTAAACTTGGTTAAGGCTGAGAGGCCTCCTTGAGTAGTGGATTTTTTTACCCCCCGCAAAAAAATATTACATAGTTGTATATATTAATTGAATATGTACATGCATAGCTAGATATGGACCAGAAAAACTACTATACATGATAGCTACACAATATGCAGTTCTCGCTGAAACAAAATACAATATTTATAGTACACCTCATATTATCCAAGAATTTAATGAAAAATACAGTAGGGCCATTTACATTTCAGCCCCTAACTCGAACCCACTACTCAGATTTACCCCTAATTTCAAAGGCTGCTCAAATTTGCCCATCTACCGTTAGGTGGCTTTACAAAAATGCCCTTCTGTGCCGTTTCCTTCTGGTCAAAGGGTATTGACCGTTTTCTAGGAGTTAGCTGGACATTTTTGCCCTTATCTCCATATGTCACTTACAGATGGGGTCCACTGTAAAAAATAAAAGGAAAAAACTCTTTCTCTCACCCCTTTGTTTGTATCACTTACAAGTGGGACCAACTCTAATCAGAAAATAAAAGAAAAAATCTTTCTCTCACCTGTCTGTTTGTATCACTTACGTGTGGGACCCACTCTAAAAATAAAAGAAAAAGTAAGCCAAAGTTAAACCGGTCAAGAGGGGCCACATGTCATAGTCTCTTAATAGGTTTAATTGTTTTAGTTAGTAGAGGGCCCACGAGTTAGTGGCACACTTAATAGTGTGTATTAGGCTAAACAGTTCGTAACCATGGCCGATCAATGCCGACGTGTGTGTGAAGGCACGCGGAAATGTACGGGATGGTGTTGGAGTGGCTTTGGGCTGCACAATAGGCATGCGACGCTGCGGGCGGGAAGCTAAAGTGGATTGAGGTGTCCGGAGAGGTGTGGGGTGGCCGGGATGACATGTAGCAGTTGAGCTTGAGCGGGGGTGATGGGCGGCGCTCGACGCGAGAGGGTCAGAGGGCACGAGGGCTCGGCCAATAGAGGCCACCAGCATCCAATCGAGCTCCTACACATTTCCCCTCTGCTAATTCGATGCTTCTACCTCTCCTTCCTCATCTCCGGCGATGAGCGCCACCGGCCATCCGATGTTGATATCTGATATGTCTCCAACGTATCTATAATTTTTTTTTATTGTTTCATGCTATTATATTATCTATCTTGGATGTTTTATATGCATTATGATACTATTTTATATCTTTTTTGGGACTAACCTATTAACCTAGTGCCCAGTGTCAGTTGCTGTTTTTTTCCTTGTTTTTGACTTTTTCAGAAAGGAATATCAAACGGAGTCCAAACAGAATAAAAAATTCACGATGATTTTTCTTGGACCAGAAGACACCCACGTAGCTTGGAGAGGGGGCCAGAGGAGTCCCGAGGAGCCCACAAGCCCTCAGGGCGCGCCCCCTGGCTTGTGGACCCTTCGAGAGTCCCCCAACCCTAATCTTTGCACTATAAATTCCCAAATATTCCCAAACCATCAGAAGCATCCACCAAAATACTTTTCTGCTGCCGCAAGCTTCTGTTCTCATGAGATCCCATCTTGGGGCCTTTTCCAGCGATCTGCCGGAGGGGGATTCAGTCACGGAGGGCTTCTACATCAACCTTGATGCCCTACCGATGATGTGTGAGTAGTTTACCATAGACCTACGGGTCCATAGCTAGTATCTAGATGGCTTCTTCTCTCTCTTTGATCTTCAATACAAAGTTCTCCTTGATGTTCTTGGAGTTCTATTCGATGTAATCTTATTTTGCGGTGTGTTTGTTGAGATCTGATGAATTGTGAGTTTATGATCAGATTATCTATGAATATTATTTGAGTCTTCTCTGAACTCTTTTATGCATGATTAAGATATCTTTGTATTTCTCTTCGAACTATCGGTTTGGTTTGGCCAACTAGATTGGTTTTTCTTGCAATGGGAGAGGTGCTTAGTTTTGGGTTCAATCTTGTGGTGTCCTCACCCAATGACATAGTAGGGGTAGCGAGGCACGTATTGTATTGTTGCCATCAAGGATAAAAGGATGGGGTTTATATCATATTGCTTGAATTTATCCCTCTACATAATGTCATCTTGCTTAAGGTGTTACTCCATTCTTATGAACTTAATACTCTAGATGCATGCTGGATAGCGGTCGATGTGTGGAGTAATAGTAGTAGATGCAGGCAGGAGTCGGTCTACTTGTCACAGATGTGATGCCTATATTCATGATCATTTCCTTGGATATCGTCATAATTATTCGCTTTTCTATCAATTGCTCAACAATAATTTGTTTACCCACCGTATGCTTTCATTCAAGAGAGAAGCCTCTAGTGAAACCTATGGCCCCCGGGTCTATTTTTCATCATATATTTTCAGATCTATAAAACCAAAAACCCAAAAATATCTTGCTGCAATTTATTTATATTTACTTTATTTTACGTTTTAGTAATATTTTATATCTATCTCTATTAGATCTCATCCTTGCAAGTGACCGTGAAGGGATTGACAACCCCTTTATCGTGTTGGGTGCAAGTGTTTGATTGTTTGTGCAGGTGCATATATTGGATACTTGCTTGTGCCTCCTACTGGATTGATATCTTGGTTCTCAAACTGAGGGAAATACTTATCTCTACTTTGCTGCATCATCCTTTCCTCTTCAAGGGAAAAACCAACGCAAGCTCAAGAAGTAGCAATGTCGTCGCTTCAGCAGCGCTCTCTCCAAATCTTGGCGCCAAGAGCCCCTCCTCGAGCTCCCTCTTCCTTTTAGCTCAACTATTTTGTGCTTAGGAGATCCCTGGTGAGCTCCCTGTGACAACCATCGCCGTCCGCCGCTTGACCCCGCCGAGAACTGGATCCGGTGGCCGTCTGAGTGCCTGATATGTCTCCAACGTATCTATAATTTTTTATTGTTCCATGCTATTATACTATCAATCTTGGATGTTTTATACACAATTATATATAATTTTTTGGGACTAACCTATTAACCCGGTGCCAAGTGTCAATTGTTGTTTTTTGCCTTTTTTCGTTTTGCAGGAAACCGTACCAAACGAATTCCAAATGCTACAAACCATTTTGACGATTTTTTTTGGACAATTAAGACCCTAGAAACTTCGGGAGGAGACCAGAAGGCAAATGAGGAGACGGCAAGGCAACAGGGCGCGCCCTGCCTTGTGGACCCCTCATGGCTCCTTCTGACCTAATTCCACCTCTATAAATTCTCTAAAATTGGGAAACCAAGCGAGAGCCACCCAAAATACTTTTTCCGCCGCCACTAGTTTCTGTTCTTTCGTGATCCCATCTGGAGGCCTTTTCCGGCACTCTGCCGGAGGGGAAATCGATCACGGAGGGCTTCTACATCAACCTTGCGGCCCTTCCTATGATGTGTGAGTAGTTTACCATAAACCTACGTGTACATAGCTAGTAGCTATATGGCTTCTTCTCTCTCTTTGATCTTCAATACAATGTTCTCCTTGATGTTCTTGGAGTTCTATTCGATGTATATCTTCTTTTGCGATATGTTTGTTGGGATTCGATGAATTGTGGTTTTATGATTAGGGGTAAAGGGTTCAATCTTGCGGTGCTCTATATCCCAGTGACAAAGTAGGGGACAAGACACGTATTTGTATTGTTGCCATTAAGCGGAAAACGACGGGATTTATTCATATTGGTTGGATTTACTTTGTCTCCGTTTTTCATAAACTTAATACTCTAGGTGCATGCTGGATAGCGGTTGATGGGTGAAGTAATAGTAGTACATGCAGGCAGGAGTCGGTCTACTTGTCTTGGACGTGATGCCTATATAGATGATCATTGCCTTGAATATCATCATAACTATGCGCTTTTCTATCAATTGTCCAACAGCAATTTGTTTACCCATCGTAATCTTTTTGTTCGAGAGAGAAGCCTCTAGTGAAAACTATGGCCCCCGGGTCTACTTTTATTATATATAAAATCTAAAAATACCTTGCTGCAATTTTATTACCGTTATTTTATTTTGTATTTTATTTTATCTATCTATCACTACGAGATTTGATCCTTGTGAATAACCGCCGAGGGGATAGGTGCTGTTAACGAGGTTTCACGTGGTTCTCCTATTGGATTGATAACCTTGGTTCTTAACTGAGGGAAATACTTATCTTTACTGTACTGCATCATCCTCTCCTCTTCGAGAAAATCCCACCACAGCTCACAAGTAGCAGTGCCCAACTAGCGCGAATCACACGGGATGGCACGATGGTGAGCGTAACGCTGTCATGCCGGCAAGCCTAGTCCAGGCAACTGCAACGTGCTGCTGGCCGCCACCAATTCCCTACCCGTCGGAGGCGAGAGAGAGAGAGAGAGACAGAGAGGGAAGAGAGATAATAGACTTTTCATTCCATTTTTTTATTTTTTTGATTGGCCCCACATGTAAGTGATACAAACAAAGGGCTGAGAGAAAGAGTTTTTTCCTTTATATTTTTCTGAGTGGGTCCCACGTGTAAGTGACACATAGAGACAGGGGTAAAATGTCCAACAAATGCCCCGAAAATAGTCGAAGGCCTTTGACAGGAAGGAAACGGCACAGAAGGGCATTTCTATAAACGGAACTAACGGCAGAGGGGTAAATTTGAGCATGCTTCGAAATTAGGGGTAAAGGCTCTGAAGAAGCTGAATTTTATTTTGGAACTTCAGTTGACAGAGTAATCGGAAATCATTATGTCAAGTCCATACATAACTTGTCAGTGGCTGATCCCTTTGCAGAAATGCTGAGGTTTCGAAACAAGCATTACAAGTGGTGATATCAGTTTGGACCTCTCTTATGTCCACGTTCAGCTGATCAGCGCGGGCGTCTGCAGCTGCATGAGCTGAATTTCATTTCTAATATCAGTTTGAACCTTGTAATATTCCAATTTGAGTCATATAACTCTGGAATTTGAACCTTATAATATTTCAGGTTTTTGTGGTACAATCGTTGAAATGGCATCGTATGAGACTCGTATATTGGTAGTACTATTTTGACCTTAATATGCAATGGACTTAGATTTTGTTTACTATTCTCGAATGTGTTTCCCCTGTCGATCTCATCGCAAGCGATCTATATAGTGGACTCGACGGTGATCTTCGACATTATTGCACATAGTTGGTTTCTTCAACTGTGTGCCCTATAGAGCATAGAATTATCGCACTCGAGTGTCCATCATTACCCTTCTGTGTAACTTTGAACTCATCACCCACGGGTAAACTTATTATCGAACGTGTGCGCTGCTCTAAGTCATTCCACACACTTCGTTTTTGCAAAGCTTTTTGCAAATAAACACCCATGATTTGCCACTCTTCTAGCCGACGCATGGCCAAACTAGCCGGGCGGGAAGCTTGCAAGGTTGCGCGTGGTAACCTGTGCGGTTGCGTGGGAACAGGCTCACCAATGATACATTTGGCACCTTTTCAAGCCCACGTGTGGTCAAACGAAATGCGTGTGGGGTCCTCAAGCGTGCACTGAAATCCTCCGTTAGGAACGCGGTGACAAGAGACGTTGTAACACCCTGGATTTTGCCCATTTCTTTTTTCTTTTGAATTTGGTTTGGATTTGCTTGTTTGTGGCTTAGTAGTCTTGAAACCTGGAGGGATCATCCTTGATTCATCTTCCCAAGTGGCTTGCCAACTTCAAGACCATCCCAAGACCTTGTCATTTCCATCTTGGACCAACCCCAATATTCTTTTTCTTGGGAATATTCCTTTTTCTATTAAAGGAATAACCCTGTTGTCCTGGGTTGTGAAGCAACCCACATTTCCATCATTCCCAAGATTCCCAAATAATTCTCATAAATTGTTTGGGTCATATCTTCCACAAATATGTCAAAATCCTTCCTTGTGATGTTCAAAAATATTTCACAAATATTCCTTTTCTGATTCTGCCCTAGCTGCCAAGTTGAGAAGCAAGTACCCTTTATATTTGCTTGCTTGGTCTCAAACTTTTTGGGCATTCTTTTCTATCCATATCATTGCCACGTGCCAAAATTCAACTTCATTTGGATATTAAATCTCCCTTGTCTAATTTCCAAAGTTTCTGGTCAACTGGAATCTTTGTGAAGCAAGTGCTAGCTAGGTGTATCCAAATGAGTTGAAATTTTGCAAGCATCTTAATACACTCAAATCATGACTCTCCACCAAGTTTCAACCATAGCCAATCATATATGTGAGCACAGAATCAAATCTTGGTTTCTTATCAGATTTTCCCATTGTGAAGCAACTATATTTTATATTGCTCCATAATTGCTGAAAATTTACCAGAGCATTCTCCTACCCATATAACATATCTCCAACAATTTTGGGCTCATTTCATCTTCCCAATAATTCCATAGAATTTTTCTAAGATTCTGGTCAGAGAGGCTCATTGTGAAGGAAGTACCATTTTGGCTTGTCCAAATGGCATGAAATTTTTATGGCACTCTCATATGACCAAATCATCATGTTCTACCAAATTTCAGCCCAATTGGCTACTCCATATGAGTGGCACTTCAAGATTGAGTTTCTGGACCAGATTGGTCAGTTGCAAAGCGACCCTATTAAATCTTGGTCCATTTCTCTCCAAACTTCATAGGATTGTAGTCCTTCCTACCTTAAACCTCCCAGACATCACACTTGGCTCTTATCCCTTTCCTGTTGATCACAGTCTCATGCAACAGTTGGATGCAGTAAACTTCAGAGGATCATTCACATCCAACCACAGTGTGTTTCTTTGAGCCATCACCTCCCTGAGACTGTTACTTGGAAGGACTACTCACCGGACATGACTTGGCACGCCAGGGTACACCACGTGCGCCAGTGCACGCGGTGACCACGCGTCTGGCATGCCAGCCAGTGTGCTCTAGCGATAAACCTCTTCGGTTCCATCCATTCCTTCTCTCCCTCGCAACCTCTCCATGTCAAGGAGGTTCATCTCGTCGTCGCCCATCTCCTGGAAGCCTCTCCCCCTCCAGCTTCTTCTCCGACGCGCCGCGACGAGCTTCGCCACTGTTCGACCCGTGACCGTCGTTGTCGTTTTCCCCTGTCCCTATCTTCCACGAGCTCTCTCGAAGCCCCTACCTGCTTCTCCACCCTCCCGGAGCTCTTGCCGACATCGCCAACGCCCTCCGCGTGTCCATGAGTGCCAGTGCGGCAATAAGGCCGCCACGGCGGCCGTCCTGATTGCCTCAGCCGCCCTGGCTATATAAAGCCCTCCCCGCATCTCCCCGAGCTCACCATCGCCTTTCCCTCACTCCACTAGCCCTTCCCAACCCCTTCCCCAAGTGAAAGAACATGCGGTGCCCCCATGTTTGGTTTTGGTAATTGATGACAATCTCTATGGACTAATGGTTGCCTTGAGTTATATTTGAAGGATTTGTCCATAGGCTTTTCTTGGAGTCCATTTGTTGGTTTCAAGGAGAGTTTGTGATGACCAAGATGCTATTCAAGGAATTACCTAAAGATTGGTCATGTGAGAGGTTGATCAAGACTAAGTCAAAGAGTGAATCAAGTTGATCAACACACAAAGCGTAGAAGATGTACCGAGGGGGACCAAGCGATCCCATGGTATGGTAAGCATTGTCAATTACGCTTTGTGTACTAACCCATGGTCTTCGTGAGAGTTCTTTGTGGGGTTAGGTTGCGGTGTGCAAGTTCAAGTGGATCATCACGAAGAGATCACATGCTTGAAGCTTGCCGTCCATTGTGGTGACAATGGACTTGTGAAAATGTGCCAAAGAGTGGCTCACCCATAGTGGAGTATGGGGGAGCAATCAACTAGTCTTCATCGAGCGAACGCAATCAAGAAAGGTGGTCCAACTTGAGGGAGTCAAGATCGTCATCATCTATCTCAAGTGGACTTCTTGCAAGGCAAAGGTTTTCCCTTGATAGGTTTTATATTTTACCGGTCTCATGGTGATAGTTTGGAGACCGGGTTATAGGATCGATAGCCGTACTATCAAGGGGGCTCTCAAGTGAGTAGCTTCATCGTATCGTTCGTCGAGAGCTCAAACCATTGCATCCTTGCATCATCTTTCTTGATTCTTATTTGTATTTTATTTTGAGGTTTTAGATCTTGTGGTTATGTTCGTGACAAGCTCTAGTACATCGAAAATGAATTTCATATGCTTCTTCTATCGCGTTTTCAGTGTTGGAGGTTTTACCGGTCTTTTTCGAGGAAGGGTTCTCACCATTTTCTCATGGGACTTTTCTAATTTGATTCTTATTGATATTTCTACCAAGATTGTATTAGCCCATGTCGTTAGCTTTCCAACAAACTTGGTTTCATTGAATTCGGAGTCTGTTTGCAGAAGTTGTGGCAGTTTTGGTGTTCTGAAAAGGCTGCAGCGGTACTACCGCGGATTGGAGCGGATGTAATTTTTTACTACCGCTCCAGAGCGGTACTACCGCGGCTACTACAGCGGTAGTACCGCTCCAGACCAAAATCTCATATTAGGTCCATCGGTGGTAGGCACGGATGTATTTTTTTAGTACCGCTCGCTAGCAGTAGTACCCCTACCCTTTGCGGTAGTACCGCTATCCCTAGCGGTAGTACCGTGAGGACTAGCGATAGTACCGCTCCGGCGGTTCTACTGGCCTTTTGCCTCCTCGCTGTTGTTTTTCAAAGGGCTACTACCGCCCTAGCGGTAGTACCTCTCCTTGGAGCGGTAGTACCGCTCTGTGCGGGCTGTGAGGATAACGGTTGGATTTTTCCCCACCTATAAAAGGGGGTCTTCTTCCCCAATGGACCTCATCTCTTTAGCTCGTGTTCTTCCCCCATTGTTGACCTTCTTCGAGCTTGCTAACTCTCAATCCCTCCAATGATTCTTGCTAGTTCTTGAGGGAAAAGAGAGAGGAGATCTAGATCCACGTTTCCACCAATCACTTTCTCCTCTAAGTGAGGGGAACCCCTTGGATCTAGATCTTGGAGTTCTTCGTGTTCTTCTTTCGTTCTTCCTCTCATTTTCCTCCCTAGCATTAGTTGCTTTGGTGGGATTTGGGAGAGAAGGACTTGGGCACTCCGTGTGCCCTTGCCATTGCATTTGGTGCATCGGTTTGAGTTCTCCACGGTGATACGTGGAAGTGAAGTTTGAGAAGCTTATTACTCTTGGGTGTTTGGGCACCCTAGAGCTTGTTCCTCTTGGGTGCCTTGGCGCCCTAGATGGTTGGTGTTGTTCGGAGCTCAATCATTGTGGTGTAAAGCTCCGGGCAAGCATCGGGGTCTCCAATTAGGTTGTGGAGATTGCCCCGAGCAATTTGACGGGTACCAGTGACCGCCCCCAAGGGTTGCCAAAGTGTACGGGTTCGGTGACCGCCCCCAAGGGTTGCCATTTGTACGGGTTCGGTGACCGCCCTCAAGGGTCCCTTAGTGGAATCACGGCATCTTGCATTGTGTGAGGGCGTGAGGAGATTATGGTGGCCCTAGTGGCTTCTTGGGGAGCATTGTGCCTCCACACCGCTCCAAACGGAGATTAGCATCCGCAAGGGTGTGAACTTCGGGATACATCGTCGTCTCCGCGTGCCTCGGTTATCTCTTACCCGAGCCCTTTACTTATGCACTTTACTTTGTGATAGCCATATTGTTTCTTGTCATATATCTTGCTATCACTTAGTTGTCTATCTTGCTTAGCATAAGTTGTTGGTGCACATAGGTGAGCCTAGTTATTGTAGGTTTTGTGCTTGTCAAATTAACCACTAGGTTTATTCCGCATTTGTTCAAGCCTTAACCATAATTATTTTAAAGCGCCTATTCACCCCCCCCTCTAGGCGACATCCTCGATCTTTCACCAAGCTCCAGAAGCTCCCCTTTCCTCCGACCATCGCCATGGCCGCCGCCCCTGCCCTCTTCAATTCGAGTCGGGTGGAGCTCCTCCCCTCCTCCTTTCCACTCCGTAGCTCCCCCTCAACCTCCGCTAGCCGCCCCATCCACTCGCAGCATCTCCAGGGATCCTCTGCGCTCGTCTCCATCTGCGGCCGATGCCGTCGTCCACCTCGGTGGATGCCCCGCTCGTTCCCGAGCTCGTCGGCGGCCATGCCATGCCTGGACGGGACCGCCTCGCCCCGCTGATGCCGCCGGTAGGCCGGGCGCCGCCAACGGTGGCCCGTGCCGCCGGCTATTGCCGGCCGGAGCCGTGCCCCCCTCGGCCAGGCGCGGGCACGAGAGGAGGACGACGGCACGCCCCGCCCCTGCTCGCGGGCCCGGCTCGCCAGTGACCCAGCCCCTTCCTTGTTTTTTTTAAAAAGGGGCAATAGCGAGTGGGCCGGCCCAGGTGGAGCAGCGACGCCCGCACGGCCCAGCCAGTGCCCAGGCGCCAGCCACATTCGGCCCAGCTCGGCCCAGGCGCATAGTGCGCTTTATCCTTTTCCAAAAAAAACTTCCAGGGACCTAGAAGTAAATACTTCTCTTACAGACAGGTCCTTGGTAGTCCAACCATCACATCTTTTTGCTCGTAACTCCAATCGAGGTGAATCCAAAGCCCACGTCTTCGTCTCTTCGAGCCCGACATGTTGGTATCATTTTCACTATGTGGTCCCACTATGGAAATGACCATTTTTCCCTTGTCCGTAAACAGCCCCCTCCGAGAGAGAACTGTTTCTAGCAGCCCCTTCCGCGACCATTCCACACTCCTTCCCGATGCTTCCTTCATCCCCAAGCAAGCCGCAACTCTCATCTGTATAATCGCATTGCAATGTCATAGTTTAACTATTCACTTTAACAGCAAGTATGAGTTATTTGTGAACCGAATTGGATTATACAATGCTTGAGTAAATTCTTGGATAGGTGACTACCATATTGAGTACCGGATTGTTAGTAACTAGTAGTTTACCCACTCGTTGATGCCATGATGTTGAGTTTACCGTCTATGATTATTCTGGATTTCATCCGGCAGTTCGTGGAGATGAGTTAGTAGCAGTGGCTTAAGCATACTGGTTACCGGGTTTCTAGGCGGATATCATTTTGACGTGGACTACTATATCGGAGTGTCAGCCATGAAAGAGATTATCCGGAGATTAGATACTTCATGGTTGATCCAGAGTCACCTGTCCGGACTTATCCGTGCAGCCACATTTGCCAGTATGAGATGGCCTTGACTCGGTCTGATCGCGTGCTCTTTCACCGGTACTGCCCGACAGGGAAGGTTATGCGTGCGCGCTACCCTGGCCCGGTAGGCAGCGATAACCTAGTGAGCCCAGTTGAGTGATATGGTACCAGGTCCCCATTTGGGACAGTTTGTTAGCCACGATGGTGGCAGGTGTCACGCGGTGACACAGGGGCCACCCAGGGCAGGACTCCGGGGGAGGATGATTGCCGGTGGTACGATGGGAGAGTCACGGGTCAGGCGGGTTTCGTTGGAGCAACACTGGTCCACCCGAATGGGATCACGAGGTCAGGTGCTCCATGGTGTGGGTAAAGTGCGCAACCTCTGCAGAGTGTAAAATCTATTCGAATAGCCATGTCCACGGTATTAGACAGTCCGTCCAGACCTCTTTAGGTAGCCAACCATAGTAGTGATAATGATGGAAGAACTCGTCGTAAGATCGGAAGTACTCGATGGATCGTGAGTATTCTAAAGGTTGTGAGGCAACCCGGAAGAGAGTAAGTTTGTCAGACTTGCAGTGCAGATGGTATCAGGAATATGCTGTGTTAGCCATGGGATGGCTATGAGATGAATGGTCGGATGACTACATGATCTGGATTGGATTTGGAACAAATTCAGATTGGATCCTGAGATTATTCGGAGTATGAATTAAACTACTTAACATGCTTTACCTTACTACAGTTATTTCAGTAGCTACCCTGCTATGATGTTGTCTTGCCTTAATGCTGATGTTTGCTGTGAGCTTGCGAGTACATTCAAAGTACTCACCTGGCGTGTCATGCCAGTTTGCAGGTCATGCCATGATTGCTTGCTTGTCGAGGATCCCGAGTTTGCGACCTAGGATACGCGTTCTAGCCAGAGTCCCTGCGGAGTGGAGTCCATCACCACCATCGTTGTTCCGCTGCCGAGAGAGTTACTCCGCTGTTAGCATAGAGCTACCCCGGGCAGGCGTAGTGTTGCCGTGCCGATGAAATCCTTGTACCCTTTGTAACCATATCCATTGTAATAAAGAGCTGATTTGTTCTATGCTAACAGTGCCGTATTCCAGAGGACTTGTCCCTGGGCTGGAATACGGGGCGTTCCGGTCTTCTCTGAGCCGGGGTGCCACAGGTGTTGGTATCAGAGCAGGTCTAGCTATAGGACGCGCGGTCTAGGTGCGAGCGTTAGTAACCGGTAGTACAGGATCCACTTGGTTTGCTGCACTTGTTTGTTGCATTTGATTGTGCATAGCATGCATATAGACTAGATATCTTATCACTAACGATGGATCTGGTGAGTGTAGGTGGCATCGGTTTCAATTCCCTACATGCGCTCTCCAGTTTGCATATTTGTTCCTTGGTGTGGTGTCATCTTCGTCCTAGCGGAGTGATGCCAAGGTGCTTGGTGGTGTCGATCACTAGCAATATTGATGCACCGGTACCACACCAACTTATTCTCTTCAGCCACCCCTATTGTTTCTGTGATAGACAAGTTCTATCCCGGATCGTGCCATCCCTTTAGCCACTTCGACAACCCTTACTGATCCTTGTTATCAGAAAAGGGCAATGCTTGCAAGCCTTTCTCTCCACCACTAACTCATTCCTCCACCTATTCTTTGGACATGTATGGTTTTATTCCGTACACTTGATGATGATGTGGTCGTAACTTCTGTGTTTCGACCCCCGATCACCAAGTTCGTCCTCGCTACCATGTCCGTCCAGATGAAACTGGTGTTAAGCTTGTGTTTGGTGTAGCCTTGTTTACACCAATTTTCTTCCACACATTGATTCACTTTCGTGCACATCGCCACAGCATGTTAGACCGTAATACCGGAGTTCTTGCGTGATCTGTGTGCTTAAGTAGGAATGCATACTATTGATGTGGATAGCTGTAGAATGTGATATTGCTTGTGTGTGTGATCTTGCTGCTTTGTGTGCTTTTGTTTTAGTCGTTTCTTTTGCTTCTTTATTTGGGCCCTTGGTGTTACCTTATTTTCCCCTTATGGAAGTTGCTCACCGACCCTGAACCCAAAGAGTCAGTGAAGAGACAGTCATTTGGAAGCTCAGCTCAGCAATATGGAATTTTCAGCAGACTGTGTTATATCAGGAATATCAGGCCTGAATATAAATGATATCCTGGCTAGATTGATTATCAGCATCAAGTATACATCAGTGCAACTATCACAGCAGTGATGATCAAATTAGCAAGAAGGCAAAGATGTGTGCATGATCCACAGTGCATTCCGTGCCAAAGGTATGATTCATATACAAGGTTTGGGTCTGCTATGAGTACAATTTGAACTCTGCTATGTCTTGGAAGCAAGCCAGAGTGTGCTATGAACCAAGCACTCAGCAAGAAGGATAGCCGAATATGTAGGAGATATGCCCTAGAGGCAGTAATATCAGTTATTTTGTATCTCCTGGTTTGTAATGAAAGTTTATGATTCCATGCTATAACTGCAATGATTCTCGAGTCTACAATAAAACGAGGCTTGGAGGGAAACTCATGTGCACGTGTGGGATAATAAACGGAAAAATGTATTCGTGGTCAAGCCTCTTTGACTGGCTCGAGTATTGCATGATGATCTTGTTTTCCTGATCATGGGCATGTCTACGCCGGCAATTTTGAGGGCACAAATTGTTGGTAGAACACTTGTGTTGAATCGACCCATTTTGATGTTATCCTATGAGATGCATTCGTCACAAGTTAATGGTTTATAACACAGAGAAGTTTAATGTTTGCATAATTCCTTAGACCATGAGAGTATCGAGTTCCTTCATACTTGCTTCGTGAACTTTGGGGTTTGTTAAACGTCATCCGTAACTGGGTGGCTATTACGGCGGCTTACGGGTTCACGGAAAAGTGTGGCAAGTAATGAGATAGCTCAAGATTGGGATTTGCTCCTCCGACGATGGAGAGATATACTCGGGCCCTCTCAGTGTTACGGTATCCATCATCGTCTGGCCAGACACCTTGTGATTTGATCACTGGGATGCCGGAACACGGAAACGAGAAAAGAGAACAAAACCGGTAACGAGGTAACTTGCATGATGGACAAATTGTTGATCCACAGGAATGTAATAAATCTCACCTTGGGTGTTTGTGACATATCGCGAAGCAACAAGAATAGCACACGGCAACTGGAGGTTCACTCGAATATTCATTCGTGTGGGTATAGGGGTCGATATGGGTGTCCACGGCTCCGATGTTGATCATTGATCGGAAGGGGTTCCAGGTCATGTCTATACTTCACCGAACCTATAGGGTCACACGCTTAAGGGTCATCTATCTGCTGAATACTAGACAGGGAGTCTGAGAGAAAGTTTCTGGAAAAAGTTTTTTTCGGAGACAGCGGAAAAGTTCCGACGAGAGAGGTCACCGGATGAGTTTCGGTGATACTGAAAAGTTGTTTCAGAGGATACCATAAAGTCAAATTGGTTTTGGCACATGCCTGATAATTCTTAGAGGGTGCCAGAATCATTCTGGAAACTTTTGGGAATTTTCTGGAAGAAAAACCGGAAATGTTTCGGAGCTGCCGGAACCACTTCAGATGCTTTTCGCAGATGAAAATCACTAATCTGGAATTGTTCCAGAACGCGTTGAAAATTATTATGGTGGGTACTGGAAATGTTCTAAGCCCACATAAATATTTTCAGTTCGAACGGACGCTGAAAAATGTCGTCGTGAATAGTGAAAGTGCTTTTTGGGTTACTTTTTGGAAAGCCACTTGTTTGGGCTTTATCCCAAAATATCTAGGGATGACATGGATGGATTGGGAGGCCCTCATGGGGGCCCCCCAAGGGGTGTGGCCGGCTAAGTAGGTGGCTCCTCCTTGCAGCCCCTCTTGTTCCTTGTTTTCACCCTTAAACCCTTGGTGGAAGGACTTCATTCATGTGCTTTTGGGTTTTATTGTAAAACCACCCTACCCCTTGGGATTTCCTATAAATAGAGGTGGAGGGGCAGCCCTCCACACTCATCCCTTGCTCTCATACACATGCCATGCATTATCTGGCTTCTTCTCTCCCTCCCACGAAAAGAGTTTCGTAGAGCCGAAAGGCTGTCTGGGTTCCAGCAGGAACTAGTTTTGGACGGCGAAGCCCTGCCGGATAGCTGACACCGTATGTGTGCAACCCCATAGAGAGGTCGTAGTTTTGGTCTTTTGCCCGAGGGGCTGTTCGAGAGTCCTCCCGAAGGGCTGTCCGAGTCTCCGTTTAAGTTTCGAGGGTCTTCCCGAAGGGCTGTCCGCGACATCGTCCGGGGGACTGTCCGACCGCCTCCCGAAGTGCTGTCCGACGAGGGAGTACATCCTCGCGGTTGGGAGGTTGTAAATCCTAGCTGCGGGGATCTGCACCAATGATCTCCACCGAATCTTCTTCCGCTGCGCTTCGAGTTGGTACGGATCAGGTCAAACCTTGTATGCAGTCTCCATAGTGGTCCTGGGCGTGCTCGCTACCGAAAATTTTCGTTTTCTGTCGCGTTACCCAACAGTGGCATCAAGAGCCGTGCTATGCGTAGATGCAGGTTACGATCTAGAATACATGGAGATGTATGGGTATTGCATAATATAATTTTGGAGTAGATGAGATCTATTGCTGAAAATTATTTATGTGGGTGACAGATGAAATCTGTTACCCGACATTCTTGTTGCTTCCCTGGAATTTGCGTTTGCTCAATCTCGAGACAGCATGGTGGAATTTGACAAAGTTCTGGCAATCCGTGATCCTGATTGATCATGGAAGTGCTATCAGTTCTTTGGGTTCTGCCATAGTCAAAAGAAAGATGAAATTCACAGATGAATGGGCATTGCAGATATGATCTGCATGGGGGTCATGCGTATGATGAAGTTTAGTATGGGGCTCGAGATTTAATTATCTCGTGTTTCATACACCCCGAGATGTTAATCTAGCAACTTGAATAATCATACTTGATGATAAAATGTTGGTAGCTGCGGTTTAAGTCAAAACCTTAGAAGCCACGTAAAATAAAATTTTGCATAAACCGATTAGAGGCGTCTAACTTGGTTTTGCAGGATGGTTTGCATGTGATGTGGTATAGCAATGCTCATATTCAATTTGATTATGTATGAGATGACTATATGATGTAATTAACATGACCTGCGTGTCATGATTTGGCATGATGGCTGGAGCCATATGATTGCACTTTAATGACCTGCGTGTCAACCTTAAGTAATGCATTTATTTTATCCTGCTATGGAGATAGCAATATTATCTGGTGCATCAACAAGGTGGTGGCAATCTGTGCGAAGGTGAACACCGACGCGAATGCCGAAGACAAAGAAATGAAAGACTTCTCCGTCAGAAGGGGCTATACCATGTCATGCTATTATGAATTGCCTGAGATGTTTATCCCTCTTGATGCACCCTTCTTGATTGCGCGGTAGTCGCTTTTTATTAGGGTGATCTCTCACTTCAAAATATCAAAGTAGTTAGTGTTCACCCAAGTGTAGCACCGTCTGTAATTCGTATCTTTTCGGGGTACGCCATGTCCACATGGGTACGAACGAATCGAGAGGAATGAGGCGGGTGAGGTCAGACCTCGCAGCAAGATCACTTGGTTGTCTTTGACGTTCAGGCAGGATCGTCCTGAGCTCGGAACACACCCATCGAAAGATGAACAAGAGTCACATGGAGATGTGATCGGCAAGTTTTCCTACCAATTGAAATTCTCGTCATCAGTGATGTCCACATCAATGGCGTTGAATCGAAGTGTGGGTCTTGTATCACTCATAATCAATTTTGAGAGATATTGATTTGAGTGGGAGCGCACTTTAGAATAAAATTGTTTATTCACTAGTGCTTTTTCATTATAAACAAAGTCTAAGTGAAAACTTGTGTTTTCCGTTGTAGATCAAATGGCTCGCAACACCGCGTTCAACTTAGGCCCGATGTTAGAGAAAGAGAAGTTAACTGTGACTGGAAACAACTATGCGGACTGGGTCCGCAACCTGAGGATTGTCCTCAGGAGCTCTAAGAAACTGTATGTGCTTGAAAATGCTCTTCCAGCTAAACCGGCAGCAGAGGCCCCGGAAGATGAACAAAATGTCTGGGCCACTAAGGATGATGATCACAACTTAGTGCAGTGCCTCATGCTAGCTTGCATGAGTACAGACCTTCAAAAACGTTTTGAACTCCATAAACCCCATGATATGATCCGGGAATTGGATGCTCTGTACAAGGAAACCGCAAAGTCTGAACGATTTGATATCATGAAGGCTTTGATGGATTGCAAGATGGCTGAGGGTAGTTCAGTTGGCGAACACGTGGTCAAAATGATTGGCTATGCTGAAAGGCTTAAAACCCTGGAATTTCCACTTCCACCTGGCCATACGATGGACATGTTGCTTTCTTCACTCCCCCCGTCTTACGACGGTTTTGTATTAAACTACAACATGAGTGGGATGGAGAAGGAATCGGAAGAGGTGCTCGCCATGCTGAAAACTGCAGAAGGAGGACTGCGGAAAAATCGCAAGCAAGTGTTGCTTGTGAATAAAACCGCCAGTTTTAAAAAGAAAAAAAGGCAAGCCAAAGAAGGGCAAGGGCGCCGGTAAGACCGGATCCCAAAGCAACTCTAAGGGCGGAGCCAAGAATGAAACTGAGTGCTTCTACTGCAAGGGCACAGGACACTGGAAGAGAAACTGCAAGAAGTATCTGGAAGATAAGAAGTCCGGGAAAACCGAAAAAGGTATAATTGTTATACAAGTTAATGTCATTGACGTTTTGCTTGCTGGCGAAAATTCTAAGTCTTGGGTATTTGATACCGGATCGGTTGCTCACATTTGCAACTCGATACAGGGACTTTAGAAGGTGCGTAGGCTGGCAAAGAATGAGGTCGTGATGCGGGTCGGGAACGGCGCTGGGATCGCCGCGCAAGCCGTCGGCATTATGCCTCTACGTCTCCCTTCGGGATTTATTTTGGAACTTAGTAACTGTTATCTTGTTCCGGCATTGTGTAGAAACATTATCTCCGGATCATGTTTAGTGCACGATGGGTATTCGTACAAGTCTGAGAACAATGGTTGTTCACTTTATTGTAAGGATATGTTTTATGGATTTGCACCCATTGTTGGGGGCCTTTTCATACTAAATCTTGAATGTGGAAATGATGTCTTTAACGTGAATGCTAAGCGCCTTAAGAAGGATGCTACCACCACCACTTACTTGTGGCACTGTCGACTTGGCCACATCGGAAAGAAACGCATGCAAAAACTCCAGTCAAATGGAGTTTTACTGTCCTTTGATTTTGAATCATTCGACACATGTGAAGCTTGTCTGATGGGGAAAATGACCAAGACGCCGTTCACGGGTCATCCTGAACGGGCGTGTGAATTATTGGAAATAATACATAGTGATGTATGTGGTCCAATGAACACGGCCGCACGGGGTGGGTATTTTTACTTCGTGACTTTTACTGATGATTTAAGTCGGTATGGCTATATCTACTTGATGAAGCATAAGTCGGAAACCTTTGAAAAGTTCAAAGAATTTCAGAATGAGGTAGAAAATCATCGTGACAAAAAGATTAAGTTTCTGCGGTCTGATCGCGGAGGCGAATATCTTAGTCATGAGTTTGGCCAACATCTAAGTGACCGTGGAATCGTTTCACAGCTTACGCCTCCCGGAACTCCACAGAGAAACGGAGTATCGGAACGACGTAACCGAACCTTGTTGGACATGGTAAGGTCGATGATGTCTCTTACAGATCTACCGATATCTTTTTGGGGTCACGCACTACTTACTGCAGCTCACACACTAAACAGAGCACCGTCTAAATCTGTTGAGACGACACCATACGAGTTATGGCATGGGAAGAAACCCAATTTGTCGCATCTCAAAGTTTGGGGTTGTGAAGCTTATGTAAAACGTTTACAACCAAGCAAACTCGATCCCAGATCAGACAAATGTAACTTTGTAGGTTATCCCAAGGAAACCGTTGGGTATTTCTTCTACCAACCCTCCGAGTGCAAAGTGTTTGTCGCTAAAAACGGAGTCTTTCTCGAGCAAGAGTTTCTCGCAAAAGAATTAAGTGGGAGGACAGTACAACTTGATGAGATTAGTGAATCTTCGGCAACTGTTGATACGGCTAAGGAACCGGAAGAAATTCCGCTAATTATCCCTACAACCGAGCCGGAAGTTGTCGCATGCGATGCGGAGACTTCAGACAATGTTGTAACTGAACCGCGCAGATCAGGTAGGGCTATCCAGCCACCTGAATGGTTTCATAACAAAATCTTCATTCTTGAAGACGATGAACCTGCGCACTACAAGGAAGCGATGGCGGGGCCTAGCTCAAAAGAATGGCACAAAGCCATGAGATCCGAAATGGAATCCATGTACGAAAACCAAGTTTGGAACTTGGAAGAACTTCCAGAAGGCGCAAAGCCGATTGGTTGTAAATGGATTTTCAAAAGAAAGACGGACGCGGATGGTAACATTACTATCCACAAAGCTAGACTTGTCGCGAAAGGGTTCACGCAAGTTCCAGGAGTGGACTACGACGAGACTTTCTCGCCCGTAGCTATGCTTAGGTCTGTTCAGATATTGCTAGCAATTGCTGCTTATTTCGACTATGAAATATGGCAGATGGATGTCAAAACGGCTTTCCTAAATGGAAACCTCAAAGAGGATGTATACATGATACAGCCGGAAGGTTTTGTCATTCATGAGGATGCTGGAAAGGTATGCAAACTTCAGAAAGCCATTTATGGTCTGAAGCAAGCATCAAGGAGCTGGAACATTCGTTTTGATGAAGTGGTCAAAGAGTTTGGTTTCATCAGGAATGACGAAGAATCTTGTGTTTACAAGAAGTTTAGTGGGAGCGCAAAAGCATTTCTAATCTTGTATGTGGATGACATATTATTGATTGGAAATGACATGAATTTTCTTAGCGAAATAAAAGAATCATTGAAGAAAAGGTTTTCAATGAAAGACTTAGGCGAAGCGGCATATGTATTGGGCATCAGAATCTATAGAGATAGATCAAAACGCCTGATAGCGCTTAGCCAAAGCACGTACATTGACAAGGTGTTGAAAAGGTTCAACATGGAGAACTCCAAGAAAGGCCTACTCCCCATGTCACCTGGCACAGTGCTTTGCAAGAATCAGAGTCCTCGAACTCTCGATGAGCGAGTACAAATGAATGATGTTCCATATGCCTCGGCAGTTGGTTCTATTATGTATGCCATGCTATGTACAAGACCGGATGTTTCCTATGCACTAAGTGTTAGCAGCCGGTACCAAAGTGATCCAGGATTGGAACACTGGGCCGCAGTCAAGGGTATTCTTAAGTACCTCAGACGGACCAAGGATTTACTCCTTGTGTACGGAGGTGATGAAGAGCTCATTGTAAGTGGTTACACTGATGTAGGCTTCATGACTGACCCAGATGACTTCAAATCTCAATCAAGCTATGTTTTCATGTTGAACGGTGGCGCAGTTGATTGGAAAAGTTCCAAACAAAAGACTGTGGCGGATTCTACGACGGAGGCGGAGTATGTTGCAGCTTCAGAAGCCTCCAAGGAGGCGGTATGGATCAAGCAATTTCTTGAAGACCTTGGTGTGGTTCCAAGTGCTCTGGACCTGGTGGAGATCTATTGTGATAATAGTGGCACCGTGGCTCAGGCAAGGGAGCCAAGTTCGCACCATAAGACAAGACATATTCAACGCAAATATAAACTCATTCGACATCATGTCGAAGAGGGTTTAGTGAAAGTACGCAAAGTTCACACGGATCTGAATGTGTCAGACCCGATGACAAAGCCTCTACCACGAGCAAAGCATGAGCAACACCGGATAGCCATTGGTGTTAGGGAAGCCATGTAACTAGATTATGACTCTAGTGCAAGTGGGAGTCTGTAGGAGATATGCCCTAGAGGCAGTAATATCAGTTATTTTGTATCTCCTGGTTTGTAATGAAAGTTTATGATTCCATGCTATAACTGCAATGATTCTCGAGTCTACAATAAAACGAGGCTTGGAGGGAAACTCATGTGCACGTGTGGGATAATAAACGGAAAAATGTATTCCTGGTCAAGCCTCTTTGACTGGCTCGAGTATTGCATGATGATCTTGTTTTCCTGATCATGGGCATGTCTACGCCGGCAATTTTGAGGGCACAAATTGTTGGTAGAACACTTGTGTTGAATCGACCCATTTTGATGTTATGCTATGAGATGCATTCGTCACAAGTTAATGGTTTATAACACAGAGAAGTTAATGTTTGCATAATTCCTTAGACCATGAGAGTATCGAGTTCCTTCATACTTGCTTCGTGAACTTTGGGGTTTGTTAAACGTCATCCGTAACTGGGTGGCTATTACGGCGGCTTACGGGTTCACGGAAAAGTATGGCAAGTAACGAGATAGCTCAAGATTGGGATTTGCTCCTCCGACGATGGAGAGATATACTCGGGCCCTCTCGGTGTTACGGTATCCATCATCGTCTGGCCAGACACCTTGTGATTTGATCACTGGGATGCCGGAACACGGAAACGAGAAAAGAGAACAAAACCGGTAACGAGGTAACTTGCATGATGGACAAATTGTTGATCCATAGGAATGCAATAAATCTCACCTTGGGTGTTTGTGACATATCGCGAAGCAACAAGAATAGCACACGGCAACTGGAGGTTCACTCGAATATTCATTCGTGTGGGTATAGGGGTCGATATGGGTGTCCACGGCTCCGATGTTGATCATTGATCGGAAGGGGTTCCAGGTCATGTCTATACTTCACCGAACCTATAGGGTCACACGCTTAAGGGTCATCTATCTGCTGAATACTAGACAGGGAGTCTGAGAGAAAGTTTCTGGAAAAAGTTTTTTTCGGAGACAGCGGAAAAGTTCCGACGAGAGAGGTCACCGGATGAGTTTCGGTGATACTGAAAAGTTGTTTCAGAGGATACCATAAAGTCAAATTGGTTTTGGCACATGCCTGATAATTCTTAGAGGGTGCCAGAATCATTCTGGAAACTTTTGGGAATTTTCTGGAAGAAAAACCGGAAATGTTTCGGAGCTGCCGGAACCACTTCAGATGCTTTTCGCAGATGAAAATCACTAATCTGGAATTGTTCCAGAACACGTTGAAAATTATTATGGTGGGTACTGGAAATGTTCTAAGCCCACATAAATATTTTCAGTTCGAACGGACGCTGAAAAATGTCGTCGTGAATAGTGAAAGTGCTTTTTGGGTTACTTTTTGGAAAGCCACTTGTTTGGGCTTTATCCCAAAATATCTAGGGATGACATGGATGGATTGGGAGGCCCTCATGGGGGCCCCCCAAGGGGTGTGGCCGGCCAAGTAGGTGGCTCCTCCTTGGAGCCCCTCTTGTTCCTTGTTTTCACCCTTAAACCCTTGGTGGAAGGACTTCATTCATGTGCTTTTGGGTTTTATTGTAAAACCACCCTACCCCTTGGGATTTCCTATAAATAGAGGTGGAGGGGCAGCCCTCCACACTCATCCCTTGCTCTCATACACATGCCATGCATTATCTAGCTTCTTCTCTCCCTCCCACGAAAAGAGTTTCGTAGAGCCGAAAGGCTGTCTAGGTTCCAGCAGGAACTAGTTCTGGACGGCGAAGCCCTGCCGGATAGCTGACACCGTATGTGTGCAACCCCATAGAGAGGTCGTAGTTTTGGTCTTTTGCCCGAGGGGCTGTTCGAGAGTCTTCCCGAAGGGCTGTCCGCAACATCGTCCGGGGGACTGTCCGACCGCCTCCCGAAGGGCTGTCCGACGAGGGAGTACATCCTCGCGGTTGGGAGGTTGTAAATCCTAGCTGCGGGGATCTGCACCAATGATCTCCACCGACTCTTCTTCCGCTGGGCTTCGAGTTGGTACGGATCAGATCAAACCTTGTATGCAGTCTCCATAGTGGTCCTGGGCGTGCTCGCTGCCGAAAATTTTCGTTTTCTGTCGCGTTACCCAACAGAATACCTTGTTGCATACAACAAGTAACCGACAGCAGTAACCTCAAGGTATATATATATATATATATATATATATATCTACACTTAGTCCTCATGTAATAAAGAAAAGCCTCATATGTAAGCAACCCAGTCTTTCTCCGCAAGCTACCAGAGAAGCTTACAACGCAAGATGCCTGTGTCCTCATCGATACGACACATGGACATCTTTCGATGCAAGCTTGGTTGGAAGACAAGAATCAGTCAGGTCACAAGTCTGCGTCGGAAATCAAGTGGCCAGTTACATATGTTTCCATAGATATGGTAGACATGCTGCCAAGGTCATATGGGTTACTCATACAATGATGCCGGCCCGGTGAGGATCTGACTATTGCATGAGCTATGTAAAAAGAAGAGAACGCCGGTTATACACTTTAGTGTGATGACCAACAACCTATGGAGCAAGCCGACCTTCTGATATATGCCCTATAGCTTTGCTCTGTGTTATTCCGGTATGTTCAAATTATTATGCTCATACTTGTATGCATAATAGTGAGCTGTATGGGACGCGGATGAACCCTTGCCCGTCTTTCTTTGGTGACGGCACCACGCCTGTGTTCTGAGCTGTTTCCGGCCGTCCGGGGTGGATGCCAACTTTTATTTCTCTTGTCAGCAACTGGCCCGTGTTTTGAGATGCTTTTCGGCCGTCTCGGGCAGCTGTTGAATTTCTCTCCGTAGCAGTGACCCTATGCTCTGAGCTGTTCTTCGGCCGTCTTAGGGAATTGCTACTTTCTTCTTATCGACACCGTCTCATGCTCTGAGCTGCTTTTCAGCCATCTTGAGTCGGGGTTGAGTTACTCCAGTAATGTCCCAGATCTGAGTTGTAAAGACCGTTATGGTGGCTAATGGTTTATTTGCCGGTTTTATTCAAGGGTTCAGAAGATCGTTACCCTACAGCTACAACTTGTAAAGTAATATGCCTGCCGGAATATTGCACCTGACAACACCTATGGTCACACGGAGAATCAAGAACACAAAAGGCCAAGTTTGTCAGCAAAGGATCCAGGCAAAGATAACCATAATGAAGGAGCAAGATTGGTCATACAGGTATGATAATGGTTGTAAGATCAACATGGTACAGATACTCTGGACAGTCTGGCTCGATACCAGTCACCATGGATACACACCCACGGGGTCTATTCCATTTCCAAGGACCCCATATCGAGACAACCCGCCCAGCCAACCAGATATGCTCAGAATTGTCAGAAGAGGGCAACCAAGCTGGTCAGGTCAGCCGAAAGATTAACTCAGCAGTTCAAATTCAGCAACCATGTTAAAGCATTACACAGCCTACCATTTATATAGAGATACCGACAGACTGAGTAATCAAAAGGATGAACAACAGTCTCGAAGCATGTGTCCTCACAGATGGGAATCAGTTAAAGACTAACCTGCCGTGAACAAGATTCTGCTGCCAGGACCGCTGTCAGTCAAGTCAATGGATAATATCACCGTACACCTTTATGCTGGTCACAGCTGGTGACAGCCAAATATTTGGTAGGAGCCTTATACCCAAGACAGTGAAGATAGCCAAGATGACCCAGCAATCTGTGCGAGAAGTCAGATTCTGCCAGGAGAACGGTACGATTCACAGTATTGTTTTGAGCCTGCAGGACACACAACCATTTGAAGTCAGCTAATGCAATGAGTAAAAGATTTCGTGCCCACCAAGAGAATCTGTTCACAACTCAGTGAACAGTCATTCGTATTGGACTCTGTCACGACACGTCCATGAGGAACCACCCTCGGACTTACGAGCAAGGAACATGGTTTGGTCCGGATGATTTATTGCCCAGATAGGATAGTAGACATAAAAGGAGTGAAGTCAGAGTAACATATGAGGTAAGATTTGCCAGAAAAAGGGTCCAGTAAAGCAAACCACCCGGAAGCAAGGCAGTCAGTCATATGAAATTCAGTGGGACCATTATACAAAGGTAAAAAGGAAACCCGAGTTGGAAACGGTTTCCTCAAGTGGAAATATTCATGTTTGATCCCTGAGCAACCAAATCTCGAGGACGAGATTTCTTTAAGGGGGGTAGGTTTGTAACACCCTGGATTTTGCCCATTTCTTTTTTCTTTTGAATTTGGTTTGGATTTGCTTGTTTGTGGCTTAGTAGTCTTGAAACCTGGAGGGATCATCCTTGATTCCTCTTCCCAAGTGGCTTGCCAACTTCAAAACCATCCCAATTGGCTTGCCAACTTCAAAACCATCCCAAGACCTTGTCATTTCCATCTTGGACCAACCCCAATATTCTTTTTCTTGGGAATATTCCTTTTTCTATTAAAGGAATAACCCTGTTGTCCTGGGTTGTGAAGCAACCCACATTTCCATCATTCCCAAGATTCCCAAATAATTCTCATAAATTGTTTGGGTCATATCTTCCACAAATATGTCAAAATCCTTCCTTGTCATGTTCAAAAATATTTCACAAATATTCCTTTTCTGATTCTGCCCTAGCTGCCAAGTTGAGAAGCAAGTACCCTTTATATTTGCTTGCTTGGTCTCAAACTTTTTGGGCATTCTTTTCTATCCATATCATTGCCACATGCCAAAATTCAACTTCATTTAGATATTAAATCTCCCTTGGCTAATTTCCAAAGTTTCTGGTCAACTGGAATCTTTGTGAAGCAAGTGCTAGCTAGGAGTATGCAAATGAGTTGAAATTTTGCAAGCATCTTCATACACTCAAATCATGACTCTCCACCAAGTTTCAACCCTATCAAATCATCTATGTGAGCACAGAATCATGTCTTGGTTTCTGATCAGATTTTCACATTATGAAGCAATTATATTTTATATTGCTCCATAATTGCTGAAAATTTACCAGAGCATTCTCCTACCCATATATCATATCCCCACCAAATTTGGGCTCATTTCATCTTCCCAATGATTCCCTAGAATTTTTCTAAGATTCTGGTCAGAGAGGCTCATTGTGAAGGAAGTACCATTTTGGCTTGTCCAAATGGCATGAAATTTTTATGGCACTCTCATATGACCAAATCATCATGTTCTACCAAATTTCAGCCCAATTGGCTACTCCATGTGAGTGGCACTTCAAGATTGAGTTTCTAGACCAGATTGGTCAGTTGCAAAGCAACCCTATTAAATTTTGGTCCATTTCTCTCCAAACTTCACAGGATTGTAGTCCTTCCTACCTTAAACCTCCCAGACATCACACTTGGCTCTTATCCCTTTCCTGTTGATCACAGTCTCATGCAACAGTTGGATGCAGTAAACTTCAGAGGATCATTCACATCCAACCATAGTGTGTTTCTTCGAGCCATCACCTCCCTGAGACTGTTCCTTGGAAGGACTACTCACTGGACATGACTTGGCACGCCAGGGTACACCGCGTGCACCAGTGCATGCGGTGACCACGCGTCTGGCATGCCAGCCAGCGTGCTCTGGCGATAAACCTCTTTGGTTCCATCCATTACTTCACTCCCTCGCCACCTCTCCATGTCCAGGAGGTTCGTCTCGTCGTCACCCATCTCCTGGAAGCCTCTCCCCCTCCAGCTTCTTCTCCGACGCGCCGCGATGAGCTCTGCCACTGTTCGGCCCGTGACCATCGTTGTCGTTTTCCCCTGTCCCTATCTTCCGCGAGCTCTCCCGAAGCCCCTACCTGCTTCTCCACCCTCCCAGAGCTCTTGCCGACATCGCCAACGCCCTCCGTGTGTCCCGAGCGCCAGTGCGGTGATAAGGCCGCCACGGCGGCCGTCCTGATCGCCTCGGCCGCCCTGGCTATATAAAGCCCTCCCCGCATCTCCCCGAGCTCACCATCGCCTTTCCCACACTCCACTAGCCCTCCCCAACCCCTTCCCCAAGCTCCAGGAGCTCCCCTTGCCTCCAACCATCCCCATGGCCGCCGCCCCTACCCTCTTCAATTCGAGTCGGGTGGAGCTCCTCCCCTCCTCCTTTCCACTCCGTAGCTCCCCCTCGACCTCCGCTAGCCGCCCCATCCACTCGCAACATCTCCAGGGAGCCTCTGCACTCGTCTCCATCTGTGGCCGATGCCGTCGTCCCCCTCGGTGGATGCCTCGCTCGTTCCTGAGCTCGTTGGCGGCCGTGCCATGCCTGGACGGGACCGCCTCGTCCCGCTGATGCCGCCAGTAGGCCGGGCGCCGCCAACGGTGGCCCGTGCCACCGGCTATAGCCGGCCGGAGCCGCGCCCCCCTCGGCCAGGCGCGGGTGCGAGAGGAGGACGATGACGCGCCCCGACCCTACCCGCGGGCTCAGCTCGCCAGTGACCCAGCCCCTTCCCTGTTTTTTTTAAAAAGGGGCAACAACGGGTGGGCCGGCCCAGGTGGAGCAGCGAAGCCCGCACGGCCCAGCTAGTGCCCAGGCGCCAGCCACATTCGGCCCAGCTCGGCCCAGGCGCACAGTGCGCTTTATCCTTTTCCAAAAAAACAGCCAGGGACCTAGAAGTAAATACTTCTCTTACAGACAGGTCCCTGGCAGTCCAACCATCACATCTTTTTGCTCGTAACTCCAATCGAGGTGAATCCAAAGCCCACGTCTTCGTCTCTTCGAGCCCGACATGTTGGTATCATTTTCACTATGTGGTCCCACTATGGAAATGACCATTTTGCCCTTGTCTATAAATAGCCCCCTCCGAGAGAGAACTATTTCCGGCAGCCCCTTCCGCGACCATTCCGCACTCCTTCCCGATGGTTCCTTCATCCCCAGGCAAGCCACAACTCTCATCTGCATAATCGCATTGCAATGTCATAGTTTAACTATTCACTTTAACTGCAAGTATGAGTTATTTGTGAACCGAATTGGATTATACAATGCTTGAGTAAATTCTTGGATAGGTGACTACCATATTGAGTACCGGATTGTTAGTAACTAGTAGTTTACCCACTCGTTGATGCCATGATGTTGAGATTACAGTCTATGATTATTCTGGATTTCATCCGGCAGTTCATGGAGATGAGTTAGTAGCAGTGGCTTAAGCATACTGGTTACCGGGTTTCTAGCCGGATATCGTTTTGACGTGGACTACTATATCGGAGTGTCAGCCATGACAGAGATTATTCGGAGATTAGATACTTCATGGTTGATCCAGAGTCACCTGTCCGGACTTATCCGTGCAGCCACATTTGCCGGTATGGGACGGCCTTGACTCGGTCTGATCGCGTACTGCCCGACAGGGAAGGTTATGCGTGCGCGCTACCCTGGCCCGGTAGGCGGCGATAACCTTGTGAGCCCAGCTGAGTGATATGGTACCAGGTCCCCGTTTGGGACAGTTTGTTAGCCACGACGGTGGCAGGTGTCACGCGGTGACACAGGGACCACCCAGGGCAGGACTCCGGGGGAGGATGATTGCCGGTGGTACGATGGGAGAGTCACGGGTCAGTCGAGTTTCATTGGAGCAACGCTGGTCCACCCGAATGGGATCACGAGGTCAGGTGCTCCATGGTGTGGGTAAAGTGCGCAACCTCTGCAGAGTGTAAAATCTATTCGAATAGCCATGTCCACGGTATTGGACAGTCCGTCTAGACCGCTTTAGGTGGCCAACCATAGTAGTTATAATGATGGAAGAACTCGTCGTAAGATTGGAAGTACTTGATGGATCGTGAGTATTCTAAAGGGTTTGAGGCAACCCGGAAGAGATTAAGTTTGTCAGACTTGCAGTGCAGATGGTATTAGGAATATGTTGTGTTAGCCATGGGATGGCTATGAGATGAATGGTCGGATGACTACATGATTTGGATTGGATTTGGAAAAGATTCAGATTGGATCCTGAGATTATTCGGAGTATGAATTAAACTACTTAACATGCTTTACCTTACTACAGTTATTTCAGTAGCTACCCTGCTATGATGTTGTCTTGCCTTAATGCTGATGTTTGCTGTGAGCTTGCGAGTACATTCAAAGTACTCACCTGGCGTGTCATGCCAGTTTGCAGGTCATGCCATGATTGCTTGCTTGTCGAGGATCCCGAGTTTGCAACCTAGGATACGCGTTCTAGCCAGAGTCCCTGCAGAGTGGAGTCCATCACCGCCGTCGCTGTTCCGCTGCCGAGAGAGTTACTCCACTGTTAGCATAGAGCTACCCCGGGCAGGCGTAGTGTCGCCGTGCTGATGAAATCCTTGTACCCTTTGTAACCATATCCATTGTAATAAAGAGCTGATTTGTTCTATGCCAACAGTGCCGTATTCCAGAGGACTTGTCCCTGGGCTAGAATACGGGGCGTTTCGGTCTTCTCTGAGCCGGGGTGCCACAGACGTGACGATTACAGGTCGGCCGGCCCCCCATTTATTGCAGTGGCCATTTAACCCTTGTGTCTCTTCAACCTTTCGATCGCGCCCCAGTATTGCAAGAAGAACACCCATGATGACAAATTCTAAGAGGTTATATTGCGCGGCTCCAATTGCGCTCCCAGCAGCTGCCGACGACGAGAGGCAGTTCTGAAGGAAATATGCCCTAGAGGCAATAATAAAGTTGTTATTTTATATTTCCTTATTCATGATAAATGTTTATTATTCATGCTAGAATTGTATTGATCGGAAACCTAAATACATGTGTGAATACATACACAAACACTGTGTCCCTAGTGAGCCTCTACTTGATTAGCTCATTGATCAAAGATGGTTAAGGTTTCCTAACCATGGACATGAGTTGTCATTTGATAACGGGATCACATCATTAGGAGAATGATGTGATGGACAAGACCCATCCGTTAGCTTAGCATAATGATCGTTTAGTTTTGTTGCTATTGCTTTCTTCATGTCAAATACATATTCCTTCGACTATGAGATTATGCAACTCCCGGATACCAGAGGAATACCTTGTGTGCTATCAAACGTCACAACGTAACTAGGTGATTATAAAAATGCTCTACAGGTATGTCCGAAGGTGTTTGTTGGGTTGGCATAGATCGAGATTAGGATTTGTCACTCCTTGTATCGGAGAGGTATCTCTCGGCCCTCTCGGTAATACACATCATAAGCTTGCAAGCAAACAACTAAGGAGTTAGTCATGAGGTGATGTATTACGGAACGAGTAAAGAGACTTGCCGGTAACGAGATTGAACTAGGTATGAAGATACCGACGATCGAATCTCGGGCAAGTAACATACCGATAGACAAAGGGAATTACGTATGTTGTCATAAGGTTCGACCGATAAAGATCTTCGTAGAATATGTAGGAGCCAATATGGGCATCCAGGTTCCGCTATTGGTTATTGACCAGAGAGGTGTCTCGGTCATGTCTACATAGTTCTCGAAACCGTAGGGTCCGCACGCTTAACGTTCGTTGACGATATAGTACTATATGAGTTATGTATGTTGGTCACCGAATGTTGTTCGGAGTCCCGGATGAGATCACGGACATGATGAGGAGCTCCGGAATGGTCCGGAGGTAAAGATTGATATATAGGATGATATGGTTCGGCCAAGGGGTAAAGCCCACGGGGCTTTAGGTCGGTGCAAAAGGAGTTTTGCGGAGGCCAGGGGGCCAAACGCCGGAGACCCTGGCGTCTGGCCCTGGGCCAGACGCCAAGGATTATGGCGTCTGGTCCTGGAAGTCCGAGAAGGACTCTTCCTTGCGGGCAAAACCGACTTTGAGGAGGCTTTTACTCCAAGTTTCGACCCCAGGACTCAACATATAAATAGAGGCGCAGGGCTAACACCCAAGATACACCAAGCCGTGTGCCGGCAACCCCGTCCCCTCTAGTTTATCCTCCGTCATAGTTTCCATTGTGCTTGGCGAAGCCCTGCGGAGATTGTTCTTCACCAACACCGTCACCACGCCGTCGTGCTGCCGGAACTCATCTACTACTTCGCCCGTCTTGTTGGATCAAGAAGGCGAGGACGTCATCGAGCTGAACGTGTGCTGAACGCGGAGGTGCCGTACGTTCGGTAGTTGATTGGGACGGATCATGAAGGTGTACGACTACATCGTCAAACGCTTCCGCTTTCGGTCTATGAGGGTACGTAGACATACTCTCCCCCTCTCGTTGCTATGCATCTCCATGGATAGATCTTGCGTGAGCGTAGGAAAATTTTGAAATTGCATGCTACGTTTCCCAACAGTGGCATCCGAGCCAGGTCTATGCGTAGATGATATGCACGAGTAGAACACAAAGAGTTGTGGGCGGTGATCGTCATACTGCTTACCACCAATGTCTTATTTTGATTCAGCGGTATTGTTGGATGAAGCGGCCCGGACCAACCTTACCAGACCACGTTCATGAGACCAGTTCCACCGACAGACATGCAACTAGTTTTGCATAAAGGTGGCTGGCGGGTGTCTGTTTCTCCTACTTTAGTTGAATCGAATTTGACTGTGGCCAGTCCTTGTTGAAGGTTAAAACAGCAAAATTGATATATCACCGTTGTGGTTTTGATGCGTAGGTAAGAACGGTTCTTGCTAGAAGCCCGTAGCAGCCACGTAAAACTTGCAACAACAAAGTAGAGGATGTCTAACTTGTATTTGCAGGGTATGTTGTGATGTGATATGGTCAAGACATGATGTGATATACATTGTTGTATGAGATGATCATGTTTTGTAAAAGTTATCTGACAACCGGCAGGAGCCTTATGGTTGTCTCTTTATTATATGAAGTGCAAACGCCATGTAATTGCTTTACTTTACCACTATGCGTTAGCGATAGTTGTAGAAGCAATAGTTGGCGTGACGACCTCGACGCAATGACGCTACGATGGAGATCAAGGTGTCAAGCCGGTGACGATGGAGATCATGACGATGCTTTGGAGATGGAGATCAAAAGCACGAGATGATGATGGCCATATCATGTCACATATTTTGATTGCATGTGATGTTTATCTTTTATGCATCTTATTTTGCTTAGTACGGCGGTAGCATTATAAGATGATCCCTTCACTAAATTTCAAGGTATAAGTGTTCTCCCTGAGTATGCACCGTTTCTACAGTTCTTCATTTCGAGACACCACGTGATGATCGGGTGTGATAGACTCTACTTCACATACAACGGGTGTAAGACGGTTTTGCACATGCGGAATACTCGGATTAAACTTGACGTGCCTGGCATGTATAGACATGGCCTCAGAACACTGGAGACCGAAAGGTCGAACATGAATCATATAGTAGATATGATCAACATAGAGATGTTCACCATTGATGACTACCCCATCTCACGTGATGATCGGACATGGGTTAGTTGATTTGGATCACGTATCACTTAGATGACTTGAGGGATGTCTATTTAAGTGGGAGTTCTTAAGTAATTTGATTAATTGAACTTAATTTATCATGAACTTAGTCCTGATAGTATTTGCAAATCTATGTTGTAGATCAATAGCTCGCGATATAGCTCCCTTATTTTTGATATGTTCCTAGAGAAAACTAAGTTGAAAGATGATAGTAGCAATGATGCGGACTAGGTCCGTGATCTGAGGATTATCCTCATTGCTGCACAGAAGAATTATGCCCTTGATGCACCGCTAGGTGACAGACCTATTGCAGGAGCAGATGCAGACGTTATGAACGTTTGGCAAAGCTCGATATAATGACTACTTGATAGTTTAGTGCACCATGCTTTACGGCTTAGAACCGGGACTTCAAAAAGTTTTGAATGCCACGAAGCATATGGGATGTTCCAAGAACTGAATTTGGTATTTCAGACTCATGCCCGTGTTGGGAGGTATGAGACCTCTGACAAGTACTTTGCCTACAAGATGGAGGAGAATAGCTCAGCCAGTGAGCATGTGCTCAGAATGTCTGGGTACTACAATCACTTGAATCAAGTGGGAGTTAATCTTCCAGATAAGATAGTGATTGACAGAGTTCTTTAGTCACTATCACCAAGCTACTAGAACTTCGTGATGAACTATAATATGCAAGGGATGACGAAAACGATTCCCGAGCTCTTCGCGATGCTGAAATCGACGAAGGTAGAAATCAAGAAAGAGCATCAAATGTTGATGGTTATCAAGACCACTAGTTTCAAGAAAAGGGCAAAGGGAAGGAAAGGGAACTTCAAGAAGAATGACCTAAGCCTGAAACTGAGTGCTTCTACTGCAAAGGAAATGGTCACTGGAAGCGGAACTACCCCAAAAACTTGGCGGATAAGAAGGATGGCAAAGTGAACAAAGGTATATTTAATATACATGTTATTGATGTGTACTTTACTAGTGTTCATAGTAGCTCCTGGGTATTTGATACCGGTTCAGTTGCTAAGATTTGTAACTCGAAACAGGAGTTGCAAAATGAACAGAGACTAGTTAAGGGCAAGGTGACGATGTGTGTTGGAAGTGATTCCAAGGTTGATAAGATCACCATCGCAGACTCCCTTTACCTTCGGGATTAATGTTGAGCCTAAATAAATGTTATTTGGTGTTTGCGTTGAGCATGAATATGATTGGATCATGTTTATTGCAATACGGTTATTCATTTAAGTCAAAGAATAATTGTTGTTCTGTTTACATGAATAAAACCTTATATGGTCTTACACTCAATATAAATGGTTTATTGAATCTCGATCGTAGTGATACACATATTCATAATATTGATGCCAAAAGATGCAAAGTTGATAATGATAGTGCAACATGTTTGTGGCACTGCCGTTTAGGTCATATTGGTGTAAAGCGCATGAAGAAACTCCATGTAGATGGGCTTTTGGAATCACTTGATTATGAATCATTTGATACTTGCGAACCATGCCTCATGGAAAAGATGACTAAAACTCCGTTCTCCGGAACAATGGAGCGAGCTAATGACTTACTGGAAATAATACATACCGATGTATGCGGTCCGATGAGTATTGAAGCACGCGACGGGTATCGTTATTTTCTCACCTTCACTGATGATTTGAGTAGATATGGGTATATCTACTTAATGAAACACAAGTATGAAACATTTGAAAAGTTCAAAGAATTTCAGAGTGAAGTTGAGACTCATCGTAACAAGAAAATAAAGTTTCTATGATCTGATCGCGGAGGCGAATATTTGAGTTACGAGTTTGGCCTTCATTTAAAACAATGTGGAATTGTTTCACAACTCACGCCACCTGGAACACCACAGCGTAATGGTGTGTCCGAACATCGTAACCGTACTTTATTACATATGGTGCGATCTATGATGTCTCTTACCGATTTACCACTATCGTTTTAGGGTTATGCATTAGAGACAGCTGCATTCATGTTAAATAGGGCACCGTCTAAATCCGTTGAGACGACACCGTATGAAGTGTGGTTTGGCAAGAAACCTAAGTTGTCATTTCTTAAAGTTTGGGGTTGCGACACATATGTCAAAAGGCTTCAACCTGATAAGCTCGAACCCAAATCGGAGAAGTGCGTCTTCATAGGATACCCTAAGGAAACAATTGGGTACACCTTCTACCACAGATCCGAAGGCAAGATCTTTGTTGCCAAGAATGGAACCTTTCTAATGACGGAGTTTCTCTCGAAAGAAGTGAGTGGGAGGAAAGTAGAACTTGATGAGGTAATTGTACCTTCTCTCGAATTGGAAAGTAGCTCATCAGAGAAATCCGTTCCCATGATGCCTACACCAACTAGAGAGGAAGCTAATGATGATGATCATGAAACTTCAGATCAAGTTACTACTGGACCTCGTAGGTCGAACAGAGCACGTTCCGCACCAGAGTGGTACGGTAATCCTGTTCTGGAAGTCATGTTACTAGACCATGACGAACCTACGAACTATGAAGAAGCTATGATGAGCCTAGATTCCGACAGATGGCTTGAGGCCATGAAATCTGAGATAGGATCCATGTATGAGAACAAAGTGTGGACTTTGGTGGATTTGCCCGATGATCGGCAAGCCATAGAAAATAATTGGATCTTCAAGAAGAAGACTGACGCCGATGGTAATGTTACTGTCTATAAAGCTCGACTTGTCGCAAAAGGTTTTCGACAAGTTCAAGGGGTTGACTACGATGAGACTTTCTCACCCGTAGCGATGCTTAAGTCCGTCCGAATCATGTTAGCAATTGCCGCATTTTATGATTATGAAATCTGGCAAATGGACATCAAAACTGCATTCCTTAATGGATTTCTTAAGGAAGAATTGTATATGATGCAACCAGAAGGTTTTGTCGATCCTAAAGGTGCTAACAAAGTGTGCAAGCTTCAGCGATCCATCTATGGACTGGTGCAAGCATCTCGGAGTTGGAATATATGCTTTGATGAAGTGATCAAAGCATATGGATTTATACAGACTTTCGGTGAAGCCTGTATTTACAAGAAAGTGAGTGGGAGCTCTGTAGCATTTCTGATATTATATGTGGATGACATATTGTTGATTGGAAATGATATAGAATTTCTGGATAGCATAAAAGGATACTTGAATAAGAATTTTTCAATGAAAGACCTCGGTGAAGCTACTTGCATATTGAGCATCAAGATCTATAGGGATAGATCAAGATGCTGAATAGAACTTTCACAAAACACATACCTTGATAAGATTTGAAGAAGTTCAAAATGGTTCAGTCCAAGAAGGGGTTCTTGCCTGTATTACAAGGTGTGAAGTTGAGTAAGACTCAAAGCGCGACCACGGCAGAAGATAGAGAGAGAATGAAAGTCATTCCGTATGCCTCAGCCATAGGTTCTATACGATATGCCATGCTGTGTACCACACCTGATGTGTGTCTTGCCACTTATCTGGCAAAGAGGGTACAAGAGTGATCCAGGAGTGGACCACTGGACATCGGTCAAAATTATCCTTAGGTGCCTTAAAGAGGACTAAGGAAATGTTTCTCTGTTATGGAGGTGATAAAGAGTTCGTCGTAAAGAGTTACGTCGATGCAAGCTTTGACACTAATCTAGATGACTCTAAGTCTCAATCTGGATACGTATTGAAAGTGGGAGCAATTAGCTAGAGTAGCTCCATGCAGAGCATTGTAGACATAGAAATTTGCAAAATACACATGGATCTGAATGTGGCAGACCCGTTGACTAAACTTCTCTCACAAGCAAAACATGATCACACCTTAGTACTCTTTGGGTGTTAATCACATGGCGATGTGAAGTAGAATATTGACTCTAGTAAACTCTTTGAGTGTTAATCACATGGCGATGTGAACTAGATTATTAACTCTAGTAAACTCTTTGGGTATTGATCACATGGCGATGTGAACTATGGGTGTTAAATCACATGGTGATGTGAACTAGATTATTGACTCTAGTGCAAGTGAGAGACTGAAGGAAATATGCCCTAGAGGCAATAATAAAGTTGTTATTTTATATTTCCTTATTCATGATAAATGTTTATTATTCAAGCTAGAATTGTATTGATCGGAAACCTAAATACATGTGTGAATACATAGACAAACACTGTGTCCCTAGTGAGCCTCTACTTGACTACCTCGTTGATCAAAGATGGTTAAGGTTTCCTAACCATGGACATGAGTTGTCATTTGATAACGGGATCACATCATTAGGAGAATGATGTGATGGACAAGACCCATCCGTTAGCTTAGCATAATGATCGTTCAGTTTTGTTGCTATTGCTTTCTTCATGTCAAATACATATTCCTTCGACTATGAGATTATGCAACTCCCGGATACCGGAGGAATACCTTGTGTGCTATCAAACGTCACAACGTAACTGGGTGATTATAAAGATGCTCTACAGGTATCTCCGAAGGTGTTTGTTGGGTTGGCATAGATCGAGATTAGGATTTGTCACTCCGAGTATCGGAGAGGTATCTCTGGGCCCTCTAGGTAATACACATCATAAGCTTGCAAGCAAACGACTAAGGAGTTAGTCACAAGGTGATGTATTACAGAGCGAGTAAAGAGACTTGCCGGTAACGAGATTGAACTAGGTATGAAGATAACGATGATCAAATCTCGGGCAAGTAACATACAGATAGACAAAGGGAATTACGTATGTTGTCATAAGGTTCGACCGATAAAGATCTTCGTAGAATATGTAGGAGCCAATATGGGCATCCAGGTTCCGCTATTGGTTATTTACCAGAGAGGTGTCTCGGTTATGTCTACATAGTTCTCGAACCCGTAGGGTCCGCACGCTTAACGTTCGTTGACGATATAGTACTATATGAGTTATGTATGTTGGTGACCGAATGTTGTTCGGAGTCCCGGATGAGATCACGGACATGATGAGGATCTCTGGAATGGTCCGGAGGTAAAGATTGATATATAGGATGATATGGTTCGGCCAAGGGGTAAAGCCCACGGGGCTTTAGGTCGGTGCAAAAGGAGTTTTGCGGAGGCCAGGAGGCCAAACGCCGGAGACAGTAGCGTCTGGCCCTAGGCCAGACGCCGAGGCCCATGGATTCTGGGCCAGACGCCAAGGATTATGGCGTCTGGTCCTGGAAGTCCGAGAAGGACTCTTCGTTGCGGGGAAAACCGACTTTTAGGAGGCTTTTACTCCAAGTTTCGACGCCAGGGCTCAACATATAAATAGAGGGGCAGGGCTAGCACCCAAGACACATCAAGATACACCAACCCATGTGCCGGCAACCCCGTCCCCTCTAGTTTATCCTCCGTCATAGTTTCCATTGTGCTTGGCGAAGCCCTGCAGAGATTGTTCTTCACCAACACCGTCACCACACCGTCGTGCTGCCGGAACTCATCTACTACTTCGCCCGTCTTGCTGGATCAAGAAGGCGAGGATGTCATCGAGCTGAACGTGTGCTGAACGCGGAGGTGCCGTACGTTCGGTACTTGATCGGGACGGATCGTGAAGGTGTACGACTACATCAACCGCGTTGTCAAACGCTTCCGCTTTCGGTTTACGAGGGTACGTAGACATACTCTCCCCCTCTCGTTGCTATGCATCTCCATGGATAGATCTTGCCTGTGCGTAGGAAATTTTTGAAATTGCATGCTACGTTTCCCAACAAGTTCACCATGCATGCCATAGTGGACACCCACAGAAGGTTCACGGAGCTCTCGGTGGTGTACACCAACAACCCGATCTGGTGGAGAATTCCATCCACACTATGGAGATGTTGCTTGCTGCAAAGAAGTACAAGGTGGTCGGGTTCGACCTCGAGTACACCCGTGCTCGTGCCGGTCTCGTCACAAGGTCGTTGTCGCTCAAATGTGCATGCGCTATCACGTCCTCGTCTACCATTACTGCCTGGCCACAAGGCCTTACGAGCGTTCCACCAGGTTTGTCAACAGCCCCCATGATGTCTACTACGCAACCTTCTTCTTGTAGACTCTTGTTGGGCCTCCAAGTGCAAAGTTTTGTAGGACAGTAGCAATTTTCCCTCAAGTGGATGACCTAAGGTTTATTAATCTATGGGAGGCGTAGGATAAAGATAGTCTCTCTCAAACAACCCTGCAACCAAATAACAAAGAGTCTCTTGTGTCCCCAACACAACGAATACAATGGTAAATTGTATAGGTGCACTAGTTCGGTGAAGAGATGGTGATACAAGTGTAATATGGATAGCAGATATAGGTTTTTGTAATCTGAAAATATAAAAACAGCAAGGTAACTAGTAACAAAAGTGAGCAAAAACGGTAGTGCAATGTTTGAAAACAAGGCCTAGGATTCATACTTTCACTAGTGCAAAGTCTCTCAACAATGATAATATAATTAAATCATATGGCAATCCCACAACATGCAACAAAGAATCATTCCAAAGTTTCTATCGGAGAACGTAGGACGAAAACGTGCATCAACCCCTATGCGTAGATTACCCCAATGTCACCTCGGGAATCTGCGAGTTGAGTGCCAAAACATGCATCAAGTGAATCAATAGAACATCCTATTGTCACCATAGATATCCCATCGCAAGACATCAAGTGTTCTCAAATCCAATACTCAATCCAACATAACGAAACCTCAAAGAGCAAGCTCAATTCATCACAAAGAGAGAGAGATGGAGAACCACCATATGATCCAACTATATTAACAAAGCTCGCGGTACATCAAGATCGTGCCAAATCAAGAACATGAGAAAGAGGGATCAAACACATAGCTACTGGTACATACCCTTAGCCCCGAGGGTGAACTACTCCCTCCTCATCATGGTGGCCGCCGGGATGATGATGATGGCCTCCGGTGATGATTTCCCCCTCCGACAGGGTGCCGGAACGGGGTCCCGATTGGTTTTTCGTAGCTATAGAGGCTTGCGACGGCGGAACTTCTCATTTAGGATTCTTTTCGGGGGTTTTGGTATTTATAGGAATTTTTGGTGTCGGTCTCACGTCAAGGGGGTGCACGAGGGGCCCACAAGCTCGGGGGCGCGCCCTAGGGGGTGGGCGTGCCCCCCGGGCTTGCGGCTCCCTCGTCCACTTCCTGGCCCAGCTCCAGTGCTTCGGGGGTCTCTTTTGGTCCATAAAAAATCACCATAAATTTTAGCCCATTCCGAGAACTTTTATTTCTGCACAAAAAATGACACCATGGTAGTTCTGCTGAAAACAGTGTCAGTTTGGGTTAGTTCTAATCAAATCATACCGAAACCATATAAAATTGTTGTAAACATGGCATGAATACTTCATAAATTATAGATGTAGGGTAACGCAGCAGAAAACAAAAAATTCCGACCTACGCACCAGCCCAGGACCACTATGGAGACTGCATACAAGGTTTGATCATTTTCGTTACCGACTCGTAGCGCAGCGGAAGTAGAGTCGATGACGATTGGCGGTGCAGATCCCCGCAGCTAGGATTTACAACCTCCCAACCGCGAGGATGTATACCCTCGTCTTCCCTTCGGACAGCCCTCCGGGAGGCGGTCGAACAGTCCCCCGGACGGTGTCGCGGACAGCCCTTCGGGAGGACCTTCGAAAACTCGAACGGTCACTCGGACAGCCCTTCGGGAGGACTCACAGAACCTGGACCGTCACTTGGACAGCCCTTCGGGAGGCACTCACGAACGGCCCCTCGGGCACTAAGATCGAAACTACGACCTCTCTACAGAGTTGCACACATACGGTGTCATCTATCCGGCAGGGCTTCGTCGTCCAGAACTAGTTCCCACCGGAACCCAGACAGCCTTTCGGCTCTGCAAAACTATTTTGCGGGGAGGGAGAGAGAAGCCAGATCATGCAATGGCACTTGTATGTGAGAAGGAGTGAGTGTGGAGGGCTGCCCCTCCACCTCTATTTATAGGAAATCCCAAGGGGTAGGGTGGTTTTACAAGAAAACCCAAAAGCACATGAATGAAGTCCTTCCACAAGGACCCAAATGTGAAACCAAGGCACAAGAGGGGGCTCCAAGGAGGAGCCCCCATGTGGCCGGCCACACCTAGGAGGGGCCCCCCCAAGGGAGCCTCATACATCCATGTCACCCCCCAAAAAATATCTTGGGACAAAACCCAAAATAATGGCTTTCCAAAAAGTAACCCAAAAAGCACTTTCACTATTCATGACGACATTTTTCAGCGTCCGTTCGAACTAAAAATATTTATGTGGGCTTAGAACATTTCCAGTACCCACTAAAATAATTTTCAACGCGTTCTGGAACAATTCCAGTTTAGTGATTTCATCTGCGAAAAGCATCTGAAGCGGTTCCGGCAGCTCCGGAACATTTCCGGTTTTTCTTCCAGAAAATTCCCAAAAGTTTCCAGAATGATTCTGGCACCCTCCAAGAATTATCAGGCATGTGCCGAAACCAATTTGACTTAATGGAATACCCCGAAACAACTTTTCAGTTTCACCGAAACTCATCTGGTGTTCTCTCTGCGGAACTTTTCCCTCTGTCCGAAACTTTTTCGGTGATTTTCTCTCAGACTCCCTGTCTAGTATTCAGTAGATAGATGACCCTTAAGCGTGTGACCCTATAGGTTCGGTGAAGTATAGACATGACACGGAACCCCTTCCGATCAATGATCAACATCAGAGCCGTGGACACCCATATTGACCCCTATACCCACACGAATGAATATTCGAGTGAACCTCCAGTTGCCATGTGCTATTCCTGTTGCTTCGCGATATGTTACAAATACCCGAGGTGAGACATGTTGGCATTCCCGTGGATCAACAACTTGTCCACTATGCTAGTTACCTCGTTATCGGTATTGTTCTCTTTTCTCGTTACCGTGTTCCGGCATCCCCGTGATCAAATCACAAAGTGTCTGGCCAGACGATGATGGATACCGTAACACCGAGAGGGCCCAGAGATATCTCTCCATCGTCGGAGGAGCAAATCCCAATCTTGAGCTATCAAGTTACTTGACATACTTTCCCATGAACCCGTAAGCCGCCGTAATAGCCATCCAGTTACGGATGACGTTTAACAAACCCCAAAGTTCATGAAGCAAGCATGCAGAAACTCGATACTCTCATGGTCTAAGGAATCATGCAAACATTAACCATCTCTGTGTTATTAACCATTAACTTGTGACGAAAGAATCTCATAGCATAACATCAATCGGGTCGATTCAACACAAATGTTCTTATAACATTGTGCCCTCAAAGTTGCTGGCATAGACATGCCCATGATCAGGAAAACAGAACCATCATGCAACACTTGAGCCAGTCATAGAGGCTTGACTAGGAATACATTTTATCGTTTATTATCCCACACGTGCATATGAGTCTTCCTCCAAGCCTCGTTTTATTTGTAGACTCGAGAATCATTGCAGTTATAGCATGGAACATAAACATAATTATGAACAGGGAGATAATCAATAACATTTATTATTGCCTCTAGGGCATATCTCCTACAGACTCCCACTTGCACTAGAGTCAATAATCTAGTTAATGCTAATGCACTTCACACCTGTGGCACACCGGTGTAAATATGCTTCGCATGTGGTATAGCCTGATGTCCAACGGATCTGACGACTTCAGCTCCGTGTGTATCTTTGCGTATCCTCGCGTTTTTACGCTTTCACAAAATTCATATTTTGTGTGGACTTGGCTTTGTATGTATGTGAATCACAGGTCGAACCTGGATTCCTCAGACTGAGTTATGGAGCAACTACCCGCAGTAGTGTCCCATTGACAAAAGCCATCTTGGAACCATACTAAGTTCATGAATGAACTATATGATTCAACATATTCTTTGTCGCTTTAAAAGCGGCAACATACTTCGCCTCTGTTATAGAATTCGCCACAGTAACTTGTTTGAACAAATTCCAACTAACTGTGCCACCAGATTGTGTGTTACACAAAACCCTCAATTTAAATCGAAAATCGCATGGAGCATGGATGAAGACTGTATCGATGTAACCTTTTACAACGAACTCTTCATGATCTCCGCTTGCGAGAAAACATGTCATCAGTGCTATTATAGTACTCAATGACCCTTTTTCACTGTTGTCCCATGATCAGTACTTTTGATCACTTTGGTATCTATACTCGCAACAACTTTGGGAGTATTGGACATATCTGGTTTGTTTTTACATACCATGGAATACATGATTAATCCAAACACAAGAGTGTGTGGAATCTCCATCATGTATTTTGCTCATCAGTGTTTTGGGACACCGAGTCTTGCAAAAACTCTTTCCATGTGACTTCGGCAAGAATCACTCCTTGAACGTTTTTAATGCTAAAAGGTTTAGCATCTTGTCAATATGTATCTTTGCTCAGCCCCATTAGGTAAATCTATCTCCATAGATCATCATGCCTAATATAAAGGCTATTTAGCCCAAGCACTTCATCGAAAAACTATTTTCAAATGAAGTCCTAATTCGTGTCAAGAAATTTATTTCCAATTAACAATGTGTCAAGCACACAATGTTTTTTAGAAATTTATTATGCTCCCACTTACTTTCTTGAATCACAAGCATCTTCGTTACCCATTGATGAAGTCAAACCCTTTTGACCATTTCATCAAAACACGAAGATTCCAACTCCATTATGCTCTCTTCTGTCCATTGCTGGAACTCTGAAGTTTGCACACTCACTAGCATCCTCTGGAATGACAAAATACCTTGGACTGTAACACATGCAAGTCCTTGGTTTCATTTCCATCATATGGAAATCCTATTGTCATCCATGTTTCATATCTCATGACTGAAATATGTATTAATTGCTAGTTCAACCCGAACCGACTTTAAGCATCGCTACGGTGAAACAACCTCATCGCAGTCAACTCCTTGAACTTGTTATTTCAACAAGTCGAGCTTTATGGATAAAACATTTTTATCCGTATCAGTTTTAAGTTCCATAAATATTCGTTAGACTTTAAGTCTTCCGAAAGGTGTATCAAGGTTTTAATCTTGAATCACTTATATAGAAACTAACTCGGGCTGTATTGGCATTCAGCCAATTCCGGAGTCAGGGCCCATCAACGCTTCCTTGTGTATCATAGGTATACTGTTGTCTGACAACAATATCTCGTCTGCACACCTGAGAGGTTTGCACGAGCCTTGCCTACGTGGTTTAGCTGCAAGTTTGACCGAAGTCCATACATTTTATTGTAGAGACTTCTGTATCAGTCGCAGTAGGAAACACTGGAATTACTTCCAAGGTCTCTTTCCTTTGACCTGATGACGGAGATACTGGTTATCTCGTCGAGTTGCATTATTCTCCCACTCACCTTTTTGAAAGAACCATTTTCTTCAAAAAGCATATCGTTCTTTGTGGCAAACCTATTTGCCTCGGTATAGTGAGGGAGGAATACCCAATTGCTTGGGATAACCTACAAAGTAGCACTTGTCTGATTTGGAATAGGTTTGTAACCTTTTACACAAGCCCCATATTCCAAATGTTAAGAAAAGATATAACATGGTTGGGCGTACCATACCATGGTGTCATTTCAATAGACCCGATGGAGCTCTTTTCAGTGTAAAAGCCGCAGTCTCTAAAGCATCACTCTTTAAAAGGGATAATGGCAAATTTATTTATGTCATCTTTGATCTTACCATGTCATAAATGGTTCGATTACATCTTCACGGACTTTCCACTTGCAGTGGTGCTCCGGGAGGTGCAAGTTATGAAACCCCTTTCACAACTCATCAGACATTCGCTAAACTTGTAACTCAAATATTCCTTTCTGCAATCGAATTGTAGAAACATAATTTTCTTGTTACAATAACTTCTACTTCATTTTTGAAAACCTTTCGAATGATTTCAAAAGATCCAGACTTATGTCCCATCAAGCAAATATCCATATATCTACTTGAGTCATTTCTGAAGATAGTAAATCCACTACTTGCAACATTTATCGAACTACACACATCAAATGTATGATCACCAATAAGTTTGTTGTTTGTTCCTTATGGCCTGTGAACGGTATTTCAGTCACTTCACTTTTCGGAGAAAAGTTGCAAGTGTCAGATGATTCAAAATCAAACGACTTCAAAATCCATCATAATGGAATTTTCCATGCGGGTTTCTCCAATGTGACCAAATGCAGTGCCACACTTGTGTGGTATTCTTTTAGTCTTGCGACATTTAGCGTCAGTGTTATGGATGTATCATATTACCATCAATATTCATAACATACGTCCCATCTTGGATGGAAGCATGGCCCTTCATGCTATTCATAATACTGAACAACAATTGTTCTTTTTAAGAACAACCCTTTTGCAACAAACATTTTGCAATGGGCTAGAGTGTATGAAACTCTAAAATGAATTATGAAAGTAAAAACAGAGATAATATATTATTATCATTTATTCATAACATGCATCTCATTCTCAATGAAAGTATGGCCCTTATGTTATTCATAACAACGAACATAAAAAGTTCTCTTATGAACAACCTTCTTGCAAGATTACTTTATGCAAAGGCTAGAGTTTGTAAAACTCTAAATGAATTATGAAAATAAATACAGACGGTAATACACCGATGGAAGGTATAGTAACATTTACTATGTTCCCTGTGTATACCTAAACCTCATTCCTGGCTAGTCTTTCAGGCCATAGTAGTTCTTACATCGAGTTGCAACAGAATGCAATCGAGCGGGTATCTCTATGATTAACTCACAATACCCAAGAATCAGTGATTAACAAATTAATCATAATTCCCAAGAACTATATCTTTGACTAGCCTTCTATACATCAAAAACTTGTATGACATTCATACATGAGCTGGATATTCCAGTCTTCTTTCTTTCTGCCATTATACTTCTAACAGTTTAACTTTTAGTATTTCTCCTACTCTCAGAAGAAGCACCCAACTTAAGAGTGGCGTTAGCCCCGGACTTCCTAGGCGTGAAAGTTTCACTAACACCCTTCGGACACTTCCTTTCTCTTTAAGTTGTTGTTTTATTCACCTTTCATCATATGACAGGCGTTCTTCTGGATCCCTCTCTTATCACTCTAATGCATAGTAAACTCCTTTACTAATAGTTTGCAAACAAACATTGCTTTGGATATCTCATATCTTTTAGCCTTTGTCTGTCTCTGAAAATAATTTTCAGATTCCATGAATATCACATAACTATCCAAACTTTCGAAGTTCGGGTCTCATGGAAGCAAACATATTGCACTTGACTGAAATGGAATTCTAGCTTTTGGATCGAAGGACGAGAGTCACATGATCCATAGCATAAGCGAGAGAATACCGAAAGTATGCGATAGGACAAAGTCCTTCTCGGCACTCTTGAGGACAATCCTCACATTACGTTACCAACCGTAAAGTTTTAACCAGATATTTAACAGCTATTCATTTTTAATAGGGAAGGTGGAAACGCGAGCCATTATTCTACAACTATTATGCAAACCACACTTAGACATTGTTCATAATTAATTGCACTGAGAATTAAACAAGTTAATTCAAACAGTGCGCTCCCACTCAAATCAATATCTCTCATAATTGATTGTGAGTGATACAAGACCCGCATTTCCATTCAACGCCATTGAACGAGATGAACACTGATGGCGCGAACTTCAATCGGTAGGCAAACTTGCCGATCACATCTCTATGTGACTCTTGTTCATCTTTCGATGGGCGTGTTCCGAGCTCAGGGAGATCCTTCCAGAACGTCAAGACAACCAAGTGATCTTGCTGCGAGGTCTCAACTCACCCGCCTCACACATCCCTAATCGTTCGTACCCAGGGAGATCCTGTGATACCCCGAAAAGTTAGGTGCCGTGACGGTGCTACACTTGGGAGAACACTAACTACTTGATATTTTTGTGAGAGATCACCCTAATAAAAAGCGACTACCGCGCAATCAAGAAGGGTGCATCATAAGGGATAAACATCTCAGGCAATTCATAATAGCATGATATGGTATAGCCCTTTCTGACGGAGAAGTCTTGTATTTCTTCGTCTTCGGCATTCGCGTCGGTGTTCACCTTCGCGAAGATTGCCACCACCTTGTCGATGCACCAGATAATATTGCTATCTCTATAGCTAATAAAATAATGCATTACAACAAGGTTGACACACAGGTCATTTAAAGTGCAATCATATGGCTCCAGCCATCATGCCGAATCATGACACGCAGGTCATGTTAATTAATTTACATCATATAGTCATCTCATACATAATCAAATTATTATGAACACTGCTATACCACATCATATGCACATGCAAACCCTCCTGCAAAACCAAGTTAGACGTCTCTAATCGGTTCATGCAAAAACTTGTTTTACGTGGCTTCTAAGGTTTCGAAACAAACCGAAGCTACCAACGTCCATCATCAAGTATGATAATTCAAGTCGCTAGATTAACTTTCCAGGGTGTATGAAAACCGAGATAATAAAATCTCGAGCCCCATACTAAACTTCGTCATACGCATGACCCCCGTGCAGATCATATCTGCATTGCCCTTTCGTCTGCGAAATTTCATCTTTCCTTTTAACTACAGTGGAATTCAATGAACTGTTAGCACTTCGTTGATCAATCAGGATCGCGGATTGCCAGAACATTGAAACTCCACCATGCTGTTATCAAGATCAGAAATATGCAAATTCCAGGGAAGCAACAAGAACATCGGGTAACAGATTTCATCTGCTACCCGCACAAATAATTTTCAGTAATAGAACTCATCTACTACCTAATTATATTGTGCAACACCCATACATCACTATGTATTCTAGATCGCAACCTGCATCTACGCATAGCACGGCTCTGATACCACTGTAGGGTAACGCAGCAGAAAACAAAAAAATTCCGACCTACGCACCAGCCCAGGACCACTATGGAGACTGCATACAAGGTTTGATCATTTTCGTTACCGACTCGTAGCGCAGCGGAAGTAGAGTCGATGACGATCGGCGGTGCAGATCCCCGCAGCTAGGATTTACAACCTCCCAACCGTGAGGATGTATACCCTCGTCTTCCCTTCGGACAGTCCTCCGTGAGGCGGTCGAACAGTCCCCCGGACGGTGTCGCGGACAGCCCTTCGGGAGGACCTTCGAAAACTCAAACGGTCACTCGGACAGCCCTTCGGGAGGACTCACAGAACTTGGACCGTCACTTGGACAGCCCTTCGGGAGGCACTCACGAACAGCCCCTCGGGCACTAAGATCGAAACTACGACCTCTCTACAGAGTTGCACACATACGGTGTCACCTATCCGGCAGGGCTTCGCCGTCCAGAACTAGTTCCCACCGGAACCCAGACAGCCTTTCGGCTCTGCAAAACTATTTTCACCGAAACTCATCTGGTGTTCTCTCTGCGGAACATTTCCGCTGTCCGAAACTTTTTCGGTGTCCGAAACTTTTTCGGTGATTTTCTCTCAGACTCCCTGTCTAGTATTCAGCAGATAGATGACCCTTAAGCGTGTGACCCTATAGGTTCGGTGAAGTATAGACATGACACGGAACCCCTTCCGATCAATGATCAACATCGGAGCCGTGGACACCCATATTGACCCCTATACCCACACGAATGAATATTCGAGTGAACCTCCAGTTGCCGTGTGCTATTCCTGTTGCTTCGCGATATGTTACAAATACCCGAGGTGAGACATGTTGGCATTCCCGTGGATCAACAACTTGTCCACTATGCTAGTTACCTCGTTATCGGTATTGTTCTCTTTTCTCGTTACCGTGTTCCGGCATCCCCGTGATCAAATCACAAAGTGTCTGGCCAGACGATGATGGATACCGTAACACCGAGAGGGCCCAGAGATATCTCTCCATCGTCGGAGGAGCAAATCCCAATCTTGAGCTATCAAGTTACTTGACATACTTTCCCATGAACCCGTAAGCCGCCGTAATAGCCATCCAGTTACGGATGACGTTTAACAAACCCCAAAGTTCATGAAGCAAGCATGAAGAAACTCGATACTCTCATGGTCTAAGGAATCATGCAAACATTAACCATCTCTGTGTTATTAACCATTAACTTGTGACGAAAGAATCTCATAGCATAACATCAATCGGGTCGATTCAACACAAATGTTCTTATAACATTGTGCCCTCAAAGTTGCTGGCATAGACATGCCCATGATCAGGAAAACAGAACCATCATGCAACACTTGAGCCAGTCATAGAGGCTTGACTAGGAATACATTTTATCGTTTATTATCCCACACGTGCATATGAGTCTTCCTCCAAGCCTCGTTTTATTTGTAGACTCGAGAATCATTGCAGTTATAGCATGGAACATAAACATAATTATGAACAGGGAGATAATCAATAACATTTATTATTGCCTCTAGGGCATATCTCCTACAATAGATACGTTGGTGAAGTATTACCCCACTACATGTTTGCTACGGTGGACATCACCAACGATGTAAAGGTGCTCAAGAATTCGGGCATCGCCTGCCAGAATCTTGTCGATATCCAGAGCCAATACAAGATCTGGGGCAGAAAGAAGCATGAGAAGGACTCACCGGTTCATCTCGCCGAGGCCATCATCGACCCCTACTACAGAGACATGAAGGATTGCTGCAACAAGGACAAGCGTGTCTGGCACTCGGCCTGGATGGAGAAACTCAACGAAGCTCACGTCGTGTACCCGGCCAAGGAGGTGTACACGAGCTACGAGATGTACAGTCAAATCGTTGACATGAGGAAGTGCCTCCTTCTTCCCCAAAACGGCCAGCGATCCAGCCGGAAGCAGAGCAATGTCAAGCGTCGTCACAACGAGAAGTAGATGATTAGATGATCGTTTCTCCTAATTTAGTGTGCATATAATTGTTTGCTTTGGTGTGTGCATATATTATGCGTGTAGTTATTTATGTAATTGTATGTTTAGTTTGTTTATGCAATCATGTTCTTATAAGTATATATGTTGATGTTCTGTAGACAGAGCGTAGATATTGTGCGGACAGAGCAAATCACATCACACACGGACTAAACTAGGGAACCCGTTCGTGATGATTTCATCAATCGCTAACAATTGTATACCAGCAAGCGTTTGCCCACAACATACAGGGCTTGTTAACAGGAATTGTCTGCATTGTTATCGGTCTTCCCACATATTTCTGATTACTGACATGTTTGCTGCATATCACACGCATCTTGTTATGTTAAACTGTTTCTGTTGTTTTGACTCATCATAAACAGTTCATCCGAGTGAACTGTATGTCGTCTATCGCACACACATCTTTATCTGGCTGACCATTTATGTTATGTTGGCTCATCGTAAACAATTCATCCGAATGAACTGTATGTCGTATATCGTACACATCTTGATCTGGCTGATCATTTCTGTTGTGTTACCTAATCAAAAATAGTTCATTCGAGTGAATTGTATGCCGTATATCACACACAGCTTGATCTTACTGATCGTTTCTGTTGTTCTGGTCATTGTAAACAGTTCGTATGGATCAACTGTATGCCATGTATCGCACACGCAACTCTAATCTGAATCGTGCTTGATGTCTCCGTCATTGGCACAGTTCGTCTTATTAGAGACGGTTTTATTATAACACCGTTTGCAATTAATGCATCGCACACAGTTTGGTCGAAGTATCTCTGATCCATGTGTCGCGTTTGGACCATCCCGCAGTAGTGTATACTTAGATAAGATGCCATAGTCGGTTCATTACAAACAGTATAGAACGATATACTTAGATACCTACATAGATAAACTGTCTTTATATTTAAGTAGATCTGGTTCAGTTTACAGAGATTGTCGATCATCGTAGGCCGTTCATGGTATAAAGACGCCACATTTACCACAACCATACCTGATGGCGATTATCAGAGTGGATCACTGAACATATAGTCTAAGATGGACTTTTCTGTTTTAATATTGTTAGCGTCAGAAGTGGACTAAAATCGTTTTCCTTGCTACCACTTTATAGTCTAAGTTGCTCTACTTGTAGAACGACAAAGAATAGCATGGAACATATAAATAGTGGCCATTACCATGGACCACGGGCATGATTTATTCTGCAGTGTTTTACAATACTACCTTGTATTCCCTCCGTCCTAAAATAAGTGTCTCAAGCTTAATACAACTTTGTACTAGAGTTAGTATAAAGTTGAGACACTTATTTTGGAACGGAAGGAGTACAATATTAGTACAACAGTAAGGCCCTGTACAACGGCAGGTGCTTAGACAGCTGCCTGAGAAAAAAAGCCGGTTTCCCCCCTTGAGACTAGATTACACGGGTGCTTAGAGAAGAGGCAGAAGCAAACTTTTGCTTCCGGTGCCAGCCGGTGTTTGAACAATAACTGCTCCTTCAAATCAGTGCATCCATCGGCAGAGAAAAAAAAAAGGCACGGCTAGCACCGCACACCAAGCACTCTACGTTGTGGAGCAACAAAATTTCCGAGAAGCAGCACAGCTAGCACTGGCAGACTGGCACCTGCGTTGTACAAGGCCTAAACAGCCAATACACCATCCAGGTCTTACAAACAGTTGCACACACGCATATAATGAAGAAATACATCTTTAGTGTAGAAATTGCCAACTTGATAATTAGTTCATCCACGGATATCAAGTTGGTGCCCATGGTCCTTTGTCTTAGGTTCATCATTATGGCCTGTTATAAGTTGGTGGTTTGTGGTTAATCCCATGAAAATCACCCACGGAGACATCACGGTGGGACTCTATGGTAGTGGTAGTTTCAACATTTGCTATTTCGGCACTATAGGTCACACCTCCTGCATTGGTCGCACCAGAAACATGCCCGCCAAGGGATGAACTCATCCCGCTAAAGGATGCCTTCTGCTCTGCATTCATCACTTTGCGAGAGAATACAGCTTGGCTCTGGTGTGCACCGCCCTCCAAGACATTGTAGGAGAACATAATTGCCAGGACAAGTAGTAGGCCAACAGTGTTTCTCTTTTCCATTTTCCGTCTGGATTAGTTAACACATTTTTTGTTAGAGTATCTAATATGTGCATGCAATTAAGCGAGAAATCAAGGGAAATAATTTCATGAATAGGAGCCTAGCTATATGCTACAAGAATATTGAAAATAGAAAGTCAAACGAGGAAGGGTTGAAGATCATGAGTCTTTGTAGACCTTCAAGATCAGATTATATGTATCTATAGAGGCGTAAGGGACTGTAACAAAGAGTTTACTAAGAGTGTACATGAATGAATTGCTTAGTTGTTGGTTAACCATGCATTAATTTGGAGATTATATAGCTTTAATAAAGTGGTTTTCAAAGTTATCTCTTGAAAGATTTTTTTCCCCCCATTCTAGAACCTAGCTAAGGGAGTAAAGATCCTATATGATCTAACAAGATAAATTTCAAGCATGTTGGTTGGAAGTAAATTGTGCAAGTTCAAATTAATGTCTTGCCTATTACTCAAAAACAATGGAGCAAGCATTTGCATAGAATGATAAATATTATTTATTGATTCTATTTCTTAAAACTCCCTATGGTGACACACAATTAAGTAAAACACATGGTGAATTTTCAAAGATATTACTCTAGCCATTGGTCATAATTGTAAGCACAAATACCTCTCACAACTACTTAGTTTTTGTGAACACGCATGTATTAGTTTGTTTCTAATTGGACAACATAATCTTTTCTCACTGCATGCTTTTGATAATCATGAGATCCCGATGTTGGAGCTTACTAAAAATGAATTATATGTTACTGTATTACACAACAATATAGAACACATGCATTAAATCAAACATGAGGAAACGTTATGGAAACTTACATGTTTCAAGCAACTCCCTGCTAGCAAGTATGTAACACTCGGAGCAGTTAACATACCTATATATAGGAGAAAGACTCAAGGTATAACTTGACAATAAAGATAACCATCTCTTCTATAGGATAGTGGATGTCGGGCACGCGCAACTTTTACATGAATAATAATCATAGACAAAAATCAAATTATCTTTGACATGTTCAGGGGAAGCTGAAGTGGAACGCATAATTTGTAACCAACATGACAACAAAGTTATACAACTGCGCTCTTACCGAACAAGCACTTCGGTTTGTCGGGATTATCTGAAGATATTGTTTATTCCTTGTATATCTTTTCATTTTCCTGCATGTAGTTATATTTAAAAATTAAAATGCTTTTCACTGTTAAACCGGTTGGTTAATTAATTATATTTCCAAATGGATGGGCAACTGGTCATCATGGTTTTAGCACACCTAGACATACTTATTATTCGTCGTTACTCAAAAGGAAAAGGTATTTGTTATTGTCTTGAACAGCTTTGAGAAGATAATTAAGTAGCCTCATTCTACACCATTGGATATGGTATATATCATGATTTGCTAATATATTCTATGTTCTAGGAATATATCATCATAGGTCGTAGATATTTACTTTCCCCTTATCAAAATATAGCATATATAATGCCATGATCGCTACATTTAACTTTCTATGCATCCCGCAAAGTTACCTAAACACTACTTGTGCATGTAAATTCAACCTTCTTATCTTTGAAAGGAAAAAATACAACCTTCTACACATGCACATATTATGTGGCATCCGGTAACAAAGAATAAAAGTGTAGCTAGCTTGCAGTGGTCACCATAAAACCCTACCCGAGACGAGCTATCAGATCTATCTCTTAAACCTTCATTACATATCTAGATATATTACCACAGATGGTTCATTTACAAACCGCATGGGACCATATATATAATGCCTCAGACAGTTCAAAAATAAATAAATGTCTAAGATATATATACGTTGAGAATCCGTCTTTAATATTTAGTACATCTGGTTCAGTTTACGGAGATTGTTGATCATCACAAGTGGTTCATGATGCAATGATGACACATTTTAGCACAGCCGTCTCTGGGTACATTGAATACAGTCTAAGATGAGTTGTCTACGATGGTTCATCAGTAGTGTTAGCTGCAGAGATAGGCGGGGTCATTTCTTAGCTAGGTACCACTTTGTTTATCTTGTTGTTGTTGAAGTACTACCAGGTCGGGTTTCACCAACCATGAAGGTAGCAAACAGCATCAAGTATGCTTGTCAGCTTGTGAAGTCTCCTAGCTAATTGGTTTGGATGAAGGCACGCACATCACTAATTCTAGCTAGAAAGGTCTTATAGCTGATGAGACAAAATCATCTCTCCAATAACGCTATCCCCATCCTATACCATTTCTTTCAGTATAGCAATTGCCATTATGCTTCATAGCTAGGTAGACCTTATCATTCAGTATATATTGGTTGGCACTTAGTGCTCATGTTTTCCAACGAACGCTGTCTTATATTGCAAGAAAAATGTTGGTGTGCATGTGACTTTCACAAACATACATAGCCCATTTCTATGCTGATACCAAAAAGTAATTATTTCTTATGAGAAATAGCTCATCAGCCGTTGTCTCTTGTCCATCTAGTACACTACGTATGATATCATGATTTGCTAGCATATCTAGAGCGATCATGATCCCTCCATGAACATAATTAATATACCTTGCAGTGTACTTTGCTTACAAAGAATCTTATGTTGGCACAGCTCATGATTTTTTAGGAATGCTATCAGTGTATTAATTAATAAATATCATCATTGATTCGGAAAAATGTTTAAAAAATAGTTTAGAGACCCTCAGTTTGCGATTGATTTTTTATTTTATGTTTTGCGAATAGGATGCAATTGATATTAATAGAAAAGCAGGCTAATAGATAAGTTTGATTCAAAAGTACGATGGATCTACTCTTATACCACTCTTACCTAATTCACACAAGTCCTTCGTTATCTTAATTATATTCTCGCATTGGTAAAAAAAATTATTCACATAGTCAAAACCATTATATATCAAGCGAATCATTTTAATTGGTTATTCAAATTTAATAAGAGTCTTTTTTTAGTTTAAAATTTCAAGAGAAATTCTGAGAAAAAGTACCTGCTTTAATGGCCCCGCCAACTGCGCACCGTTGAAGTTTAGATGTGAGCAGACCAGCAAGTAGGATTCCGTGTCTCGCACCTTGGCTCACTCTTTTTGTGTGGTTACTGTTTTATATATTGTATAAGGAATAAATAATTTTTAAATAAAATCATGAACTGTTTTTAATGCCTTAGCATTTTTTATAAATTTTTAAAATCTTTGGTCATTTCTAAAATTCATGTACAGTTTTAAAATTCTTGAAACTTTTCTAAATTGGTGAATATTTTTTATAATTCACAAACAACTTTCAAATGTGGTGAATATTTTGAAAATTCATGAGTACTTAAAAAATTGTTAATGATTTTCACTACTAATAAATGTTTGTTTTCATTCCTGAATATTGATGAATCCGTGAACATTTTTTAGTTTAATAAAAGTTTCTAAAACTCATAAATATTTTTAATTCATTAACATTTTTAAAATTTGTGCGTATATTTTAAATTTGTGAACATTTCTAAAATGTATGAACTTTCTAAAATTGATAAATATTTTTTTTAGAATTTGTGAACCATTTTTTAAATATCAGAAATATATTTTTATTCCTGAACACTTTTTCTAAATTCGTGAAACATATTTATTTGTGATATAGAAAAGGCTCCTGATTTTTCGTTAAAAACCAGCTCAAAAACTGAAGTTGGCGCTCTACTGTTTTGATACAGTGCGAGCGCTATGTCACGCATTAAGCAAGACCGTAGCAAGCTCTCGCTGAAGGTTTTCCCACCCTCCGCGTCTTATTAGGCCGGCCCATTCCCATGCACATCTCTACTACATAAAAAAAATAAGGTTTCCTCTCCCTTAAAAGACCGTTTCACTCCGCTACCTTCGTCCGTCCACCCACCAGCCTTGGCTACTATTTTTCCCTCCTCCAACCAAAGTCCACTCCACCGGTTTTTATTCGTCCATCCTCCCTAAACCGGTTTAGCCTCACCCCTTCACCAATAAATATAAATTGCATACCTTTTCTTTTCATCCTACCATATATCACACCACATCCCGCACGCTGGTTGATCACACCAAATATTACATACCTTTTTATCCCATCCTACCATGAATCACACCAAATTCCATCCTACCATGAATAATAAAATCACAAATAATAAAATCACGAAAAGAGGGCTAACAAGCAATCTCTTTCCTAACAGCCTGAGACATACACAACTACTTTGGTTAACAAAATTAATTCGTGATCACTTTTCTAACAACCTGTGACATACAAGTATAAATAAAATCACCAAACACGATGGACCCGTGATTTCTTTCCTAACAGCCTGAGACATACACAACTACTTTGGTTAACAAAATCAATCCGTCATTCTCCCTTTCAGCTTCATACTTACCCACTTCGATCCAATTTTCCTGGAATAGTACGTCGGCTGGCGGGACGATTGAGATAAGCTGCACGCACACAACTACAATGGCGGACATGTAAGTCTAATGACGCCAAATTAGCTTCCGTCAACACATTATGAACACCAAATATTTTCTATTTCTTCTTTCACGCCAGATGGATGAAACCTGAACAACAATCTCATGAGATGATGCATTTCCAGGGTGCGATTTGTACCGTGCTTGCCACTGCTCTTCTGCTGACGACGCCTCCGGTGCATTTTTCGGCACGGGCAGCCTCACCTCTCCACGCCGCACACACCACGCCGCTTCGCGCCCTGGACACCTCCCCCATCAAAGCCACCGCGCCTAGTACCTTGCCACTACTCAGCTGAATCGACATGGTCGTCGCCGCCTCAGTCTCTGTGCTCCCAGCCACGTCCATCTCCCTCTTAAAGCCATCGCGCCGCAGTCCCGGCCATGCTACCGCGCTGCGGCCGCTGCCGCCGCCGCTTTCTTTCCGTGAAAGTCGGGAGTGATTAGCGGAAATGATGCTAGGGTTCCTATTTTTTACTGATGACTAATTTTTTTATGTTGTTTAGGGATTTATAAAATGTATAAAAATTATATTAATCATGGTGGACCTTGGTTATTTCTTATAAATGAACAAAATAAAAACTCTCTAGAGCGGGTTGTTTTAGCACCTGAAAATGTTAATATTTAATAGGCCTCAGTTTTATCTGTATTTACAGTAGATTAAGCCTTCATACAAATGTGGAATTGCCAAGATTTTTACCAACGACTAATTTTATGCTATTTCAGGATTTATAAATGTAACAGTTATACTAATGTGTGTGGACCTTGGCTATTTCTTATAAATGAACACAATAAAAAAGAACAAGAATGAGTTGTTTTAGCACCTGAAAATGTTAAGATTTAATAGCCCTCATATTTGTAGTACTCACACACATCAGAATCAATCGTTTATTTATCTATCTCAGGGTCAAGACTTGGATGGCAATGGGTACCCATTACCCACGTACCGTGCGGGTAAAAACCCTATTAGGATAAGGGTATGGGACAAAAAGTTACTCATGGGTATGTAAATAGGACAAAAAGTTACCCTTTGTCATGAGTTTGTGAACTTAAAAATGTATGACTATGTATTTCTATTTATGACTATGTGTTGATGGTTTGATTTGTTGTTGTTTACAAGAAAGTGTTGATGTTTATAAAATGTGTTGTGTTTATGATGTGTTGTTATCTATAAGTATGTATTGATATTATTATGTGTTGTTGTTTATAAATTATGGTCGTATCTTGTTGTTTATGATTATGTGTCGCTCAAATTGATGTTATGCAAACATGGGCATTTTTACCCGCGGGTACCCATTTACCCTGTCGGGCAACGGGTGTGGGAAAAATTTGTACCCACTAGCGGGTATGGATACGGGTGATGGGCAAGCTTAAATGGGACGGGTAAGGGTATAGGGTTGCTCCACCTGTACCCAAACCCTGCGGGTGCCATCCCTAGTCAAGAGAACCCTACAAATGGTATGTAGGCAACTAACTCCTTCTTAAGATGAATTCAAGTGCGTATAATGAATGTAACTAAGTTAATAACTCATACATAAATATGTGTTTTTTCTTGTTATATGTAGACATTGTTGACAACATCAATGATTTTGTAAATGATGGACACACAACATCCATCGTTCAACCACAACCGATAGATCAGAAAGAGCTAAGGAGGCAATGGGATAGGGACCAATATGCACAAATGAGTATCGATAAGAAAAATGAACTACTAACAAGAAAACGTGTTACCTATCAGCAAAGGAAATTAGTGGCGGGTAAGTATTGCACATTTAACATGACAAAATATATATCAAATAGCACTTAATGATTAACATTATCATGTTGTTTTATCAAAGAAAATCGAAACTATGCGTGCCAAGGATAGGGCATGCAAAGCCAACATGACTCCCAAGCAAAAGATTTCAAATAAGGCTCTTCGCGCGTTAAGGCGCAACACTCTGAGCAAAGAATCCATAGCCATGGAGAACCCATCATTTATCCCTGAGTTTGTTCCTAATAGTGTGGATGCATCTCGTCCTCATGATTGGTCTATTCCTGAGGTTAACGGGACCCCCATTTATATCAATTTGCTTCAGATCAAATGTCAGGTGTGGAGACCGCTGATATGCATGATAGTGGTATATCATGGAGAAAACATGTAACACCTGGTGAAAGGCATGCATTGCTAAGTCTTCGAAACGAAGCATTTTATGAAAATAGTAAGAAGCATACGACAACATCGGCGGATGCAAACCCCTCGATGACCATGGAGGGCGCCAATTGTACTGAACGACCAACACAATCAGTCATCATTAACAAAGGTAATGTTCATTTTTTGATTGTTCTATTGCTCTAATACAGGTTGTTCAGAATTATGTTAAACATACTTTCATTATGTATTCACAGTAACTATGACTCCAATGCCCGAGACTGTTCAAATACATCAGACATGCTCACAAGCCAATGAAGATGGTATATTTTCTAATTATATTCACTCCACGGCCTAATTGAAACATGGGCTCATAAATAATTATATGACAGGTGACAACGAAGGCGTCATATTGGAGGAAGACTCCGAAGATGAGGAAGGTTACATGTTCGCTGGACACGGTAATTTGTTCATGTTCCACTTCATCGTTCGCATATATTCCGTGCCATAAAGGTAATGTGCATGATTTTTTATACTCCCTCATGTTGTTAACTACCATTTCAGAAGAGAACACCGATGTGGATGTGGAAACATACGAGGTTGGTGATGACGCTGCTTCAGTTTCAAGTGTCCCAAATCCATATGATATAGTGTACAACAGTCCCAACTGACACTGCACATGCTAAAGCCCGCTGAGGACTGTAAACACTGTGGTGCAAAGAGGTTTGAGCATGAGACCAATGGGTTTTGCTGTCGTAATGGGAAGATCAAACTAAAAAACCATGATACACCACCCAAGCTCATGAGGCTTTGGACGAGTGCAGACCCTGATGCTAGGCATTTTCGTGACAACATGAGGTTTTTCAACAGTCATTTTTCGTTTACCGAGAGCGGCGACAGAGAGGACGGGCTCGCGTGCTCCCGCGACGCGTTCCAGTGGGACAGCGACATCCGAGTATTAAATGCAATCGTATGAAGCAAGGAGCGATACGTCCAAGCAAACAGTTCTATACGGCCACGGCGCCGTGATAATTAAAGGAAACGTGACGGGGCACTCTGTCTGTTCCGTTGGTACATGTATTTCTATTAAGAATACCAGTAAGTTTGTTTAGATGACAGCATGTAATGCACTCGTATGCTGTTTTTATCTAGTATGTGGTTTGAAAAAATTGTAAGACTATCAACTGACCATGCCATGCGCCCAACAAGTTGTTGAAAAAAAGCATTACCTCCTGCATTACGATGGAGTACACCTTCATTGCAGATGTGAGTTGTCCGCCGCGATCTCATCATGAAAACAAACAACAAAAGGGTCCGTCCCTACCCTGGCATACACCAGAACAATGGTTCTAAAATTTGAGATCACCCACATCCGGAAAATAGTCCAAGAACGACACTGAGCATGGCTGCAAAACAAACATCCCTTCCGTTTGAGAGCATACTTTGAAACATCGAAAATTAAACACTGAAAACATAAGACCTAAATTTTTGAAAAAAGAAAAGAAAAAAAACGTAAATAACATCTGATGATTCATCGAAATGAACAAAAAATTGTCCAAAAAAAAACTTTGATATGCAAAAAGGCAAATTATCTAAATCGATGGACAAATACATACGTAAAAAAAAAGACGAAGCATACTGTCAGCTGTTTACAATTGTCGTTCAATGGATCTCCCCCTTAAACGCTACTCCAACGGCTAAAAAAATCTACTTGGTCAAAAAAATATGTGTGCCTCTGTGAACAAATCACAAAAAATTATGCATGTGTTTTTTCATATTTTTTACATCATAAACTAATGGAGGACCTAAATTACGCAGTTGAAATACCGTAAAACCTCTAGTACAAAATCAAGAAACTCTGTTTTCCCAAAAAAAAAAAAAAAAACACTTGCTCTTCACAACTACATCTAAGTTACCACAAGAAGGCATCACAAAATACAATAAACAAGATGTTTCACATATAGATTTTTAAAAATAAATAAATAAACCTACCATACACGCAACTACACCCGCGTGGCAAAAACCAAAAACACAAAAATGCTTTCTCCACCTCACAACTAGAGTGGAAGAAAACACCTTCTCTCTTGACATATGACCATGCGACGATCATCATCCCCCCTATGAATATCATCATCACAATGTATACTCGACACGGCAGAAATATATATATGACCCACCGGGGTAGATGGTATCACATTTTGGAACAAGTATTAGCAAAACCTGTTTTAAGAGGATTTTTAGGAAAACTAGTTCTAAATTGTTGCTATGTTAAAGCTGATTTATAGGATACCTTGTTTGGACTTGAAAAGTTCAGATAGTACTGATGTAAATCGATTTTCGTCTCTGAGTTCCTTTCGTCCGTGATCTCTCTTCCTCGACGAGCACACATGCATGCACGTGAACTCCATGGTACTAAAATGCGGCAAGCACGGTGATGCTCTTGAGTACGCGTTATCTTTTTGATGGTGTGGCTGCAATAGCATTAGCAACACATACAGCGAGGGCTCGCCAAAGGCGGATGTGGCGACGGCGACCATGGGCAAGGCCCGGCAGCGGTGGCCATGGAGAGGGTTGACAGTAGAGGAGGCGGAAGCGGCGATGGCGACCATGGCCGAGGGCCTGCAGTGGCGGAGGGCGGAAGCGGCAACAGCGACTATGGCCGAGGGCCGGCAGCGACGGAGAGCAGAAGAGGCAACAGCGACTATAACCGCCTGATCGTCTAACACCACGGTCCGCTCTCACGGCGTCTCAGGCCGTCACGTACACACAATAAATATCCCCTCAACCACCACAGCTAATACCGCGTACGTCCCACATCCCGAGCCGAACGAACGCACGACGATACAGAGAGCGCGCGAGCTCGTCCACGCCAAGCAATTTTCGCTCGTTTACCTCGCTATATTGTCACCTTGATAGTGATACCACTAACACATCAAAGCATCCCATCTACACGTTCTGTGCCATGGACAAATGTACCACAATATACGTTCATTTGGCACACAAGATGGTTTGGAGCGTAGTCATCTCGAGATTTATTTCTATGATGACGACCCCAGTTTAGAGCACAGGTATGTAGCTGTCGGGAAGAGCAACACCAAAAAGACAAAGAAGTAATCACACGGTTGGTCAACATACTTCGTGGCAACCCATACTCTGAACATCTTTGATATATGGGACAAGTGGAGAATGTTGATGACTATGTATAACACTTTCGAAGTAGCTGCTGTGTGGGTGGAGGAGAGCGAGCACCGAAGAAAGTTTGACAATAGTGTCGTCATGCATGGGAGGAATAGACAGAGATACGGCATCAGGTCCTATCATGGATGCTATGACCCATTGTCCTACCCTCTATTCTTCCCTAAAGGCGAACCTGGATGGCATACCGATATCCCGAAGGAAGGTGTGTCCTATAATACTGTGATGGCAACTCGTGCAGCTCGTCTAGCTCGTGGTGATAACAATATGAGTCCTCCCATACCCCACCCGGTGATGATGATATGATGCAGGTTAGTGATCAAATTAGTTATTACATCTCAACTTGATACTTTGCAATATGATCTCCTGTTTATTACACCACTCATTTTAATTCCCCATTCAGCTTCTGGAGGCAGACTATGTGTGTCCGTGCGGGACTCCTAATGCTACAAATTCCAAATGCGTCCTAGGATATTCAACCCAATCCTACATGGCGAGCGCCTTTTCTAGCAGTTTGCGATCGACACATATATCAAGATTGAGAACTCACGATTGGACTATATGGGGTCATCAAGATACAATAAGGGCAGACTTGTACCAATGCTTAATGGACAGCTTGCATGACGGGGAGGGCAGGGCGGATGCTGTTGGAAAGCGTAGAGTGTTGTCTACATCATTTATCGGTGGTCCATGGGACAAGAGGCGTCGCTACATGGATGCTATGGCCTTGGTGCGGAAGTACGGCAAGACTGATATCTTCCTTACAATGACTTGCAACCCAAACTGGGATGAGATCAAGCACGAGCTCTACCCTGGTCAAACACCTCAGGATCGTCTAGACCTCGTTGTGCGTGTTTTTAGGGCAAAACTGGAGGAACTCAAGAACAAGTTGCTTCATAAGGACATCCTAGGCAAAGTGAGGGCCTATGTGTATGTGGTGGAATTCCAAAAGAGGGGCCTTCCCCATGCCCACTTCCTTCTCATCATGGAGGGGCGATACAAGCTCACGTGCCCTGAGCAGTATGACCGTCTTATCTCAGCTGAGCTCCCAAACATGAAGAAGTACCCAGAACTGTAAAAGATGGTCATGAAGCATATGATGCATGGCCCCTGTGGTGCTTTGAACCCTAACTGTCCATGCACAAAGGGTCGTCCTACTTGCAAAAATCACTATCCCCGCCCTTTCAATGCGGCTACCTTACAGGGCAAGGACTCCTACCCTCTATACAGAAGACGTGCAGATGGTCATAAAGTAATGGTTCGAAAGGAATGGCTAGATAATAGGTGGGTCGTCCCATACAACCCTCACCTCCTGAGACACTTCAATTGTCACATCAATGTTGAGGCATGTGGAAGCATAAAGGCCGTTAAGTACCTATTCAAGTACATATACAAGGGCCATGATCAGGCATCTATTTCTGTGAGTGAGGCTGATAAGGCAGAAAGCAATGGAGACATAGATGAGATCAGACAGTATAGGGACGCCAGGTGGGTGACTCCTCCGGAAGCCTTATGGAGGATATATGGCTTTGAATTGAGTAAGAACTCCCCACCTGTGATGCAACTACAACTCCATCTTCCAAACATGCACATGGTATCATTCAAAGAGGGCCAAGACATCCAACAAGTAGTCAACCGTGAAGGTGTTGAAAAGTCAATGCTAACAGAGTACTTTGAGGCAAATAGACTACATGAGGAGGCTTGTTGCATCTTGCACAGGGACTTCCCTGAATGGTATACTTGGCAGACAGGTAAGAATAAATATTGGAGAAGAAGGCCACGCCACTTAGGTGGACAAGTTGGAAGAATCGTGTCGGCTCATCCAATAGAGGGGGAACGCTATTACCTACGGGTCCTTCTAAGCCATGTCACTGGGGCCACCTCCTATGATGACCTAAGGACGGTTAACGGAGAGATCCTACCAACCTTTCGTGAAGCTGCAGAGAGAAGGGGATTAATCGAAGGGGACAACACATTGGGTGAGTCCCTTACAGAATCTACATTGTACGAGATGCCATCATCTCTATGAAGGCTCTTTGCAACAATATTGGCATTTTGCGAACCAAGCGATGTGCGAGCACTATGGGAGAAGCACTTTGAGGCAATGTCAGAAGACTACCGCCGCAACAATCCATCCACAGTTGTAGTTGAGCAAATGGTTTCGATAGATATCAGGAATATGCTACAGTCAATGGGCAAGGACATACATTCATTTCCTCTTCCTGATATCGATGAGGAGTATATGACAGTGCCACTGGTGTGCCAAGGGAGATATTCGAGGAGTCCACCATCGAGCTCAACCCTGAGGACACAAATCTATCAGACTCGTTGAATATGGATCAGGGGCCGCATACGATGAAATTGTGTCTGCTATTGATGGTGATAAGGGTGGTGTGTTCTTCATGAATGGACCCGGAGGCACCGAGAAGACTTTTCTGTACAAAGAACTACTCGCAACTGTACGTGGGCAAAAAAATATTGTTGTAGCAACAACTACATCTGGTGTTGCGGCTTCCATAATGCCCGGAGGTAGAACATCTCATTCACAGTTCAAGATACCGCTGAGCATTGATGATGGTGGGCTTTGTAGATTCACTAAACAGAGCGGCACTGCCAAGCTCCTACAATCAGCTTCTCTCATTATTTGGGATGGTGGGCTTTTCTTTTTCTTCTTCTTTATGTTTCTTTTTTTTTCTTTTGTTTTGTTTTTTTCAATTTTTTTTACCTTTTTTAATGTTTGTCTTTCTCATAAATCATTCAGAACTTCAGAAAATATTTTCATTTTCAAAATTATGTTCCAAATTTTAGAAAAAATTACGCTTTAGAAACATTGTTTAGAAGTTCAAAAAATGTACCTTTGTAATTTTTGTTCACAAATTTAAAAAATGTTCTTGATTTTCAAAAATTGTGCGCATCTTTGAAAAAATGTTTGTCATTTCCAAATTTATTTCTGGGGTTTCCAAATTTTGGTCATAACTTCATAAAATATTCCAGTTTTTCTAATTTTATTCACAAATCCAAAAAATGTTCGTGATTTGAAAAAAAAGTTCGCAAATTTGAAAAATGTTTGCTTTTTCCAAATTTTGTTCAGGTTTTCAAAAATTGTTCAGAAGTTCATAAAATATTACTTGTTTTTGAAGTTTTCTTCACAAAATCAAGAATTGTTCATGATTTACAAAAATGGTTCTCAAATTTTAAAAAATGTGTGGAGTTATCCAAATTTTGTTAAGTTTCAAAAAATGTTCGCATTTCAAGTTTTTGTTCAAAGTTTCAATAAATGTTGTCTTTTTCTAAAAATGTTCATGTTTTTAGAAAAACATTAAAAAACTCATGTGTTCTAATATTTGCTTTCTTAAAATCGCGTTCGAAATACCAAATAATATTTTGCATCTATCGCCACTCACCGTTCTTATAAGCCATCCTGCACTTTTAGAGAGCGAAATTACGTGTACCACTGGTTATGTACCACTGCTTACTACCTGGAGGTGCCGAGTTCGAATTGTCGCTCATCCAAAGTTTTTAGGTATTTTATATGTGAGTGCAACTACTTAAAAGTTTGCGCTGCCTATGGTTCATGAAAGGTCTTTAGGTGCATTGGTTGGGGCACGAAAAGATTAGTCACTTGTCGCGATTTTGAACCCAGGGGGCATCGGTTTTCCTCTTTTTTCGCATCGCTGGGTTCGCTACCTGGCCGGCCTGTTACTTCGACGCCCTTGTGCGAAGCGCCGCCAGTCTGCCACAGAATGTGGCAGATAGGAGGTCCCTTAGAACCCTGGTCTGCAGGGATATCGCTAGCGCTGCTAACAACTCCGCCAACTCCCATTCGTGGTAAGTAGTAAGGGTACGTCCTACTTGAGGCGATTCGAGTTATTTTTTTATTCATTTTCTTTTGTTTCTTTTCTTTTTTCTTCTCCATTTTTTTCATTATTTTTTTGCATTTTGTTTCTTCATTTTTTTCATTTTCCTTTTCTTTTGTCTATTTTTTTTCGAATTGCTTTGTTCTTTTTGGTTATTATTCTACATTTTTTGTATATGTCAACAACATTTTTCTAATACACGTCTAACGTTTTCCCAATACAAATTAAACTTTTTTTCTAAAAACACATTTAAAATTTTTCAAGTGCTTGAATAATTTTTTCAAATACAAGATTAACATTTTTGAAATACAAGATTAATATTTTTTGAATACATGGTCAATAGTTTTTCTATACTTAAAAACAATTAATGCTTGATTCACAGTTTTCAAATAAAAAGATTAATATTTTTTAATACATGTTCAACATTTTTTCTATACACGTTTAATATTTTCCAAATGCTTGAATAACATTTTTCAAATACTTATTCAAGATTTTTTCAAATGCTCGATTTACATTTTTATATACATGATCAATTTTTTTTATCAATTTTTAATATATGGTCAACATTTTTTCTGTACACATTTAACATCTCCCAAATGCTTGATTACATTTTTCAAATACTTGTTCAGCATTTTTTTTCAAAATTTCTGATTAAAATTTTTATATACATTGATAAAAAAATCATCACTTTTTTAATACATGATCAACAATTTTTCTATTTACATTCAGCATTTCTCCGAATGTTTGATTAACATTTTTCAAATACTTGTTCAACATTTTTCTTATACCTATTCAACATTTCTCAAATACTTTGTTCAACATTTTACCAAAAATTTTGTAGAGTGCTTTTTGTAATATATATGTATATATATATATTTCAAAGATTTTGAAGTGTAAACAAAAATACAAAATAAAGCAAAAAAGAAAACATATAACAGTTTAAAAAAAAGAGCTTGTAGCTTGCCGCACGTGTGGGCCGGCCCATCTCGGTCACCCGTTCAGCAAGTCCGAAGGTGGACTCGCTGAAGGCGAGACATAGGGACGCCCTCGATACAAGGCCTAGCAAAGGAAACTGCCCAAAACTAGAGGTGGGCACATCCCATGTACAACTCTAGTTAGCTTGTACTACCTCCGTCCTGATTTATTGGTTCTCTTTGTATGTTGTGCCAAACTTTGCAACGATATAATTTTTGGTGACATGCATTAAAATTTTGTTAGTAAAATCTATGATCAAAATTTGACACAAAATACGAAGATGAACAGTAGACCAGGACGGAGGTAGTACCAAGAAAAACCGGAGATGTCGCTCAATTCTCAGACCCAGCATTTGGATGGCCCAAGGCCAAACGGGCCAGGATCAGTGAGACTGACACCGGCCCCGAGAAAGCCCCTCCTTCCTGTAAACACATAACACCGCCCGTCGCCGTCGCCGACGTGGTCTCCCGTGGCGGCGGGGCACGCCGGCCTCTTAGGTCGCCGCTCTCACCAAGGTAAGGAAGTGTCCCATATACACCGTCGGTCTCCGGTCTCCTCTTCCTATAATCGAGTGATGAAATGCCGTTGCTTACCGTGCGGCTGCCACCGATTTATCCTCGCTTGGTTGCAACCATTGTTTCCTGCGATTAGCTGAGCACATCTTTTCTCAGTACTGAGTTGTTGTCCTCGTTCTGGTTCCCCGGCGAGCTGAATCCCTCCTTTTTAGCTGCCCCTGCGTTTCCCTGAATAATAGTGACGGGGGGATTGATGCGGATCTGGATTCAGGGGCTGTGATAGCGTAGTCCGTGGACTGAAGATTGGACCCCTGTATTTTGTCTTCTGTGTGGAAATGGGACGGGTAATGTTTATTGCCACCACAGCTTCTTGTTCAGCTGAACAAAATTATAGAATCCTTGCTCAGTTTTGTGTGAGATAATGGTAAACAGAGTCTACGGTAATCTCAGAGTTATTGTGGGCGCATAGCAGCCAGTTATACTAGGCTGTAGCCATGCCCAACTACAGATTTCTCGAATGATTGCTTAACACTGGTCTGAACTATGCCAAGACACTTGTTGTGTCATTCGCTCTGGGTGGGGTGAATAAAGGTGCCATGTCAAATCATCAGATTATGGTCAATGCTGAGAGTGGTTCCCCATTAGATGAGTGCGTGGAGGTAAATTATACAGATAGCATGCCAAATTTCTTTTTGACCATCTAATTTGATTTCTGAAAATAAGATAAGGAAGTCATTCGCCTATCATATCTTTATTTCTCGTGTAAAAAAATGCTTAGAATAGTAGTAAGGTATTGTAAATTGGAGTCTTACTGAACTAATGTTCATATGGAATTGGAAAATTCTTGTTTTTTTTTACCATAAGCCAAGTGTATAATTTTGTTTAGAAGGAGCAAAGAATCACAAAAATGTCTTTCGATGCTGTGAGCAAGGACAGCATATAAGTTATTAACAAAAGAACAATAAGCCTGATAGTTAACCTTCTGCCTAAGTAGGACATAAACAAAATAGCTATATCTCCCTGGAACAACGATCTACTGCACCGCTCTAACCAGCCTCCTGAATTTGCACTCCTTGATTTTGTATCCAGTAGAGCTGCAAATTAGGGTGAGTAAAACCACAATTGCGATCCCCTGAATCTGCTATTCAATGCATTAAGGCCAGTGGAAGATGTAACAATGATTTACCAAGCTTCTGCCACCAATATGCTGCACTGGAAGAACCAGCACTGAATCTTATAATCTGATCATATTGAATACCCTCCATTGTTTCTCCATTTCCACACGAACTTTGCTGGTGTCAGTGAATCAAGTGTGCTGGCACTCAACTGGTCCCAAAGATGCGGCTCTTCGTGAATTGGCCTGGACACTGAGAAATCCCAAAACATCAGCATTCCATTCATTATTCAGAGCCTCCTGAACAATTTGCGTATTCTTGATTCTTGTCGTCACAAGGGAGAAGAGAGCTGGTGCAGGCTGCTCAGTCAAGCACTTGTTCAGCCATCTATCCTCCAGAAAAGGAACTTCTGCACTTCTGAGCTGCAAAGAAACCGAAGCATTGAATAAAGTATGAATACCTTGTTTGACATTATCCATGTGGTAAAGTATTTTTTTATTTCCATCCATCTTGTTGATTGATTGGATAAGATTGATTTACATGTTTCTTCAATTCATATTGATGAAAAAGAAGACAATATGTTTGGCATGCTTACAGGTTTTCTATTGTGACGATGTCCTTCTTCTTTTTATTGCGTTGCCAACAATAGGTTCCCTCACGATAACCTGCTGCATCGTTTTGGTGCTGCTTGAGTTGATCTCAGAGCAGAGCTGACCAAATGTTTTGCTGCATCTTATGACATTTCTTCAGGGAAGGAGGTAAGCCTATCTGGGGAAGCGACTCAAGTTTTGGACATTTCACTATGCACAGAGACTCGAGGGATGTGAAATGAATCATGTTGTGCCTCATATTACTCTTCACTTTGTTCTCCTCTAGTTCTTTTGAGGGATCTCGGCCTGCCAATCAATTCTATGCCTGAAATTATTTTCTTCGGAGCCTTTAAGTATCTTAACTGGGTCAACCTACTTAAGCCCTCTTGGAGTTCCTTTTTCATGATCCTGTCTTGAGTTTGCAGACTCAACCCTTGTAAATGGTAGAGTTTGAATAATGACTTGGGGACATTGATGAAGCTTCTACTTTCATGGATGTTTAGATACCTAAGATGGACCAAATGATCAAGATTGTCTGGAAGCATACCATCAGGATTGCACAGTACTAAAACGCGTAAGCTTCTTAGCTCTTGGAGTATATGTTCAAGTACATGATTAAAGTTTGACGAGGAGACCCTTTCGCAAGAAGCACCTTCTTGTGCCTTGCTTATTATTAAGCTTCTCAGACTTTTCTTTAATTCTTCCAAACTCATGTACACCTTTAAGATATTGCTTGCACTGACATATAGGTGGCGAACATTTCTTGGAATACATACATTGAAGTCATCTTCTATTCGGAAGTGTTCTCCATTGGACACCGAGTCTGCAAAATCATGTAGCAAGTCATGAACTACATAGTGGTCCTCTTGGTTGGGTACCTTCTCAATGAATAAAAGCTGCAAGAGATCATTGATGTAACGACGTGCAGTTTCATCTGGTGTTTGCGTGTCAAGGAAACCGTGAGCTCTCCACATCTGTATTAGCTCATCTCCTCGAAGGTGGTATTTCTTAGGAAACAATGCAAAGTAAACAAAGCAACCCTTTTTTACTTCATTTGGTATTTTTCATGCATTTACTGATTTTTTTTGAGCTAAATGACCCTGAAATTGAAAAGCACTACAAATGAAGTCTGAAAAGGTTGAAAGTTGGCATGGTATCATCATTTCACCCACATAGCATGTTCTAAAAAGTTGAGAGGGTTACGGCAAAAACTGGATGCACTTCGTGTACAAAATGGACAATCTCTTTCGAAGTATCAGGGTTTCGGACGAAAACTCATATGTTACAAAAGGCATTTCATTTCTTCACATGTAACTGCAGTGATATTCTAGATCAAAGGCATCATCAGAATAGTTGTGGAGAGAAAGTCTTCACTTTTTCTTCGCTTATTGCGCTGTAACCATGGATAATCTTCATCGTTTAACAGGGTGCTTGGGTCAGCCTTGACTTTGAAGGCAGTAATTTCATGAAACTTTTCATAATCTTCAAACATGTCTGTCTTGCCCTCCACTCCCACGATGTCTCTTTTCCCTGAAAGAACTATGTGGCGCTTTGGCTCATCGTATGATGTATTCGCTTCCTTATCTTTTTTTTTCTCGGTTTGGTAGACATGTCCTTCACATAGAAAACCTGCACCACTTCATTGGCTAGGACGAATGGTTCGTCTGTGTACCCAAGATTGTTCAGATCCACTGTTGTCAGTCCGTACTGTGGGTCTACCTATACCCCGCCTCCTGACAGATTGACCCATTTGCATTGAAACAAAGGGACCTTAAAATCATGTCCATAGTCAAGTTCCCATATGTCTACTATGTAACCATAATATGTGTCCTTTCCCCTCTTGGTTGCTGTATCAAAGTGGACACCACTGTTTTGGTTGGTGCTTTTTTGATCTTGAGCGATCGTGTAAAATGTATTCCCATTTATCTCGTACCCTTTGTAAGTCAATACAGTCGAAGATGGTCCCCTGGCCAACGAGTACAGCTCATTAGAAACAGTGTTGTCACCCATGAGATGTGTTTGCAACCAACTGCCGAAACTCCTGATGTGTTCACATGTAATCCAGTCGTCACACTGCTTCAGGTGTTTGGAGCGCAGAATATTCTTGTGTACATTGACATACGGGGTCATCAAGGTAGAATTCTGTAGAACTGTGTAGTGTGCTTGAGACCAAGAATGCCCGTCCCTACATATTATTGAGTCCGCTCCTAGAGTGTCTTTTCCAGTCAGTCTCCCCTCATACCGCGATTGAGGGAGACCAATCTTCTTAAGGTCAGGAATGAAGTCAACACAAAACCAAATGACCTCCTCTGTTTGATGGCCCGTGGAGATGCTTCCTTCTGGCTAGCACGGTTACGAACATATTTCTTTAAGACTCCCATGAACCTCTCAAAGGGGAACATATTGTGTAGAAATACAGGGCCCAGAATGACAATCTCGTCGACTAGATGAACTAGGACGTGCGTCATGATATTGAAGAAGGATGGTGGGAACACCAGCTCGAAACTGACAAGACATTGCACCAAATCACTCCTTAACCTTGGTAGGATTTCTGGATCGATTACCTTCTGAGAGATTGCATTGAGGAATGCACATAGCTTCACAATGGCTAATCGAACATTTTCCGGTAGAAGCCCCCTCAATGCAACCGGAAGCAGTTGCGTCATAATCACGTGGCAGTCATGAGACTTTAGGTTCTGGAACTTTTTCTCTGCCATATTTATTATTCCCTTTATATTCGACGAGAAGTCAGACGGGACCTTCATACTGAGCAGACATTCAAAGAAGATTTCCTTCTCTTCTTTGGTAAGAGCGTAGCTGGCAGGCCCTTCATACTGCTTTGGATGCATGCCGTCTTTTTCGTGCACACGTTGCTGGTCCTCCCGCGCCTCCGGTGTGTCTTTTGTCTTCCCATACACGCCCAAGAAGCCTAGCAGGTTCACCAGCCGGGACGACATTTGGTCCCGGTTCCAGCCACCAACCGGGACTAAAGGTGGTGGGCCAGGAGCGAGGACCATTGGTCCCGGTTCGTGTCCACGAGGGCCGGCCGACGCCCTGGCCTCACGAATCGGGACTGATGCCCCCTTTGGTCCCGGTTTGTGAGTGAACCGGGATTAATGCCCTTACCCAGGTTTCAACCAAAGCCCTGTTTTCTACTAGTGTATACACGTTTAACATTTTGGACCGTGAGTTTTTAGGACCTTGTTACAGGTAACAGTATATACGATTTGCTAATAGTTCTACCTGGATGAGACCCAAGCTAGTTAGCAAAACTTGATCCGTTTGGGTGTCCGTGCTATATCATGATTTGTAGCACTCGTGATTGTACATTTCTAAACAATGTGTTAGTTTCTCTGTTTTTAATTGCAAAGTGATCATTGTTCTTGTTCCCAACTTCCCATATGACATCTATTCTTTTGTGTCAAAAAAAAAACTTCCCATATGACTCGGCTATGTGTTAATTTATGCGACATCTGGCCTGTGCACATATGTTAAGTTATTAATTCCTAGATGGCTTAAACTTCTATACCACTTTATTTATTTCATGTTGTAGATCTGAGACCTACAAAATTTGGACAGCGTGCTCCAGTTGGGCTTGATTTGTGGTCCTGTATATATAGTTTATCCTAATCTCAGTTCAGGGACGTAGCAGAACCAGCGACGTTGGAGGCACTGGCCTGCGGCGAAGCATTGGCATTAGCCCTTGATCTATTGCTACACCGCATCGTTATTGCATGTGATTGCAAAAGAGTTGTAGCAGAGATAAAGAATGGATCGGAAGGAAGGCACAGTGCTATTATCAAGGAAATGTGTGCTCGAGCGAGAGACTTTACTAGCTGCAATTTTATTTTTGAAGGATGTAGTATGAACTTTGATTCTCATAATTTCGCTAAGTTTTCTTCTTCTTCAGATGTGGATCGCCACTTGTGGATGGGATCTCCCCACGACCCATTTGTAATTCCTGTAAACCGTACTCCAAACATTGAATAAATTGTGGTTTACCCCTAAAAAAAGTTCATAAAATTGCACGGAACATACATGAGGCTAAAAATAATGAGCAGGACCAATAAAGTCCAAGGCTAGCTTTACTATCATATAGTTCACTGTTTAGATTGTTGTTAGCACAAGCAGACGCCAAATGGCCGTGGCTTGTTTCTTGTTGTTACAGGTGTCAGTTTCATCTCCTTATCCATTCCCACATCGCCTGGAGCATGTGCTCCATCGGAAACACCCCATCCACGTCAGCTTAGCATTGCAAAAGGCTATAAGACTGGCCACAGTGGGAGTAACTTCAAGAGTAACATCAAGTCCAACTAAGCAAATTTGCCTATGTGACAATGAGTTAATGAGGAGAAAGGTAAATTGAGTAACTTAGACTAGTCACAGTGGAGAGTAACTTACACTAGTAATATACACGCTATTCTAGGCTATGTTATTATCTTCATAGTGGGTAGTAACATATGTGTAGTGTCATGCAAACCTTCATTTATTAGGTTATAGACTCATTCTGTCTTGGTATGTGTGATGTTACTCATAGACTAGCTAAGTTACTCAATTTACTTCTCTCCTCATTAACTCATTGCCACATAGGCAAATTTACTTAGTTGGACTCGATGTTACTCCCACTGTGGCCAGTCTAATGCTTCATGTTTTCTTGTAATCAGGACGCCTCCATAATAACCAATCCGTTTAAGCATTATCATAATGTGCTTTCAGATAAGTGACAAAAATAACCATATTGTAGGTTCTATGAGCCTTTGCCTGGAGAGCAACAGAAATACATGTCTGGTCGATGAATTTCAGGTTCCATTTTGGCAGTTATGTGGTATGCGTAATTTCCCCCTTTCCCCTGGAGTCAACCGCTCAACCCTGGGACGACAATGTTCATAAACTACATGGGAAATATTTATTGTTCCTTTCCTGTAGTCATGCTGCTTTAACTGAATAATCTATATTCTATGGACTGTCGGCTATTGCAGTTATTGATACTCATATTTGTTTGCCCTCACAGTAGGCCTCCGGGCTCGGATTTCCTAGCGCTCACCTTAAGCTTTTTTTCTTTTCTTTTGAGAATCAGCGCTCACCTTAAGCGAGTGTAAAGGAATCCTCGCATGAAGGTCAGGGTAGTTGGGGTCACCCAATAAGCGAGAATTTTTCCTTCTCTTTCTTGTTTTCCTTTCCCTTTTCTTTCTTTTCTTTTTTGCTTTTTCCTTTTATTTTCCTTTCCTTTTTCAATATTTTTTCCTACTTTTTCTGTTGATTTTTCTTATTTTTTTCAATTTTTACTTAAATTTTATACTTCCTTATATTTAGAATTTATTTAGTTTTATTTTCATATTTTAGTTTTATTGTAAATAATGAACATTTTTTAAGTACATAAACATATTTTAGTCACAAACATTTATTATCGTACATATGGACATGTTGTCTAGTGATACATAAAAATTCCCTTTTGAGATTTGTGAACCTTTTTTTATAGTCATGAGCAATTCTTTTAGAATACATGAATATTTTCAAATAGGAATAAATAATGATACATATAACACAAAATGTTTTTACTGTGTTTTTATGGAATAGGAGTATGTTTCATTAGTAGCGTGAAGATCAACCGTATGAACAAAATTTATAATCAGACGGAATGTTGTTTTCTTGAGTCAGCCCTGCCGGTCTGCCGCAGAATGCGGCAGATAGGAGGTCCTCTGTAGTTGATATGAACCCCTAAAAAATATTGTAGTTGATATGAAGCCTCTTCCGGCAAAAAAAAAAAGGCACAGAGAAAATTGATACGAGGCCTCTCAGTTATTTTTTCAAAGGAAATGGCAGATAGGCTGAGGGGGCCTTATCTTATACAACAATATACATATGGATAACTTCTCAAAAGAAAATACATATGGACGAAGGATTTAAGAAAGCACTGAATGGCCGTGCTGGAGACGAAAACATAGTTGAATAATTGTTCTGTGTAGGGGTGTGTTTGCATGATAGCTGGAGTCACTGTTGTTTTAGTACTGATTCTTACCGATGATTTTCCGTCTCACGAATCACTAGTTACAAACAATGTGGACTGTGTTTGACGTTTCAGTCTGTTTCGACGATGGTTGCCTGGCGAACCACCGGTTACAAGTGGTTTGCGCTATTGTTTGTCATTTTAGTCTGTCCTGACGGTTGTGTTGGTGAAACCGCTATTAATTTCACATTAATCGGCGGTTCTCTAATTTGTTATATGCTGGTCGATTTGTTGCAACTTTTGTTCTCAAATATATTGTTTTGATCTTTCTGTGTCGCGGTGGCGGTGAAGAATCTGTTGACTATATATAGCAGTCGATTCTAACTTGGAAGCACTTGTCTAGAGCTGGCTAAATTCCTAGCTTTGTAGGCAAGTGCTTCTAAGATTTGCGTGTGTTCCTTTTCGGGGCTACTATTTGTTCCTATTTTTCTCCTTCAATCTGAGCATGCGGGTCCAAGCTTTGGTTGTCTTTCTAGCAGTTCTTTGCTGGCAGTTTAATTGCAGCCAACTGAACCTCACCGTCTTGTTGTTTTCCCAACAGATGTCAGCTCTAAAGTTATATGCCATTTTTTTGCGGGAACCAAAGTTATATATGCTGATGACAAGTTACAGAAGAACCACGATCCAAGAGAATCTCCAAAGCGGACCCTCAAACCTCCACTATATGTCCAGATCATAATGTTCGAACCACTTTTATCATCCAATGGGGATCTCTATGTCCGCTTAGGGCATCACCAACGCGGGCTCTCAAACCGCCCGCATACGTTTGCACCGCGCGGCGCGGTCCGGACAGCGAAAGCCAACCAACGCGGTCCAATATCGGTCCGTCGAGCGGTCTGGACGCACTTTTTTCCGCAAACCACAGACAGAGGGGGGGGGGGGGGGGAATCCAACACGGTCCTGTGTCCGTCCACAAAGTGGGCGTGGAGCTTTGCAGGCGTCGGGACTGCTGCCATGCCCGCTCCTAACTACCCTGGCCCACCAAAAACCCTCTTCCGGCGCCCCCGTGCGTTCCCGTCCTGTGCCAGCTGCCCGCATTCATGCCGCTGTAGAGCGGCCACTCCGCATTGACGCCAGCCCAGAGCGGACGCGACCTCCCATTGGCACAGGCATTGAAGCGGCGCGCTGGCCAAGGGCACCGCCCGCGTCGCGTCCCTTGTGTCCGCGCCTATTCAATGCCGGAGAGACGTATGATGTACGGTATCTGACGGATATCTACCACGCTCGTTCAATGCCCGTCCATCCGTATGCCACCATTAAACAGGCTCGCCGGCCGAGGAACCAACTCCGGCGTCGCGCATTGACGCACCCGGATGCTTGGCCTCACCAGAATCCGATATTTAAACGCAGCCACACCCGGCTAAGTCCACACCAGAACACATCCTCCTTCTTTGCTCCACATCCGCCATGACCGCGAGCGGTCACGCTTAGTGGGATAGTTTGTCACCGGAGATGAAGCACGAGGTGGCCGCCCTTGCAGCCGCTTGGTAGTCCCACCATGCCAGGTGGATCGAGCAGGGCATGCCGACCAGCTCCCCCGAGGTTTTCGGCGATGACACGGCGCCATACCCCACGCCGGTCCATGCCGGCCTGACCATGGAACAGGTGCAGGCGCACTACGACGCCACCATGGCGGAGGAGGAGGAGCCTGCGCCGACTCCTATATTGCATGTCATCATTCTTTCACAAAGTGCAAAGTTCACTTACTGTAACTATGTCCATTTCACCTCTTCTATACCTACTAATACTAATAAAGCAAGGTGCGTTTCGCCAATTTTTTCATCCGTTCACCGCCGAAAAGAATTTTTTCCTATCCGAAGTGGTACTAAATTTTTATGCGTTCGTCTAATAGAAAAAAGGCTTTTATAGAATTTCGTACGTGGACCGCGCGCTGTGGCCCAGCGAAGCTAGCCCACTTATTTTTCTGCGCAAGCAGCTATGAAAATACTATTTTACGCATGGCGCAACGAATAGTCGGAGCTTCGCATAGGACAACCAATAATAGGCTGGCCCATTTTTCTTTGTTTCTGTATTTTATTTCTATTTTTATTCTCCTTCCCCTATCTCCTTTTTCACTTCCAAGTTTATTTTTTTATAGAATTTATTTCATAAATTCAAAATTCTCGAAAAAATGTTTAGAATTTTAAAAAACAAATTATAGAAAATGTTCATAATTCTTTGTTGCTATTTTGAAAAATATTCGGAACTTGAAAAAAGTTTCCCATTTTTTCAAAAACTTTTATTGTTTTTCAAAATTGTTCAAGATTTCTAAAAGGAAATGGAAATTTAAAAAATGCTCCAAATTCAAAAAATATTCTTTTTTAAGTGAAATTTTCACAATTCAAAATAATGTTAAAATATACACATTTAAAAAAATGTTATGAATTTTCAACACATGTTTTTATAAAAAAATGGAGTTTTCATAAAATGTTTACAAAATCAAATAATGTTCATGTTTTTATAAATTGGTGTTTTCAAAAAATGTTTGAGAATTTTAAAACATGTTCCTGTTTTAAATTTTTGTCACATTTTTCCAAAAGTGTACATCTTTTTTTAAAAACTGTTCAGGATTTAAGAAATGGTTCATGTTTCCTACAATATTCAGAAACTTCATACCTTAAAATCTCGTTGATTGAAAGGAAAAGTATATTGAATAATTCATGGGTCTTCTCTGGCGTACGATGACGTAACAAATCTCTTAAATGTCCTCGATAAATTAATGGAAAAATAGCGGATTGATTACTTCACAACCGGCGAAAACGAGAATCTAAATGTTCCTTTTTCACGTGTGCACAGAGTTTTGCTTTCACATATAATTCTCACTAATTTTAAATGCATACTATTTTTTCTCCCGTTGCGACGCACGGGCATATGTGCTAGTTTTATAAAAAGAAGGATATGTACTCAAACTTGTAATTATGCTTCTGCAACAATTGTGTTATAGAACATGGTGTATTTGTTATTGCTTTATGCTAATATTCCAAATTAATGCTGTTGCTCTAGGACGATGAATTCGAGCTCGATACTGTTGGGTTTGTTGGGTCTGCTGTCTTGGCTTCTACCTTGCAGCAGATTTTGTCACCCTCCAATTGCTAATACAGGTTAGTATTTTGTATTGTTTTGCCCACAAGTTAATTGTACGATTGTAGCTCATGCTACTATGTGTGTATATGTACCATTTATTCGTACAACATCATGCCACTTTCTCTTTGTTCGATCTTACTCCATCTTGAAGATACAAAGATAGATACATTGGTCGTGCTGCGTGCCTATATCACATATGCACAGGGTTTCTTGCCATGCTTATACTTTGATATTTGGGGACCATTGTTCATTCTGGAGATGGTTGTTGCTCTATTTGACTTCTGAAAAAAAAAACATGCACCTGCTGATTGATCATAGTTCCATGTCAAATGAAAAATCTGATCATGGAATTCATATGGTTCCTGCGATAAAAAAGTGTAATGCCAAACTTTTGCTGATTACAAAATATAGTTGTTAGATTGTAGAAGAGCGTGTGTATGTTGTATTGCAACGATCAGATTTGAAAATATTTAAAATGATTGATGTATTTGCTTTGTTATCTGACAGTCAAAGAGCATAAAGAAACATAATGTTCCAATAATTACCTTCTAATTCTTATATGAAACACATTACTTCAAAAAGTAATAACAGATATATAGATATTACTTAACGCCAATTTGACTATAAGGTAACATGGCTTCTTTTTTCATATACCTTTATCACTCCTTGACAATACATCCTTAATTTGACGGGCGCGGCAATGCGCGTCATCAATGATCTAGTACCTTATTATACTTGCTCTTAGTGTGGAACCAATAACTGCAAGAAGGAGAGATGTGTCCATCACTACCGGAATAAACCCCTATGCCGACGGCCCAGGCCGTCGGCATAGCCCTGATTCCCGTCGGGACAGGCCTATGCCGACGGCCGTCGGCAACATATGTGTCGGCGTACCCCGGGAGGCCGTCGGCATAGAAAGGCCGTTGGCATATATGATATCCCGATGGCGTCCGTACATCTATGCCGACGGCCTCGGCCGTCGGCAACGTCCCTCGCCTAACGGTGGTTGTCGGCGCCGCCGTCAAGTGCTGCCCAACCAGGAGACGCCACATGGCAGATGTATGCCGACGGCTAGGCCGTCGGCATACATCTGCCACGTGGCGTCTCCTGGTAGCTCCTGGGGCAGGGCTATGCCGACGGCTAAGCCGTCGGCGTAGTTTCAAAACTACGCCGACGGCGGCATAGGGCTGCCCTATATGATGCAAATAGACATACACAACACATATAAGTATCATCCTCACAACCAACATCAACATCATCACAACAATATAGGCATCATCACAAAACATAAGCATCATCGCAAAACATAAGCATCATCACAAACAACATAAGCATATAAAGAATCACACAAGTCATCTAAAGGACCATAAAAGACCACAAGTTATCTAAAGAACACAAGTTTATCATCACCACCACCGTCACCCAAAGGCTTAAGCGCCAGGACATGGCCCACCGCCAAGGTCGTCAACGCCAAGTCCGTCGAAGTCCAGGTCGTCACTGCTAGCGGCAGCGCTACCGCCAAGACCGCCACCGCCACCGCCACCGCCTCCGTGGATCGAAGTGATCGGGCTCCGTGACTCGGGAGTGGTGCCAAGACCAGCACCACCACCAACGGTAGATCCACAGGTTCCCTGGATGTTGAAAAGACATGTTTAGGGGATATATGATTGTGTTGAATAAACAGTATGCTTTGGGTGAATAGTTTGGGGATGTACTAACCGGCGAGGGGCCAGGGTGCTATGCCAGAAACTCCTCAAAGGTAAGCAGCACTGGTTGTGGTGGAGGAGATGGTGCTGGTTGAAATTGAGGAACCCTGCCGGCCGCCATGCACTCAACAACGTGCTGCATGTTAATTGACCAAGCAAACAAGAATGTCAGAAGAAATGCAAGTGCAAATATAGAAGTGAAATGAAAGGGGCCAAACTAACCGCCATCATGCGAGAGTTGTGCTCATGCACTGCTAAAAGGCTCGCGTGCCACGCCATGGTCTCCTAGTGTGTGTGTACTCCATGTAGGCCTACGGTATGACATGATGGAACTCATAAAACATCTCAATGCAGAAAATAAAGTGAGCAATGAAGATAAGAGGGAAAATACTTACAGATTGCCGCTCAGCAAAGAGGGAGTGTGACGGCGCACTGGTCATGGGCGTGCTCGTGCGCTGGCTCAGGCTCGGGTCGGTAGCTTGGAGCTGTGTGTAGGAGATAGAAGGAGTGACCACAGCATCCAGAACCGGCTCCCGACCGTGCTTCTTGGGCCCCATGCCCACCACCAGCCTCTCGTCCAGATCCGCACTAATGGGGTCAGGTGTGCCAGGATGTAACCTCAGATACCCCTCGGAGTAGGCCTTCTTCTTCTCCGCGGTCTTGCCGTAGTGCTTGGCCTCGCCAGGCTTGGGCTTCCTCCGCGTATGGGCGATCTCCCACGCCACCATGTGTGAGAGCGGCCGCTTCAGTTTCTCCTCCTGCACCACCAAACAGAGGTTAGTCATACATAAGAAAGTGATGGTAAATAGAAGAAGAAGATTGTTTAATGAGGTTAGTCATACATGAAGTGTCTTGTGGAGAAAGTGGTTTCGGTTTCCCTGAGCATGTACTCCCTCCTTCCCTCGGTTAGCCTTGTTTTTTATGCTCGTAGCCGCCCAGGCTCCATCATGACCACACCACATATCTGCCAATGCTGCCCAGGACTCGTCTTTTCCATAACACCAATTTGGACACACCTACATAATGAAAGCATAATGGCATGTCAACACGAAACGATGAAATGTACCACAAACATCGGAATGAAAAATCTTTTATGCTTACCGCCAAGTACTCGTGCCTCTCCAAGGTAATGCCCATCCTCCGCGCTTCTTCCTTGGTCATCTTCACACCAAGAGCGTCGTGATAGTATGTCGAGATGGCCACCCAGCGCACCTCGTACTGCATCTGGCGGGCCTTCTTCTTGGCTTGGCGCAGCACGATCTGGTCGGCAGTGGCCTTGTGCTCCTGAAGAACTCGATAGTATTTCTACAATCATTCATGAAACCAGAATGGAAGAAGCCATCACTACTAGAAAAAAGGCTGTTAGTGGCGCACCTGTTTGACCCTCACACAGACGACCACCGGATCTAGCCCTTTGACTTTTGTCGTACAGGGTTTGACCGGTGGACCTTTTCACCTGGTTGTCATAGCCCAGCCCATAGCTATAGCTCCGAACACGGTCCCGGCCCAACCCACCCCAAGATTCCCTCCGTGTCAGCCTGACGTGGCCGTTTCCTTCCTCAGTGACAAGGCGGCAGCGACGCCCGTGAGGGGGGCACACCCCGGAGCCGCGTGCCGGGTGCCTGCGCCTGCCTCCACGCTTCCACAAGCGTAGGAGTGCCCACCGCAACACCTGGCCGCATTGCTACCCCCCAGGTACCCCGTCCCATCTAACCCTGACACAGACGACCGCCGGATCTAGCCCTTTGACTTTCGCCGTACGGGGTTTGACCGGTGAACCTTTTCACCTGGTTGTCATAGCCCAGCCCATAGCTACAGCCCCGAACACGGTCCCGGCCCAACCTACCCCAAGATTCCCTCCGTGTCGGCCCGACTGGCGTTTCCCCCCCTCGTGACACGGCGGCAGCGACGCCCGTGAGAGGGGGCACACCCCGGAGCCGCGTGCCGGGTGCCTGCACCTGCCTCCACGCTTCCACAAGCGTAGGAGGGCCCACCGCAACACCTGGCGGCATTGCTACCCCCCCAGGTACCTCGTCCCGTCTAACCCTGACACAGACGACCTCTGGATCTAGCCCTTTGACTTTCGCCGTACTGGACCTTTTCACCTGGTTGTCATAGCCCAGCCCATAGCTACAGCCCCGAACACGGTCCCGGCCCAACCCACCGCAAGATTCCCTCTGTGTCGGCCCGACGTGGCCGTTTCCTCCCTCCGTGACACGGCGGCAGCGACGCCCGTGGGGGGGGGGGCACACCCTGGAGCCGCGTGCCGAGTACCTGCACCTGCCGCCACGCTTCCACAAGCGTAGGAGGGCCCACCGCAACACCTTGCGGCATTGCTACCCCCACAGGTACCCCGTCCCGTCTAACCCTGACACAGACGACCACCGGATCTAGCCCTTTGACTTTCGCCATACGGGGTTTGACCGGTGGACCTTTTCACCTGGTTGTCATAGCCCAGTCCATAGCTACAGCCCCGAACACGGTCCCCGCCCAACCCACCCCAAGATTCCCTTCGTGTCGGCCCGACGTGGCCGTTTCCCCCCTCCGTGACACGGTGACAGCGACGCCCGTGAGGGGGGCACACCCCGGAGCCGCGTGCCGGGTGCCTGCGCCTGCCACCACCCTTCCACAAGCGTATGAGGGTCCACCGCAAGACCTGGCGGCATTGCTACCCCCCCCAGGTACCCCGTCCCGTCTAACCCTGAGACAGACGACCACCGGATCTAGCCCTTTGACTTTTGCCGTACAGGGTTTGACCGGTGGACCTTTTCACTTGGTTGTCATAGCCCAGCCCATAGCTACAGCTCCGAACACGGTCCCAGCCCAACCCACCCCAAGATTCCCTCCGTGTCGGCCCGACGTGGTCGTTTCCTTCCTCCGTGACAAGGCGGCAGCGACGCCCGTGAGGGGGGGCACACCCCAGAGCCGCGTGCCGGGTGCCTGCGCCTGCCTCCACGCTTCCACAAGCGTAGGAGGGCCCACCGTAACACCTGGCGGTATTGCTACCCCCAGGTACCCCGTCCCATCTAGCCCTGACACAGACGACCGCCGGAACTAGCCCTTTGACTTTCGCCGTACGAGGTTTGACCGGTGGACCTTTTCACCTGGTTGTCATAGCCCAGCCCATAGCTACAGCCCCGAACATGGTCCCGGCCCAACCCACCCCAAGATTCCCTCCTTGTCGGCACGACGTGGCCGTTTCCCCCCTCCGTGACACGGCGGCAGCGACGGCCGTGAGGGGGGCACACCCCGGAGCCGCGTGTCGGGTGCCTGTGCCTGCCACCACGCTTCCACAAGCGTAGGAGGGCCCACCGCAACACCTGGCGGCATTGCTACCCCCCCAGGTACCCCGTCCCGTCTCCCCTCTCTGTGACACGGCGGCAGCGACGGCCGTGAGGGGGGGGCAATCGAGATATGTTTTCTTTACATAAGGCACATTTAAGTTAATCAAATTAGTTTTGAAAAAAATAAAAAGGAAAAAAGAGAAAATAAATTAAATATTAAAAAATTATTAAAAATCAATGCCGACGGCAAGCTACGGCCACGGATCGGTAGAGCCCTGGATCGATGACGTGGCATAGGCCATGGGCCAGGCCTATGCCCACCCCACGGACCGGTGAGTGGCTCGCATCGATGACGTGGCGGAGCACGCGGATCGATGACGTCGGCAAAGCTATGCCGACGGCCTTGCCGTCGGCATAGGCCCGTCAGCGTAGGCTTCACGCCGTCAAACGGCCGTCGCCGCCCGGGTAGCCAGGCCCACAGATTTGCCGACGACCGCTCCTATGCTGACGGCCGCCGTAGGCATATAGTTTGCGATGCCGATTGCCGATCTATGCCGGTGGCCCCCGTCGGCATAGATGGATATATGCCGACGGCTCATCTACGACGACGGCTTGACCTGGGCCGTCGGGATACATCCATCTATGCTGACGGGGGCCGTCGGCATAGATTTGGCCGTCGGCAGCTGCAGTTATTCTGGTAGTGCATGCATGCTCCATTATACGTGGTCCATCGCTTAATTGGGTTCTACTTGGTTACAGTGATTTTTGAGATCGGCGCTAAAAAAGGGAGTATAAATGTTTAGCGTAAACGTACATTAAAATCCTACCAGCCACAACATCCATCAGATGGCGCTCCTAGGTCCGATCTAATTCAATCCCGAGCTTCTGGTACATATGGTTGGTTCATCAACGCGGGAGAAAGTGCCCGGCGAGGGGGCGGGGAGGTCCCATGGACCATGGTTGGTTGTCCAAATGGAGAGCAAAAGGGGAGGGGGAATACATACAGGGGAGAGACGGAACACGGGTGCTCCACGAATAGGTTTCGTTAGAAAAGAGACGTCGGGGAACGAAAATTATTACATCTGTTGGATGAAGAATTAGTGGTGCCTGAGGAGGGGACCGAACTTCCACTATATACTTAGATAAGTTGCCATAGTCGGTTCATTACAAACTGCATGGGATGATATACTTAGATATGTACATAGTACTGTCTCTATATTTAAGTAGATCTGGTTCAGTTTACAGAGATTGCCGGTCATCATAGGTCGTTCATGGTATAAAGACGCCACATTTAGCACAACCGTACCTGATCGCGATTATCAGAGTGGTTTACTGAAACATATAGTCTAAGATGGACTTTTCTGTTTTAATATTGTTAGCATCAGAGGTGGGCTAAAATCATTTTCCTTGCTACCACTTTATAGTCTAAGTTTGTCTATTTGTAGAACGACAGAGTAAACATATAAATAGTGGCCATTACCATGGACCACATGCATGATTTATTCTGCAGTGTTGTACAATACTACCTTGTACAATATTAGTACATCAGTAAATAGCTTGACACTCCAACACACCATCCAGGTCTTACAAGCAGTTACACTACACACGCATATAATGAAGAACTACATCTTTAATGTAGAAATCACCAACTTGATAGTTAGTTCATCCACGGATATCGAGTTGGTGCCCATGGTCCTTTGTCTTAGGTTCATCATTATGGCCTGTTAAGTTGGTGGTTTGTGGTTAATACCACGAAAATCTCCCACGGAGACATCATGGTGGGACTCTATGGTAGTGGTAGTTTCAACATTTGCTATTTCAGCATTATTGCTCACACCTCCTGCATTGGTCGCACCAGAAACATGCCCGCCAAGGGATGAACTCATCCCGCTAAAGGATGCTTTGTGCTCTGCATTCATCACTTTGCGAGAGAATACAACTTGGCTCTGGTGTGCACCGCCCTCCAAGACATTGTAGGAGAACATAATTGCAAGGACAAGTAGTAGGCCAATAGTGTTTCTCTTCGCCATTTTCCCTCTGGATGAGTTAACAAATTTTTGTTATCTAATATGTGCATGTAATTAAGCGAGAAATCAAGGGAAATAATTTCATGAATATAAGCCATACTAGCTATATGCTACAAGAATATTGAAAATAGAAAGTCAAATGAGGAAGGGTTGAAGATCATGAGCATTTGTCGACATTCAAGATGAGATTATATGTATCTATAGGGGCGTAAGCGACGACAACAAAGAATTTACCAAGAGTGTACATGAATGAATTGCTTAGTTGTTGGTTAACCATGCATTAATTTGGAGATTGTATAACTATAATAAAGTGGCTATCAAAATTATCTATTGAAAGATTTTTTTTCCCCATTCTAGAACCTAGCTAATGGAGTAAAGATCCTATATGATCTAGCAAGATAAATTTCAAGCATGCTGGTTGGATGTAAATTGTGCAAGTTCAAATTAATGTCTTGTCTATTACTCAAAAACAATAGATCAAGCATTTGCATAGAATGACAAATATTGAACCTAAGGTGTTAGTGGAAGTATTATTAATTTATTCTATTTATTAAAACACCCTATGGTGACACACAATTAGTAAAACACATGGTGCATTTTCAAAGATATTATTCTGGCCATTGGTCATAATTATAAGCACAAATACCTCTCGCAACTACCTAGTTTTTGTGAACACACATGTATTAGTTTGTTTCTAATTGGACAACATAATCTTTTCTCACTGCATGGTTTTGATAATGAGATCCCGATGTTGGAGCTTACTAAAAATGGATTATAAGTTACTGTATTACACAACAATATAGAAAACATGCATTAAATCAAACATGGGAAAACATAATGCAACTTACATGTTTCAAGCAACTCCCTGCTGGCAAGTATGTAACACTCGGAGCAGTTAACATACCTATATATAGGAGAAAGACTCAAGGTATAACTTGACAATAAAGATAACCATCTCTTCTATAGGATAATGGATGTCGGGCACGCGCAACTTTTACATGAATAATAATCATAGACAAAAATCAAATTATCTTTGACATGTTCAGAGGAAGCTGAAGTGGAACGCATAATTTGTAACCAACATAACAACATAGTTATACAACTGCGCTCTTACCGAACAACCACTTCAGTTTGTCGGGATTATCTGCAGATATTGTTTAGTCCTTATATATCTTTTCATTTTCCTGCACGTACTTATATTTAAAAATTAAATTGCTTTTGACTGTTAAACCATATATGGTTGGTTAATTAATCATATTTCCAAATGAATGGGCAACTTGTCACCGTGGTTTTAGCACACCTAGATATATTTATTATTCATCGTTACTCAAAAGGAAAAGGTATTTGTTATTGTCTCGAACAGCTTTGAGAAGATAAGTAGCCTCATTCTACACCATTGGATATGGTATATATCATGATTTGCTAACATAGTCTAGGTTCTAGGAATATATCATCATAGGTCGTAGATCTTTACTTTCCCCTTATCAAAATATAGCATATATAATGTCATGATCGCTAAATTTAACTTTCTTTGCATCCCGCGAAGTTACCTAAACACTACTTGTGCATGTAAATTCAACCTTCTAATCTTTGAAAGGAAAAAATACAACCTTCTACACATGCACATATTATGTGGCATCCGGTAACAAAGAATAAAAGTGTACCTAGCTTGCAGTAATGAATGTTTACCCTACACCATAAAACCCTACCCGAGACGAGCTAGCAGATCTATCTCTTAAATCTTCATTACATATCTAGATTGATTACCATAGACGGTTCATTTACAAACCGCACGGGACCATATATATAATGCCTCAGAAAGTTCAAAAATAAATATATATATATATGCGTTGAGAATCCGTCTTTAATATTTAGTACATCTGGTTCAGTTTAGGGAGATTGTTGATCATCACAAGTGATTCATGATGCAACGATGACACATTTTAGCACAGCTGTCTTTGCTGGCGATTACGAGCGAGGGGTTCATTGAATGCAGTCTAAGATGAGTTGTCTATGATGGTTTCTCTATCAGTAGTGTTAGCTGCAGAGATAGGCGGGGTCATTTCTTAGCTAGGTACCACTTTGTTTATCTTCTTGTTGTTGAAGTACTGCCAGGTCGAGTTTCACCAACCATGAAGAGGTAGCAAACAGCATCAAGTATGCTTGTCAGCTTGTGAAGTCTCCTAGCTAATTGGTTTGGATGAAGGCACGCACATCACTAATTCTAGCTAGCCACTAATTCCTGCCAGCTAGAAAGGTCTTATAGCTGATGAGACAAAATCATCTCTCCAATAACGCTATCCCCATCCTATAACATTTCTTCCAGTATAGCAATTGCCATTATGCTTCGTAGCCAGGTAGACCTTATCATTCAGTATATATTTTGGCACTTAGTGCTCATGTTTTCCAGCGAACGCTGTCTTATATTGCAAGAAAATATTGGTGTGCATGTGACTTTCACAAACATACATAGCCCATTTCTATGCTGCTACCAATAAGTAATTATTTCTTATGAGAAATAGTCCTCCTGAAGAAAGATCAGCCGTTGTCTCTAGTCCATCTAGTACACTGCGTATGATATCATGATTTGCTAGCATATCTAGAGCGATCATGATCCCTCCATGAACATAATTAATATACCTTGCAGTGTACTTTGCTTACAAAGCATCTTATGTTGGCACAGCTCATGATTTTGTAGGAATGCTATCAGTGTATTAATTAATAAATATCATCATTGATGTGGAAAAATGTTTTAAAAATAGTTTAGAGACCCTCAGTTTGCGACTGATTTTTTATTTTATCTTTTGCGAATAGGATGCAATTGATATTAATAGAAAAGCAGGCTAATAGATAAGTTTGATTCAAAAGTACGATGGATCTACTCTTATATCACTCTTATGTAATTCACACAAGTCCTTCGTTATCTTAATTATATTCTCTCATTAGTAATTTTTATTCACATAGTCAAATATATTATATATCAAGCGAATCAATTCAATTGGTTACTCAAATTTAATAAGAGTCTTTTTAAAATTTAAACTTTTAAGAGAAATTCTGAGAAAAAGTACCTGCTTTAATGGGACCCGCCAAATGCGCACCGTTGAAGTTTAGATGTGAGCAGACCAGCAAGTAGGATTCCATTTCTCGCACCTTGGCTCAATCTTTTTGTGTGGTTACTGTTTTATATATTGTATAAGGAATAAATATTTTTTAAATAAAATGATGAACTGTTTTTAATGCCTGAGCATTTTTTTATAAATTTTGAAACATTTTTAAAATCTTTGGTCATTTCTAAAATTCATGTGCAGTTTTAAAATTCTTGAAACTTTTCTAAATTGGTAAATATTTTTTATAATTCACGGACACCATTCAAATGTGGTGAATATTTTCAAAATTCATGAGTACTTCAAAAAATTGTTAATGATTTTTACTACTAATGAATGTTTGTTTTCATTCCTGAACAATGATGAGTCCGTGAACATTTTTTAGTTTAATAAAAGTTCCTAAAACTCATAAATATTTTTAAATTCATGAACATTTTTTAAATTCGTGGGTATATTTTAAATTTGTGAACATTTTTAAAATGTATGATCTTTCTAAAATTGATGAATATTTTTTTAGAATTTGTGAACCATTTTTCAAATATCATAAATGTATTTTTATTCCTGAACACTTTTTCTAAATTCGTGAAACAGTTTTTATTTGGGATATAAAACAGGCTCCTTATTTTTCGTTAAAAACCAGCTCAAAAACTAAACATGGCGCTCTACTGTTTCGATACAGCGCGATTGCTATGTCTCGCATTAAGCAAGATCGTAGCAAACTCTCGCTGAAGGTTTTCCATCCCTCCGCGTCTTATTAGGCCGACCCGGTCCCATGCACATAGTAAGTAAAAAAGCAGAGCAAAGGGGAGTAGCAGTGTCGTGGTGATCTCACGGCAGATGCCACAGAGAGCCTTCTAATAATTTTGGACCCCTCCCTCCCCACCCTGGCTGCTCCCGCGAGCGCCGCCGGGGGGGAAACCCTAGCGCGCGGGCTCGGCCCTCCTCCTTGCTCCTCCTTCCCCTCACCGCCGCCCCGGCGTGCTGGCGGGCAAAGCCCGGCCAGCTCGGGCGGCGGCGGGGCCTCTTCCTCCCCCCGCACGGCACTGGATGGCGCGGGCCATCTGGGCTGGGAGGCGGCCCGGCGCGGCGGCGCGACGCCGGCGGCAGGCGACGGGGGCGCAGCCTGCAGGCGGCGGCGTGGAGTGGCTGGTGCGGGCTGGGGGCGTGCTCTACTCCCGGCGGCGGCGGCTTTGGGCGCGGCTCAGATCTGACGCAGCGGCGGCTCGGGTGGCCTAGGCCCCTGTGGTGGCGGGGCTCCGGCTCGCTGCTGGTGGTGGCCTGCTCCGGTGGCCGCCCCTGCTACGGCGCTCCCTGGTAGTGGCGGGCCTGCCGGCCCCCGGCCGATCCGGCAATGGCAGGTGCCGCGGGCTGTGCTCGGCATGGATGTGTGCTGCCACGGCGTGGTGGTGGCTCATGGCGGTGGTCGGGATCGTCTCACGGCGGCGGCTGGACTTCTTCGGCGTCAGCCCGTCGGTGAGCGGCATGTGCAGGCCTTCGACCCCTCTTCTCGGTGCCCGGGCCCAATCTTCGTTGGAGGGTTGGCCCGCCCCCAGCTTTGGTCCATCGCTCGTCTTGCGTCCGGGGCTGCAGGACCGATCTCTTCTCGCGCACGGCTGCAGGACTGAGCTCGTCTCGCGCCTGGCGGCAGACCGAGCTTGTCTCGTGCATTGTGCCGCAGGACGAGTCGATGGAGGCCAGATGCTGGGGGGCACTCAGTCTCTTTGGTTGGGGTAGCGGCGGGTCTCGGGTGAGGTGGTGTTTAGGCCTTGGATGCCGGGGCGGCAGCCCTGGTGGTGGTTGCGCGGTGCTCATGGGCAGAGCCCATGGCTCGGTGCTGCCCGGTGACTATGGCCATGGGGGCGGTGTGGTTACCGGGGTGTGGCGTTCGGTGGCAGTGAGTGTTGGCCGGGGTGAAAACCCGCTCTTTCTTCGGACGGACCGGCGGCAGCTGCTATTTCTTGAGCTTGCGTTGGTTTTTTCCTTGAAGAGGAAAGGGTGATGCAGCAATGTAGAGATAAGTATTTCCCTCAGTTTGAGAACCAAGGTATCAATCCAGTAGGAGACAACGCACAAATCACCGAATACCTGCACAAACAATCAAACAACTTGCACCCAACGCGATAAAGGGGTTGTCAATCCCTTCACGGTTATTTGCAAAAGTGAGATCTAATAGAGATAGATAAACGATAAAGTAAATATTTTTGGTATTTCTTGTTTTATAGATCGGAAAGTAAAAGATTGCAAAATATTAGATCGAAAACTTGTATGATGAAAAGTAGAAGATTATATGATGGAAAATAGACCCTGGGGCCATAGGTTTCACTAGAGGCTTCTCTCAAGATAGAAAATAATACGGTGGGTGAACAAATTACTGCCGAGCAATTGATAGAAAAGCGCAAAGTTATGACGACATCTAAGGCAATGATCATGAATATAGGCATCACGTCCGTGTCAAGTAGACCGAAACAATTCTGCATCTACTACTATTACTCCACATCGACCGCTATCCAGCATGCATCTAGAGTATTAAGTTCATAAAGAACGGAGTAATGCATTAAGTAAGATGACATGATGTAGAGGAATTAACTCAAGCAATATGATGAAAGCCCCATCTTTTTATCCTTGATGGCAACAATACAATACAATACAATACGTGCCTTGCTGCCCCTACTGTCACTGGGAAAGGACACCGCAAGATTGAACCCAAAGCTAAGCACTTCTCCCATTGCAGGAAAAACAAATCTAGCTGGCCATACCAAACTGATAGTTCAAAGAGAATTACAAAGATATCAAATCATGCATATAAGAATTCAGAGAAGATTCAAATATTATTCATAGATAAGCTGATCATAAATCCACAATTCATCGGATCTCGGCAAACACACCGCAAAAAAGTATTACATCGAATAGATCTCCAAGAACATCGAGGAGAACATGGTATTGAGAATCAAAGAGAGAGAAGAAGCCATCTAGCTACTAGCTATGGACCCGTAGGTCTGTGGTAAACTACTCACGCTTCATCGGAAGGGCAATGGTGTTGATGTAGAAGCCCCCCGTGATCAAATCTCCCTCCGGCAGGGTGCCGGAAAAGGTCCCTAGATGGGATCTCACGGGTACAGAAGGTTGCTGCGGTGGAAAAATCTTTTCGTGGATGCCTTTGTTGGTTTGGGGATATATGAGTATATATAGGCGAAAGAATTAGGTCAGGAGGTGCACGAGGGGCCCACAAGGGTGGGGGGCGCGCCCTACCCCCCTGGGCGCGCCCTCCGTCCTTGTGGCCGCCTCGTGGCTCCTCCGACTTCATCTCCAAGTCTCCTGGTTTCCTTCTGGTCCAAGAAAAATCATCGCGAAAGTTTTATTCCGTTTGGACTCCGTTTGGTATTCCTTTTCTGTGAAACTCAAAAACAAGGAAAAAACAGAAACTGGCACTGGGCTCTAGGTTAATAGGTTAGTCCCAAAAATAATATAAAATAGCATATTAATGCATATAAAACATCCAAAACAGATAATATAATAGCATGGAACAATCAAAAATTATAGATACGTTGGAGACGTATCAAGCATCCCCAAGCTTAATTCCTGCTCGTCCTCGAGTAGGTAAATGATAAAAATAGAATTTTTGATGTGGAATGCTACCTAACATATTTATCCATGTAATTTTCTTTATTGTGGCATGAATGTTCAGATCCATAAGATTCAAAACAAAAGTTTAATATTGACATAAAAATAATAATACTTCAAGCATACTAACAAGGCAATTATGTCTTCTCAAAATAACATGGCCAAAGAAAGCTTATCCCTACAAAATCATATAGTCTGGCTATGCTCCATCTTCATCACACAAAATACTCAAATCATGCACAACCCCGATGACAAGCCAAGCAATTGTTTCATACTTTTGACGTTTTCAAACCTTTTCAACTTTCACGCAATACATGAGCGTGATCCATGGACATAGCACTATAGGTGGAATAGAAGGTGGTTGTGGAGAATACAAAGAGGGAGATAGTCTTACATCAACTAGGCGTATCAACGGGCTATGGAGATGCCCATCAATAGATATCAATGTGAGTGAGTAGGGATTGCCATGCAACGGATGCACTAGAGCTATAAGTGTATGAAAGTTCAAAAAGAAAACTAAGTGGGTGTGCATCCAACTTGCTTCCTCATTAAGGCCTAGGGCAATTTGAGGAAGCCCATCGTTGGAATATACAAGCCAAGTTCTATAATGAAAAGTTCCCACTAGTATATTAAAGTGACAACATAGGAGACTCTCTATCATGAAGATCATGGTGCTACTTTGAAGCACAAGTATGGAAAAAGGATAGTAACATTGCCCCTTCTCTCTTTTTCTCTCATTTTTTCTCTTTTTTTTTCTTTCTCTTTTTTTTCTTTGGCTTCTTTGGCCTCCTTTTTTTTATTTCCTCACATGGGACAATGCTCTAATAATGAAGATCATCATACTTCTATTTACTTACAACTCAAAAAATTACAACTCGATACTAGAACAAAATACGACTCTATATGAATGCCTCCGGCGGTGTACCGGGATGTGCAATGAATCAAGAGTGATATGTATGAAAAAAATTATGAACGGTGGCTTTGCCACAAATACGATGTCAACTACATGATCATGCAAAGCAATATGACAATGATGATGCGTGTCATAGTAAACGAAACGGTGGAAAGTTGCATGGCAATATATCTCGGAATGGCTATGAAAATGCCACAATAGATAGGTATGGTGGCTGTTTTGAGGAAGGTATATGGTGGGTGTATGGTACCGGCGAAAGTTGCGCGGTACAAGAGAGGCTAGCAATGGTGGAAGGGTGAGAGTGCGTATAATCCATGGACTCAACATTAGTCATAAAGAACTCACATACTTATTGCAAAAATCTATTAGTCATCGAAACAAAGTACTACGCGCATGCTTCTAGGGGGATAGATTGGTAGGAAAAGAACATCGCTCATCCCCGACCGCCACTCATAAGGAAGACAATCAAAAAATATCTCATGCTCCAACTTCGTTACATAACGGTTCACCATACGTGCATGCTACGGGACTCACAAACCTTAACACAAGTATTTCTCAAATTCACAATTACTCACTAGCATGACTTTAATATCACCATCTTTATATCTCAAAACAATCATAAGAAATCAAACTTCTTATAGTATTCAATGCACTTTATATGAAAGTTTTTATTATATCCCTCTTGGATGCCTATCATATTAGGACTAAATTAATAACCAAAGCAAATTACCATGCTGTTTAAAGACTCTCAAAATAATATAAGTGAAGCATGAGAGTTCAATAATTTCTACAAAATAAAGCCACCGCCGTGCTCTAAAAAGATATAAGTGAAGCACTAGAGCAAAATTGCCTAGCTCAAAAGATATAAGTGAAGCACAAAGAGTATTCTAATAAATCACGATTCATGCGTGTCCCTCTCAAAAGGTATGTACAGCAAGGATGATTGTGGCAAACTAAAAATCAAAGACTCAAATTATACAAGACGCTCCAAGCAAAACACATATCATGTGGTGAATAAAAATATAGCCTCAAGTAAAGTTACCGATAGACGAAGACGAAAGAGGGGATGCCTTCCGGGGCATCCCCAAGCTTAGGCTCTTGGTTTTCCTTTAATATTACCTTGGGGTGCCTTGGGCATCCCCAAGCTTAGGCTCTTGCCACTCCTTATTCCATAGTCCATCAAATCCTTACCCAAAACTTGAAAACTTCACAACACAAAACTCAACAGAAAATCTCATAAGCTCCGTTAGTATAAGAAAATAAATCACCACTTTGGTACTGTTGTGAACTCATTATTTATTTATATTGGTGTAATATCTACTGTATTCCAACTTTTCCATGGTTCATACCCCCCGATACTACCCATAGATTCATCAAAATAAGCAAACAACACAAAGAAAACAGAATCTGTCAAAAACAGAACAGTCTGGGAAGATCCGAATTGTTATAATACTTATGTAACTCAAAATATTCTTAAAAATCAGGAAAAAAGAGGAAATTTGTATATAAATCTCTTATAAAAATTTCAGGGTTTTTCAACGCTCCAGTGAATTATTAAAATTCTGAGACTGGACGCAGAAGTTTCTGTTTTTCAGCAAGATCAAATCAACTATCACCGTAAGCCATCCCAAAGGTCTTACATGGCACAAACACTAATTAAAACATAAAACCACATCTAACCAGAGGCTAGATGAATTATTTATTGCAAAACAGAACCAAAAAATAAAAAAGAAAAATAAAATTGGGTTGCCTCCCAACAAGCGCTATTGTTTAACGCCCTTAGCTAGGCATAAAAACACGAATAGACCTAGGTATTGTCATCTTTGGTATGCAATCCATAAGTAGCTCTCATAATAGATTCATATGGCAATTTAATTTTCTTTCTAGGAAAGTGCTCCATGCCCTTCCTTAACGGAAATTGAAATCTAATGTTTCCTTCTTTCATATCAATAATTGCACTAATCGTTCTAAGGAAAGGTCTACCAAGAATAATAGAACATGTAGGATTGCAATCTATATCAAGAACAATGAAATCTACGGGCACATAATTCCTATTTGCAACAATAAGAACATCATTAATCCTTCCCATAGGTTTCTTAATAGTGGAATCCGCGAGATCCAAATTTAAAGAACAATCATCAAATTCACGGAAACCTAACACATCACATAAAGTTTTTGGAATCGTGGAAACATTAGCACCCAAATCACACAAAGCATAGCACTCATAATCTTTAATATTAATCTTAATAGTAGGTTCCCACTCATCATAAATTTTTCTCGGGATAGAAACTTCCAATTCAAGCTTTTCTTCAAAAGATTGCATCATAGCATCAACGATATGTTTAGTACAAGCTTTGTTTTGATTATAAGCATGAGGAGAATTCAACATGGATTGCAACAAGGAAATACAATCTATTAAAGAAAAATTATCATAATTAAATTCCTTGAAATCCAAAAGAGTGGGTTCATTGCTACTTAAAGTTTTGACCTCTCCAATCCCACTTTTATCAATTTTTGCATCAAGATCTAAAAACTCCGAATCATTGGGACACCTTTTAACTAAAGTTGACTCATCTCCAGTCCCATCTTTATCAAGATTTATATTGGAAAACAAAGATTCAATATGAGTCACATCAATCACTTTAAGATCTTCATCATTATTTTCACGGAAACTAGAAGAACATGTTTTTACAAACCAATCTTTTTTAGCACGCATCTTAGCGGTTCTTTCTTTGCACTCATCAATGGAAATTATCATAGCTTTGAGAGACTCATTGATATCATGCTTGGGTGGAATAGATCTAAGTTTCAAAGAGTCAACATCAAGAGAAATTCTATCCACGTTCCTAGCCAAATCATCAATCTTAAGCAATTTTTCTTCAATCAAAGCATTGAAATTCTTTTGCGAACTCATAAATTCTTTAACACAATTCTCAAAATCAGAGGACATCTTATTATAATTTCCATAAGAATGGTTGTAGGAATTACCATAATTATTAGAGGAATTACTAGGGAACGGCCTAGGATTAAAATTACCTCTATACGCGTTATTACCAAAATTGTTCCTACCAAGAAAATTCACATCCATAGATTCATTATTATTTTCAATCAAAGTGGACAAAGGCATATCATTAGGATCCAAAGAAGCACTCTTGCTAGCAAATAATTTCATAAGTTCATCCATCTTTCCACTCAAAACATTAATCTCTTCAATTGCATGCACTTTTTTACTAGTGGAAGATCTTTCGGTATGCCATTGAGAATAATTAACCATAATATTATCTAGAAGTTTAGTAGCTTCTCCTAGAGTAATTTCCATAAAAGTGTCTCCCGCGGCCGAATCTAAAAGATTTCTAGAAGCAAAATTCAATCCGGCATAAAATTTTTGTATAATCATCCACAAATTCAAACCATGAGTAGGGCAATTTCGTATCATCAATTTCATTCTCTCCCAAGATTGCGCAACATGTTCATGATCAAGTTGCTTAAAATTCATAATATCGTTCCTAAGGGAGATGATCTTAGCGGGAGGAAAATACTTGGAAATAAAAGCATCTTTACACTTATTCCATGAATCAATACTATTTTTAAGCAAAGATGAAAACCAAGTTTTAGCACGATCTCGAAGTGAGAACGGAAATAGCTTCAATTTAACAATATCATTATCCACATCTTTTTTCTTTTGCATATCACACAAATCAACGAAATTGTTTAGATGGGATGCGGCATCTTCACTAGGAAGGCCAGAAAAATGATCTTTCATAACAAGATTCAGCAAAGCGGCATTAATTTCACAAGATTCCGCACTAGTGGCGGGAGCAATCGGAGTACTAATAAAATCATTGTTATTGGTGTTGGAAAAGTTACACAATTTGGTATTCTCTTGAGCCATTGTGACAAAGCAAGCAATCCAACACACGAGCACACAAAAATCAAACGAAGAAGACGAACGGAAGAGGGACGAAGAAAAGGCAAAGAGAGGGGCGAAGAAAAAGGCAAAAAAATTTAAAATCGTTTTAGAAGTGGGGGAGAGGAAAACGAGAGGCGAATGGCGAATAATGTAATGCAAGAGATGAGAGTTTATGATGGGTACTTGGTATGTCTTGACTTGGCGTAGATCTCCCCGGCAACGGCGCCAGAAATTCTTCCTGCTACTTCTTGAGCTTGCGTTGGTTTTTCCCTTGAAGAGGAAAGGGTGATGCAGCAATGTAGAGATAAGTATTTCCCTCAGTTTGAGAACCAAGGTATCAATCCAGTAGGAGACAACGCACAAATCACCGAATACCTGCACAAACAATCAAACAACTTGCACCCAACGCGATAAAGGGGTTGGCAATCCCTTCACCGTTATTTGCAAAAGTGAGATCTGATAGAGATAGATAAACGATAAAGTAAATATTTTTGGTATTTTTGTTTTATAGATCGGAAAGTAAAAGATTGCAAAATAGTAGATCGGAAACTTGTATGATGAAAAGTAGAAGATTATATGATGGAAAATAGACCCGGGGGCTATAGGTTTCACTAGAGGCTTCTCTCAAGATAGAAAATAATACGGTGGGTGAACAAATTACTGCCGAGCAATTGATAGAAAAGCGCAAAGTTATGACGATATCTAAGGCAATGATCATGAATATAGGCATCACGTCCGTGTCAAGTAGACCGAAACGATTCTGCATCTACTACTATTACTCCACACATTGACCGCTATCTAGCATGCATCTAGAGTATTAAGTTCATAAAGAACAGAGTAATGCATTAAGTAAGATGACATGATGTAGAGGAATTAACTCAAGCAATATGATGAAAGCCCCATCTTTTTATCCTCGATGGCAACAATACAATACGTGCCTTGCTGCCCCTACTATCACTGGGAAAGGACACCGCAAGATTGAACCCAAAGCTAAGCACTTCTCCCATTGCAAGAAAAACCAATCTAGTTGGCCAAACCAAACCGATAGTTCGAAGAGAATTACAAAGATATCAAATCATGCATATAAGAATTCAGAGAAGATTCAAATAATATTCATAGATAGGCTGATCATAAATCCACAATTCATCGGATCTCGGCAAACACACCGCAAAAAAGTATTACATCGAATAGATCTCCAAGAACATCGAGGAGAACATGGTATTGAGAATCAAAGAGAGAGAAGAAGCCATCTAGCTACTAGCTATGGACCCGTAGGTCTGTGGTAAACTACTCACGCTTCATCGGAAGGGCAATGGTGTTGATGTAGAAGCCCTCCGTGATCGAATCCCCCTCCGGCAGGGTGCCGGAAAAGGTCCCTAGATGGGATCTCACGGGTACAGAAGGTTGCGGTGGTGGAAAAGTCTTTTCGTGGATGCCTCTGTTGGTTTGGGGATATATGAGTATATATAGGCGAAAGAATTAGGTCAGGAGGTGCACGAGGGGCCCACAAGGGTGGGGGCGCTCCCTACCCCCCTTGGCGCGCCCTCCGTCCTTGTGGCCGCCTCGTGGCTCCTCCAACTTCATCTGCTGGCCGGCTTGCCGCTGGACAAGCCGGAGTATGAGGTCGCTCTCGCGGAATGCGAGGGGTTTGATCTTCTTGTTGTGGTAGTGTCGTAGACCTTGTTGGTAGATGGCCGATCGGCTGAGGGCCAAAAGGCGCGCCTACTCGAGCAGGTCGACGCCGTCTTCGCGGGCTTCCTTTGCTTCGGCTTCTATGTACATGGTGACCCGAGGCGAGTCGAACTCGATGTCGGCCGGGATGATTGCTTCAGCTCCGTTGACGAGGAAGAACGGGGTGAACCCGGTCGACCGATTTGGTGTTGTAGGAGACTCCGGAGGACAGCCAGCAGCTCGTCGAGTGCCGGGAGAGCGGACGAGGGGCTCGACGAGACGCGGCTTGATGCCGGCTAGGATCAGGCCGTTTGCCCGCTCGACCTAGCCGTTGGATTGGGGATGAGCGACGAAAGCCAGGTCGAGCCGGATGCCGAAAATAGAGTAGTATTGCGCCAGTGCGCCCTTGGCGAAGTTGGTGCCGTTGTCCGTGTTGATGTTGTGGATGCCATAGCGAACCGCGATGTCTTTGATGAACCGGACGACCGTCGGCCCGTCGAGTTTCTTGATCGGCCGCGCCTTGATCCACTTGGTGAACTTGTCGACGGCCACCAGCAAGTGCGTCATGCCGCCCCAGGTGGTCTTGAAGGGCCCCACCATGTCGAGCCCCCAGACGGCAAAGGGCCAGGTGATCGGTATGGTCTGGAGGGCTGAAGCCGGCTGGTGGCTGCGCTTGCTGAAGCGTTGCAGCCTTCACACTTGAGGACGAGTGACTCGGCGTCTTTGAGGGTCCTGGTCTGGTAGAAACCATGACGGAAAGCCTTGGCCACCAAGGACCTCGAGGCGGCGTGGTGCCCGCACTCGCCCTGGTGGATGTCGAGGAGGATCTCAATGCCTTTGTCTTGCTCGATGCAGTGCTGGAACACGCCTGTTGTGCTGCGCTTGATGAGCTCGTTGTTGATGATGTTGTAGGCGGACGCCCGGCGCTGCACTTGCCGGGCCTCGGTCTCATCCATGGGAAGCGCTCCGCTTTCCAGGAAAGCGAGGATTGGCTGGGCCCAAGACGGAGCCATCACCTCCGTGAAGACGGCCACTTGGACGGGGTCCGGGGTGGCAGCCCCTGAGCCGGAGTCGGCAGCCCCCGGGTTGGGGATGGCAGCCCTCGGGTTGGGGATGGCAGCCCCCGGGCTGGAGCCGGCAGCCCCCGGGACTGGGCCGGGATCCGCAGGCCCCGAGACTGGGCCGGCAATCCCCAAGCCGGAGCCGGCAGCCCCCGGGGTTGGGCCGGGGTCTTCAGGGTTGGGTGGGGGAGCCGCGGGGTCGTCTGGGACGAAGATGGACTCGGAGTCGAGAGACGACTCGATGGATGGCTTGCGCAAGTGCTCGAGGGAGACGCCGGTTGGAATTGCTTGCCAGCTAGAACTTATCTTGGCCAGCGCGTCAGTGGCCTCATTGTCTGCGCGGGGGACGTGGAGGAACTCACAGCCGTCGAAGTTGCCGGAAAGCTACTGGACCAAGAACCGGTAGCTGGCCATGTTGGCGTCCCGAGCGTCCCATTCACCGGAGGTCTGCTGCATCACCAAATCCGAGTCGCCGTAGCAGAGGATGCACCGAATGCTGAGTTCTTTGGCCAGCCGAAGGCAGTGCATGAGGGCTTCGTACTCGGCAACATTGTTGGAGGCGGGGAAGTGGATCTGCAGCGCGTACCGCAATCGGTCGCCCTTCAGGGAAGACCGCACGATGTCGGCCCCCAAGCCGGATCGCATATTGGAGCTGTCAAAGTGCATGCGCCAGTGCATTGAGTTGGGTGGCGGCGACAGGTACTGGGTCTCCGTCCAGTCAACGAGGAAGTCGACCAGCGCCTGGGACTTGATGGTGGAGCGGGGCTCGTAGAGGATGGTGTGGCTGGCCAGCTCAATGGCCCACTTGACCACCCGGCCGGAGGCATCCCGGCAGCCCATGATCTCTCCGATGGGGGCCGTGGTCACCACGGTGATGGTGTGCTCCTGGAAGTACTGCTTCAGCTTCTTGGCGGTGAGGTACACGCCGTAACACATCTTCTGGTAGTGGGGGTAGTTCTGCTTGGAGGCGGAGAGCACCTCGCTCAGGTAGTAAACCGGGTGCTGGATCTGCTGGATCTTGCCTTCCTCTGGGCGCTCGACCACCAGCACTGTACTGACCGCGCGCGAGGTGGCGGCGATGTATAGCAACAGCGGCTCTTTGTCAGGCGGCGCGGCAAGGACGGGTGCGGTGGAGAGCATGCGCTTGAGATCCCGGAAAGCTTCATCTGCCTGGTCGTTCCACTCGAACAACGACGTCTTCTTCATCAGCTGATTCAGGGGCAGGGCCCTCTCACCCAGCCGGCTGAGAAACCGACTGAGAGAGGCCAAGCAGCTGGTGAACTTCTGGACATCGCGCAGCCGGGTTGGCTTGCACATACGCTTGATGGCCTTGATCTTTTCCAGGTTAGCCTAAATTCCGCACTCCGAGACGAGGAAGCCGAGCAGCTGGACGGCCGGCATGCCGAATACACACTTCTCCGGCTTGAGCTTGATCTGATACTGGCGCAGATTGGCGAAGGTTTCCTTGAGGTCGTCTAGGAGCGTGAGGTGCTGCTTGGTCTTCACCACGATGTCGTCGACGTAGACATGCATGTTGCGGCCGAGTTGCGGCTGCAGGCACTTCTGCATGTAGCGATGGAAGGTGGCGCCGCCGTTCTTCAAGCCAAATGACATGGTGATGTGGCAATACGCCCCAAAGGGCGTGATGAAGGACGTCTTCGGGGCGTCGGCCCGGTCCAGCTTGATTTGGTGGTAGCCGGAGTAAGCGTCCAGGAAGGACAAGAGCTCGCAGTCGGCCGTGGAGTCGATCACTTGATCTATCCTTGGCAGCACAAAAGGATCCTTGGGGCAGGCCTTGTTCAGGCTGGTGTAGTCTATGCACATGCGCCAGGTGTTGTTCTTCTTCAGGACGAGGACTGGGTTGGCCAGCCACTCGGGGTGAAACACTTCCATCATGAAGCCGGCTGTGAGCAGTCGGGCGACTTCTTCACCGATGGTTCTTCTCTCCTCCTCAGAAAAGCAATGTAGGGGTTGACGGACAGGCTTGGCATCTTTGCGGACATGTAGTTTGTGCTCGGCGTACTTCCTCGGAACACCCGACATGTCCTTTGGAGACCATCCAAAGATATCCCGATTCTCAGAGAGGAAGTCGACGAGCTCGCCTTCCTATTTGCTGCTGAGGCGGGTGCCCACAACAACGTACTTGCTGCAGCTGGTGTCGGACGGGTTGAGCTTAATCTTCTTGGTGTCCTTGGATGGCTGGAACGAGGCCTCGCCGGCCGACTCATTGGCTGGAGCCGGCACGGCCGGCCGCTCGCCGGCTAGCGCCATGATCCGGTCGAGCTGGCGCCGCTCCTCGACTATGACCAGTGACTCGGCCAGTTGGGCGTCGGCACGGGCGCACTCCAGAGATATCTTGTAGTCGCCGGCAATACTGATGAAGACCTTGGGACCTGGCATCTTCATCTTCAAGTAGGCCTAGTGGGGGACCGCCATGAACTTCGCCAGCGCGGGTCGTCCGAGCAACATGTGGTAAGGGCTGGACAGGTCCACTACCTCGAACCAGATGGGCTCGCGCCGAAAGTGGTCATGGGTGCCGAACAGGACGTCGAGCCGGATCCGGCCGATCAGGGAGCAGAAGAGGCCCGGCACGATGCCGTGGAACACCGTCCAGGTCGGCTCCAGCTGCTTGGCCTTGATGCCGAGCTTGGTCATAGTGTCACGGTAGAGGATGTTGATGCTGCTACCGCCATCGATGAGGACTCGTGAGAACTTGCAGGTACGCTTCTCAGCGACTATGGTGGGGTCGAGGACGAGGGTGTAGCCACCCGGCGTAGGCATGACGGCCGGGTGGTCCTCCCGGGTCTAGCTGACCGGGCACTCTGACCAGTGCATGTACTCAGGCACGGCCTGGACGACGGTGTTCACCTCCTGCCGGAGCAGGCGCTCGATGTGCTTATCGTTGCCCATGCTGGTGAAGACGACGTAGCAATCGTTCGGGTTGGGGAAGGCTCCATCTCGCATGGCGCCGGCTGCCAGGGGCGGAGGCGGTGGCGGGATGTCACCCCTCAAGATGCGCTTGGTGATGGCGCACTGCCGGATCGTGTGCGTGGACGGCCTGGCGCCGCTATGGTGCTTGCAAGGGGCGTCGAGCATCTCCTCGAAGCTCATGGCGGGTTGCCAAGCAGTCTTGTCGGCTCGCTGACGCCGATTGCCGGCCGGCTCGGCTGCGGGTGCTTGATCGGCGGCAGCGACGAGGCGATAGTCATAGCGGGGAGCCGGCTGTTCGGCCTTACACTTGTTGTTTTGCTGATTGTTCTGCTGGATGCTGCTCTCGCCAGCCAGCTTAGAAGGCGGTGTCGGCAATGCCATGCCGGCCGCGTCCAACACCACCTGAACCTTCATGGAGGAGTCGGCCGTGGCGTACTTGTCCACCGTCATCATGAGCGCGGCCAGGGTGGTCGGCTCGGAGCGCAGGAGCTTGTGCTTGAGCAGGGTGCCATCTCGGCAGCCGCTCACAAAATACTGGATGGCCTGAACCTTGTGGACCCCCTCGCAGCTGTTCCGGAGCTCGGTCCAGCGCACGAGGTAATGACGGCCGGTTTCATCCGGCCCCTGCACGCACATGGTGAGCTGACTGGGCCGGCCGGGTCACTTGTAGGTGCCAGTGAAGTTGCGCACAAAGGCCTGCTCGAAGTCGAGCCATGAGTTGACGCTGCCAGCTGGCAGGATGTTCAACCATGTCCGGGCCGAGCCCTGCACCATGAGCGGCGCGTAGTGCACGGCCAGACGCCGGTTGCCGCCCGCGATGCCGATGGCGGTGGTGTAGTCGATGAGCCAGTCCTCCGGCTTGACGGTCCCATTGTACTTGGGGGTATCTCGGGGGAGCGTGAACCCCTTGGTGAAGGGCTCGTCGCAGATGCGCGGGCCGAAGCAAGCCGGACCAACCGTGTTGTCCTCCTCCAGCTCGAGGGATAGCTGCTCGATGTGGTGGCGGGCATCGTTGTTATCGATGTCGCACGGGCCCAGCCGACTTGCGACTGGGCCGCGGGGAGCCGGACCGGCTGAAACCGGCCGGCGGCGCCGCCCGGAAGGCGGGTGTTGGGGATATAACCCCGTGGTGTGACCCGCCCAGGAGGGGCCGGGTTTCACCGTTGGTGACTCATGGATAATGCCTAGGCAGGTCAAAGAGACCAGATGTGGAACCCAGAGGGCGACTTACGCGGTGAGCCGCCGGAGGCCCAAGCTCAGAAGATGGTGCGAGATCCGGCGCTTGTAAGCCGCCTGATGACGACTTGTCTAGCAAGGCAAGGCGATTTAGTACCCGGGTCGGTCACGTTGTGTGATCCGACTTGGACTCTTGTAAGCCCAGGGCCTCGACCTGTGTATATAAAGGCGAGACCCTGCGGCGGGTTAACTCAAGAGACAACCAATCGATAGCTAGGTCAAGCGAATCCGCTCCCTTGTAATCGATACTCAAGTAATATCAACAAGAGCAGGAGTAGGCTTTTACCTCCACCGTGAGGGGCCGGTCCTGGGTAAACCTTGTGTCTTTCGTCCTGTTCAACCCCTTCAAGCTAATCACCAAGCGATGGCTCCACACCTAAGTCCTTTCACAAGGGCATCTGCCGTGACAAAACCACGACAATTGGCGCCCACCGTGGGGCCAGCGCACGGTGGTTTCGAGTTCTTGAAGGGCTCTTTCCCAGGGATCGAGGGATACGCCGTTGGCAGGATGACCAAGAGTCGTCGTGGCAAGCTCTACATCGACGACGCTGGCTGGGGTCCTAAAGCCGACTCAATCGAGTACGGGTACCGAGTCCCCTTCGGTGGAATTCATGTCTTCATTGGCAAGATTGGCGGATCAGAGCCTGAGCCGGACATCTACACCGACATCGTCGAGCCGGCTTGGCGCGCGCAACCCACCCAGGCTCAACCCGGTCGAAAGCATGTTTTCGTCGGTTTTGTGCATGGGGCGGATCTTGAGGAAAATTCTGCATCTGGTGGAGAGACGGCCATCTATCCAAGTGATGAGTGCTCAACCGGAGAAACAGAGTCTATCTACCAGCTTCAGGACAGCGAGCTTGGGGGCTATTCCGATGGCAACAGTATTCCGGACCCCTATGAGCCGTCTTCATGGCTGGCACAGGGCCGGCTCTCAACTCATCAACCGCTGCAGCCATGACATCTAGCTCAACTGCTGCTGTGGCGGCTGGGGCCGGCGGGTCAGCTCGGCCGCCGGCTCAGGTATTGTCTGAACTCTTGGGTAGTTTGACAACCCTATTGGCAACAGAGGTTACTACGGCAAATCAGGCACAGCACAATGCAGAAGTTGCAAAGGTGTGAGATGAGGTGGCTAAAGCCTAGGAGGATCTTAATGCAGAGAACGCCAGGATGGCAACTGAGCGGGCCCAGATGGATGCTGAGTCACAGCGTATAAGGGCGGAAGCTTTTTGTCTGAGTTTGGATCAGGATGCCTCAAACGCTGTTCTTCGAAGGCACCAAACCCGCCTGCCTTTGCAGTATGAGGCGCGGAACCTTTTTAACACACTTGGGGCAGGACCAAGTAATCCGCAAGGTACAACCCGAGCTGCGGAGGTGCCAGGAGGCGGGACGGCGACTCAGCCTCGACTGCCAGACCCGCCCCGTAGGGATCAGACCCCGCCTCAGTAGTTCTCGACACCACCTAGTCACTACTCTAACCCGGTGGACAACATGTTAGCAGCGGCAACCCGGCTGGTGGCGATCCCGATCGAAGGAGAGTCGCCGGAGACGGTAGAGACTTGGAACGCAGTTGAATTCCTTCGAATAGCTGTTGCGCAGCAGGCGGCTTACTCCTACAATCGTGATCATGTTCATTCGACCCCTCGTCAGAGTCGAAGCAACAGCCGACGTATTGAGTCACCCGCAATTTCTAGCAGTGAACGACGACGTCGACCGCTTCAGGATAACCCTCCCCGTGATAATAACATGCTGGTTAATGCTCAGGCGATTGTGGATGAAGCCAGAGCTCATCGAGAGGCGGAGGTGGCGGTGGTGGCTCAGATTGAGGCGGCTCAACTGGGGGCTTATCTGCAGCCTCCGGCAACCCCTTCAACTTCGATGGGAGGTGGGGCAATTTCCAGGACAATGGGAGTACCATGTTTGGTGCCGGCTCTATGTAATGAACGTCTGCCCAAAGACTTTAAGGGTCCTCACAAGGTGCCTAATTATACAGCTGATCTGCCTCCTGAGGCTTGGATTGAGAGTTATGAGTTAGCAATGGAGATGTTAGATGTAAATGATGTTGTGTGTGCTAAATACTTTACCATGATGTTAGATGGGCCAACTCGTGCATGGTTAAAGGGGTTGCCTCCTAATTCCATCAACTCATGGGCAGAGTTGAAAGCACGGTTCATTCAGAACTTTAAAGGAACGTGCAAGCAGCCGTTGACGATTATTGATCTTGACAACTGTGTGCAGCGAGAGGAGGAGTTGGCCCACCATTGGGTCCGGCGGGTCTCGAAGAACATTCACTCATCAGATAATATTGCGGCGAATCAAGCGGTTCTGGTTTTAGAGAAGAACTGTCACTTTACCCCTCTTAAGCAGAAGCTTGGGCGGCTCAAGCGTCATTGCAATGACATGGGTGAATTGATGGCGGCTCTCATTAAATATGCTGACTCTGACACTACCAAGGACCTGGGGTCTGATGAGGAGAAATCCAATAGAGGCAAGAAGAGTGGCAATGGTAAGGGCCAGCAGCAGAGTGTGACAGGAGGCAACGGTAATAACTAAGGCAATGGTGGTAAGCGAAGGCACCCGGATGGCGGGTCAAATCTAGTAGCTAATACCAACGCCGGGTCTAAAAACCAGCGCAATGGTAATGGTAAGCCGTCCTTCAGAGGGAATTTTTTTAATATTGAGGCAATGATGAATGAACCTTGCCCGAAACACAGTCTGCCTAATAAGCCGGCTACTCATGCTTGGAAGGATTGTTTTATCATGCGAGAATATAGGAATTATAGCTTTAATCAGAATCATGGTAATAATAATGGGCCGCCTGGCAGCTCAGGATCTGGCTCCCAGGGATCCGGCTTTGGTGGTGGCGGCTCAAATTCTGGCTATCAAGGTCAGGGTAACCATGGTGGTCATAATCAACAATCTAGTCAGGGCAATCAGCAGCAGCATAATCAGTCAGGATATCAGAGTAATCCGAAGCAACTCAATGGAGCTCAGTATCATGTTTTCACTACGAGTCTCTGCAAGCGAGATCAGAAGGTTCATAAATGAGCAGTCAATACTGTTGAGCCGGCAGCACCCCAATACTTACGATGGTCAGAATATCCGATCACATGGAGTCGAGAGGATCACCCGCCCCGGGTCGAGAATCCGGGTCATCTGGCATTGGTGGTAGCCCCTCAAGTGGGCGGTTATAAGTTCACAAAGGTGCTCATGGATGGCGGTAGTAGTATCAACATATTATATTATGACACTTTTCGTTGGATGAATTTAACTGACAAGGATCTTAAGCCATCTTCCACAGTCTTTCATGGTGTGGTGCCTAGCAAGTCGGCTTAGCCTGTTGGAAAAATTGCTCTGGAAGTAGCTTTTGGCGATGACTATGATTACAGAGCAGAGACGCTGTGGTTTGAAGTGGTTAAAATCAAAAGTCTGTATCATGCTTTATTCAGACGGCCGGCTTATGCTAAGTTCATGGCTCGCCCTTGCTATGTCTATTTGCAGCTTAAGATGCCTGGGTGAAAGGGCACAATTACGATCCATGGTGATCGGAAAGTTGCCCTGGAATGTGAGGAAGGAGATGCGACTTATGCAGAGTCGGCTTGTGCTACTAAGGAGCTTAAGTTTTATAAGGATAATGTTGACCCAGCTGACATGACCCCTCTAAAGAAGCCCACCACTGAGCAAGATCCATGGTTGAAGTTTAAGTCGGCTGATGATACGAAGCAGGTTGATTTTTTCCCTGGCGACTCATCTCAGCATTTCACTGCGGGGGCTAGTATGGATCCTAAATAGGAAAGCGCGCTCATCGAGTTCATCCGTGAGAATCGGGACATCTTTGCATGGAAACCTTCTGACATGCCAGGTGTACCAAGAGAATTCGCTGAGCACACTCTTAATGTGGATCCTAAGTTTAAGCTGGTCAAGCAATTCCTCCATCATTTCAATGAGGAGCGACATAAGGCCATTGGAGAAGAGGTGGCACGGCTCTTAGCGGCCGGGTTTATTGTGGAAGTTTTTCACCCTGAGTGGTTGGCCAACCCTGTGCTTGTGCTTAAGAAGAACGGCGCATGGCGTATGTGTGTTGATTACACAGATCTTAACAAGGCTTGTCCAGCTGATCCATTTGCTCTCCCCCGTATTGACCAGATCATTGATGCAACGGCGGGCTGTGAGAGTTTATGCTTCATGGATGCTTATTCTGGTTATCATCAGATTAAGATGGCAGTCAAAGACCAAGAGAAGACATCTTTTATCACACCTTTTGAGGCTTTCTGCTATGTTTCTATGCCTTTTGGGCTCAAGAGTGCCCAGGCGACTTATCAGTGCTGTGTTCAGAATTGTTTTCACAATCAGATTGGGCGAAATGTTCATGCTTATGTGGATGACATTGTGGTTAAGTCTAGAAAGAAGGAGACTCTCCTGGATGATTTGAAGGAAACTTTGGACAACCTTCGGGTCTACAAAATGATGCTTAACCCGGCCAAGTGTGTCTTTGGTGTGCCTGCAGGTAAACTGTTAGGATTTCTGGTGTCAGAGAGGGGCATCGAGGCTAATCCGGAGAAGATCAAGGCAATCACCTCGCTTTCTAAGCCGGTGTGTGTTAATGACGTACAATGTCTGACGGGTCATATTATGGCTCTGAGTCGGTTTATAAGTCGCCTGGGTGAGAAGGCAATTCCTCTGTATTAGATGATGAAGAAAACGGATCACTTTATCTGGAGCGATGCTGCTAACCAGGCCTTTGAGGATCTCAAGAAACAGTTGGCTGAGCCGCCCGTCCTAGCTGCTCCTATTGATAAAGAGCCTTTGCTCCTGTACGTGGCTGCTAATAACAGGGCGGTCAGTGTGGCAGTTGTTGTGGAGCGCAAGGAGGTGGGTAAGGAGTACCCTGGTTCAGCGGCCGGCTTATTATGTCAGTGAGGTGTTGACTGAGTCTAAGCAACGATACCCACATTGGCAGAAACTGGTCTTTGGAGTATTCATGGCAAGTCGCAAGCTAAAGCATTATTTCCTTGGGCATCCTATTACAGTGGTCAGTTTTACTCCTTTAGGGGATATCATTTAGAACAGAGAAGCCACTGGCCGGGTTGCTAAGTGGGCAATTGAGCTAGGACCTCATAATTTGAAATATGTGCCAAGGACAGCTATTAAGTCTCAAGCTTTGGTGGACTTTATCAATGACTAGACAGAATTACAAACACCTGAGGAGAGGCCTGACAACACATATTGGACAATCCACTTCGATGGGTCCAGGCAGTTGGAAGGCTCAGGGGGCTGGAGTTATTTCGACTTCCCCATGAGGTGACAAATTTTGTTATGTTTTAAGGCTAATGTTTCCTTGTACTAACAATGCAGCTGAATATGAGGCTCTGCTCCATGGCCTTTGTGTGGCTAAAGAGATGAATCTAAGCCGGGTCAGGTGCCTGGGCGACTCAGGCCTTATGGCTCAGCAAGTCTCAGGCAAGCGGGATTCTAAAGACCCACTTATGGCGGCTTATCGCCGGGCGGTTGATAATATTGCTGGTCACTTTAAGGGTTATCAGGTGGATCACCTTGATCGACGGAAAAATGAGGCGGCTGATGCCTTAAGTCAGCTCGGGTCTCAGCGTAAGCCGGTGCCTCCTAATGTGTTCCTTGATGTTTTACACATTCCTTCGGTCAAGTTGACGTCTGAGGAGGATCTTGCTATCCCTGACCCGGAGGTGCAGCTGGTGGCAGCTCTCCATGCTATTCCTGATTGGACGCTCCCCTACTTGGCTTATATGACCCGAGGCGAGTTACCTGAGGATGAAACTTTGGCACGACAGATAACCAGGAGGTCTAAATCTATGACTATCATCAATGGCGAGTTACACCGATGCAGTGTGACAGGTGCGTTCCAGCGTTGTGTTTCTCCTGAAGAGGGCCGTGAGATCCTACGAGAGGTTCATGAAGGCAATTGTGGTCATCATGTTGGCTCTAAGTCTTTGGTGGCTAAAGCTTTTCGTCATGGGTTTTACTAGTTGACGGCTCATGCTGATGCAGAGGATATTGTTAGCAAATGTGATGGATGTCAGAAATTTGCAAGGCGAGCTCATGTGCCGGCTCAGGAGTTACGGATGATTCCAATAACATGGCCGTTTGTAGTTTGGGGGCTTGATATGGTTGGACCATTCAAGAGGTCTAAGGATAAGAAGACCCACCTTTTGGTGGCGGTTGACAAGTTTACCAAGTGGGTTGAGGAACAGCCAGTTAGTAAGTGTGACGCGGCGACTGCAGTTTAGTTTGTTAAAAAGCTGATCTTCCGCTTTCGGTATCCCCATAGTATCATCACTGATAATGGCACTAATCTCTCTAAGGGTGCTATGAAGGAGTTCTGCCAAAGAGAGCATATTCGTCTGGATGTTTCTTCAGTAGCTCATCCACAGTCTAATGGGCAAGCAAAGCGAGCTAACCAGGAAATTTTGAGAGGTATTAAGCCTCGACTGATGATTCCTTTGGAGCGAACGCCGGGTTGTTGGGTGGAGGAGTTACCTTCAGTGGTTTGGAGTATCAATACCACCCCCAACAGGTCAACAGGCTATACGCCTTTCTTCATGGTCTATGGTGTAGAGGCGGCTCTCCCAAAATGAGATAGCGATGCGCCATTGTTTTGGATGAAGAGCGTGACCATGCAGTGGCCCGTTCGGCGATTTATCAACAAGACCTGCGTCGCTATTATAGTCGCAGAGTTAAGACTCGGGCGTTTCAAGAGGGCGACTTAGTGATCCGACTGATTCAAGATCAGACTAATATGCATAACCTGTCCCCGCCTTGGTAAGGGCCCTTTGTGGTTAGCAAGAATCTCAACAACGGCTCGTATTATCTCATTGATATACGTGAGCGCAAGGAATCACGAACCTCTGAGCAGGAGACCATCAGGCCGTGGAACATTGCTCATCTTCGGCCTTACTACACCTGACACTATTGCAGGATGGTCCAAACGCGACAGTCCAATCAGAGACCCTTCGACGAAACTGTGTGCGATGGATCAATCACAAACGGTGATGTAATAAAACTGTCAAAAAAGATGCAAAACATTTGCGATGGTGGTGACATCAAACACGGTTCAGATTAGAGTTGCGTGTGTGATGCGTGGCAAACGGTTAATCCAACAGAACTGTTTGCGATGAGGCAGAACAACAGAAACGGGCAGCCAGATGAGGGTGTGTGCGATATACGACATACAGTTCACTAGGATGAACTGTGTGCGAGTAGGCAAAACAATAGAAACGGTCAGCCAGATCAAGGTGTGTGCGATGGAGGGCATACAGTTCACTCGGATGAACTGTTTGCGATGAGCCAAGACAACAGAAATAGTTCAACTGAACAAGATGTGTGTGATACGCGGCAAACAGGTCCGTAATCAGAAATGTGTGCGAAGACCAATAATAACACAGACGATTGTTGCTAATGAGCCGTGTGATTTTCTCTGTCTACGATTGCTGCTAACACCGAGTCGGACGGGATGCGAGCAGTGCGTGCCGCGGCCGCCTCAACCGCGAGCAACCACATGCATAGAGCAGTTGAACACGCAGGGAATGATCATCTACAAGCCGGCCGGTAGTTGCGTCGCTGTGTAGAGAGCCGCTGTGTGCTACTACCTCCGTCTTGGTCTATTAGTCCCCTTTATATTCTGTGCCATATTTTGACCTTAAATTTAACCAACAAAATGTTAATGCATGTTATTAAAATGATATAATTGGAAACTATGTTCAAATATGAATCCAACAATATAATCTTTGGCGACATGCATTCGTATTTTATTAGTTAAATCCTACTTATAAACCAGGACGGGGCCGGGGTAGTAGGTAATAAAATCGCAAATGTTTTTTTATTAACCGTATGTGTACGTGTCCTTTCATCCTCCTCTTGCACGTCTTGTCACCCCGCTGCCGCAGACGGCTTCAAGCGCAAGCTTGAGCAGCGCGCGGGGGCGTTCTTTTGGCCAAACGGTGGTGAGCCCGTTCCCACGCAAGCTTCCCGCCCGACTCGGTGAAATCCCCCAAAATCCCAATGCTTACCAGCCTGCTATATAAACCCTCACGGCCGGCGAGTCCTGCGTCACATTTTCCCCTCCCTCCCTGTAGCTTATCTCGTCTGCTTCTCCCACAATCGCCAATGGCACCGGTCCGTCGTCATCGCTCAGCCACCCCACCGTCATCAGAGGACAGCTCCAGCTGGGAGGCTACACTGCGGTGGCGGCTCAATCCTGGGCGCAGTGTAGTGCGCGTGGCATCCCTCCTGTTGGTTGTGCGCGGAACACCCACCACACGCTCCGTCGCCACTGCCCGTAGGCAGCTGTTGCTGGCCGCCGTTGCCGCCACCCCACCGTCTGCCACCGTGGCCACCACACCACCGTCAAAAGCCAGGGCCATCGCCCGCTCCGCCACCGCGGCCCAAAGGCGGGAGGTGGCCGTCATGGCCGCTACCCCACTGCCGGCCACCATGGCCATCACCCGCTCGACCACCGTGGCCCGAAGGCGGGAGGTGGTGGTCGTGGCCGCCACCCCATCGTTGGTCGCCATGGCCGCCAGCCCACCGTCGACCGCCGGGGTCATCACCCGCTCCGCCACCGCCACCCGAAGGCGGGAGGCGGAGGTGGAGGCCCGCACGTGCGTCAGCGACCTTGCGCGCTACATCGAGTTCCTGCGGGAGGAGGAGGAGCGTCTCGTTGAGCACGCAAAGAGCCTTACCACCACTGTGGCCGCAGCACATGCCGACACAGAGGCGAGGAATCAGGAGATCTACGAGGTGTCCCGCCGCTTCGAGAGGGGTCGTCTGGAGCGGCAGAGGGCGTTCGAGGTGAGCGTCGCTGAAGGTGCAGCAGCGGCAGGCACCGTATTGCAGTTGTTCAGCTTGTCGGTAGACTCGTCCTCCTCTGCCTCTTACTGAGCGCGCTTGGCAGAGGAGAGGCTGCCGGAAGTAGTACAAAGCCCCTCCGTAGTAGTAGTATTTAGGGGCTATTTTGTTCAGTTCATCTGACTATAGATGTGGTGGAACTGTAGAACGTACTTAAAATTGGCTAGTATATATAGTTGAACTAGCTATTTCAGTACATGGTTGGCAACAATTGGGGAAAAGTTTGGTCGGTTCAGCTGTCGAGTTGAACTGTTTGTATAAAAGAACGACTGCTTAATCTATGAATGAAATGTATGCTTAATTACTGAATTTTAGTTGCAAAAATTAGATAGTGCTAGTGATTTTTAGCTGCATATTTTGACAAATGGCAGTGTTACAAGGTTGACAAATGGCAATGTTACTAGATTAACAAATGTCAATCTTTCCAGTTTGACAAATGGCAATATAGAATATACCCAATATGAGAGATGCAAATCTTACCAAATTGTCTGTACGTGCGGTTGCACACGGGCCATCCGAAAAAACTGTTTGCGTTGAAGGGAGGTACAAATCCTGCTTGCCAGATTTTCTCTTGGCTTAGCACTGAAGTCTCGCTTTGTATACCGTGTTCAATCTGAACCGTTTGCGTTGAAAAGATGCACAAATCCTGCGCGGCAAATTTTCCCTTGGCTTACTGGGGAAGACCATAACTCTCACTTTGCATACGGGTGTTCTAGCTAAAATGTTTGCGAACAAGAGCTGCACAAATCCTGCTCGGCACATTTTCCCTTGGCTTCCTGGGGAAGCTGTCGATTTACATACGGGTGTTCTATCTAAAATGTTTGCAATCAAAAGGTGCACAAATCCTGCTTGGCACATTTTCCCTTGGCTTCCTGAGGAAGCTGTCAGTTTGCATATGGGTGTTCTAACTAAAACGTTTGCGATGAGTGTTTATATTTAAAAACCATTGACATTTTTTTAAAGAAAATCATTTGATAAGTCTGTACATTCAGAGAGAAAGACGCAAGTTCGTTCAAACCATATCTTTCATTCAGTCACACTGTAAATTTATATTCATATGATCGAGATACAGTATTAAACCCAACTAGAAGACTAGTGGCAGATGATCCTTCTGTGCCATGGCGTTGGTGGAGGTCTGTGGGAGGGGAATGGCCTGTATTAAACTGCGGCTTGGGAGCCATTAATGGAGAGGATGCGAGCAAGGCGGGCGGCGGCCATGGAAGTCAAAGGGCTCGCTTCCCCTTGAGCTTGTGCGGCGTACAGCACTACAACTCGCACGCTTCCTGGTGAGCCTGCACATTGGAGTACAGCTCGCATGCCTCCCATTCAGTCAAGCACCTGTCCGCACAGCACCTCCTAGCCATTAAAAGAGTGAGGCGTGGCTTCACGTGAATGGTTAACAGAACGCACATGATTAAAATTATACAAAACATTTGAGATGTTAAAGTGGCAGCTATTTGTTTCAAAATGCCTTTGTTGGCTGTTATTCGAGTGCGCCTTCTCTCAAAATGGACACAAAAAATACCACAGCATGTCGGGTGCCATTCCATGATAGCATGCCAAGTTTCATGAATTTCAGACGAGTTTTGGATTTACTAGAATTTAAAAACAAAGTATCTCAACATTTTGCCGGCAATCAACGGTGGCCTGGTGTTTAAAATTCATTCCCATTTCTTGCATGGGACCTAAGCAGGCACCCAAGGACACACATTTGATTTTTCAACCCATTTTTCTGCACTGGAGTATGTGCATGTAGTTCAAATTTAAATTATGCACATAAAATGCCTAGAAAACCCAGTTAATGTATAAAAATATCGTAGCGAACCCCGAAAAATCCCAAAAATTGACACAACACTCCTGTTGTTCTATGTTGACACTAGAAAAAATTTTGAAAGCAAGAAGAGGCAACGGATATCATTTCGTCCCCAAATGTGGCACGTTCCCTAACGAAACCATCAGGATTGTTGTGAGAAGCTCTGGTTTGCGAGAAGCTTATACCCAAACCTGCCTCAAATGGGACAAAAAAATTGCCACAACATGTTGATGCCGCTACATGATAGCATGCCAAGTTTCATGAATTTCAGATGAGTTTTGGATTTACTAGAATTTAAAAACAAAGTATCTCAATGTTTGTGGCCGAGCGACGGTGGCAAGGTGCTTGACATTCATTCCAATTTCTTGCATGGGACCTAAGCATGCACCCAAGGACACAGATTTGATTTTTCAACCAATTTATATGCACTGGAGCATGTGCATGTAGTTCAAATTTGAATTATGCACATAAAATGCCTGGAAAACCCAGTTAATGTATAAAAATGTCTAAACAAACCCCAAAAAATTCCAAAATTAAACACAACACTCCTGTTGTTCTATGTTGACACTAGAAAAAATTTGAAAGCAAGAAGAGGCAACGGATATCGTTTCGTCCCCAAAGGTGGCATGTTCCCTACCGAAACCACCAGGATTTGTTGTGAGAGGCTCTGATTTGTGAGAAGCTTATACCCAAACCTGCCCCAAATGGGACAAAAATTTTACCACGGCATGTTGGTGCCGCTCCATGATAGCATGCCAAGTTTCATGAATTTGAGACGAATTTTGGATTTACTAGAATTTGAAAACCATGTATCTCAATGTTTGCGGCCGAGCGACGGTGGCAAGGTGCTTGACATTCATTCCCATTTGTTGCATGGGACCTAAGCATGCACACAAGGACATAGATTGATTTTTCAACCAATTTATATGCACTAGAGCATGTGCATGTAGTTCAAATTTGAATTATGCACATAAAATGCCTGGAAAACCCAGTTAATGTATAAAAAGGTCTAAACAAACCCCAAAAAATTCCAAAATTTAACACAACACTCCTGTTGTTCTATGTTGACACTAGAAAAATTTTGAAAGCAAGAAGAGGCAACGGATATCGTTTCGTCCCCAAAGGTGGCACGTTCCCTACCGAAACCACCAGGATTTGTTGTGAGAAGCTTATACCCAAACCTGCCCCAAATGGGACAAAAATTTTACCACGGCATGTTGGTGCCGCTCCATGATAGCATACCAAGTTTCATGAATTTCAGACGAGTTTTGGATATACAAGAATTTGAAAACCATGTATCTCAATGTTTGCGGCCGAGCGACGGTGGCAAGGTGTTTGACATTCATTCCCATTTCTTAAATGGGACCTAAGTATGCAACCAAGGACACAGATTATATTTTTAGCCAATTTATATGCACTGGAGCATGTGCCTGTAGTTCAAATTTGAATTATGCACATAAATGCATAGAAAACTCAGTTAATGTATAAAAATGTCCAAATGAACCCCGAGAAATTCCAAAATTTAACACAACACTCCTGTTGTTCTATGTTGACAGTAGAATTTTTTTTAAATCAAGAAGAGGCAACGGATATCATTTCGTCCAGAAAGGTGAAATGTTCCATAACGTAACCATGAGGCTTGTTGTGAGAAGCTCTGGTTTGTGAGAAGCTTATACCCAAACCTGCCCCAAATGGGACAATATTTTTACCATGGCATGTTGATGCCGTTCCATGATTTCATGTCAAGATTTATGAATTTCAGATGAGTTTTTGATTTACTAGAATTTTAAAACCATGTATCTCAATGTTAGCGGCCGAGCGACGGTGGCAAAGGTGTTTGACATTCATTCCCATTTCTTGCATGGGACCTACGCTTGCAACCAAGGACACACATTTGATTTTTCAACCCGTTTATATGCACTGGAGCATGTGTATGTAGTTCAAATTTGAATTATGCACATAAATGCATAGAAAACTCAGTTAATGTATAAAAATGTCCTAGCGAACCACAAAAAATCCCAAAAAATGACACAATACTCCTGTTGTTCTACGTTGACACTAAAAAAAATTTGAAATTAAGAAGAGGCAACAGATATTGTTTCGTCCATAAAGGTGACACGTTTCCCTACCGGAACCATGAGGCTTCTTGTGAGAAGCTCTGGTTTGTGAGAAGCTTATACCATAACCTACCCCAAATGGAACAATATTTTTTACCCCAGCATGTTGATGCCATTCCATGATAGCATGCCAAGGTTCATGAATTTCAGATGAGTTTTGGATTTATGAGAATTACAAAAGCAAGTACCTCAACGTTGCCGGAGAACCACGGTGCCGTGGTGTTTGAAATTCATTCTCATTTCTTGCATGGGACATAAGCATCAACCCATGGACACTTATATGATTTTACAACCCATTTTGGTGCACCGGAGCATGTGCCTGTAGTTTAATTTTGAATTGTGCACCTGAAATGCCTAGAAAACCAAGTTAATGTATAAAAATGTCTAAACAAACCATGAATAATTCCATTTTTTTAACGACACACCTATAGTTGCATGTTCACTGCAGATAAAAGTTCTAGCAATTCAAACACCCTCCTTTGCCACTGTGACCCCATTACGTAATTCAAATCAAGACGAAAAATCAAGTAGATCGCACACATTTAATTATCACCAACCGTGTGAGATGCAGCACAAAATATCTTGGAGCACCGTCGGAGTATAGTACGCATATGGCTTACGCGAGAAGGTGCATCGGCTACAGTCCACAGGCGGCGTGTGAAGCACACTAGCTCGCTCCCCAAATATCATTTCACTGTTCAATCGTCGCCGGTGAAAGATGGGGACTTGGACCCGCTTCGTCAGGGCAACTCCGGCGGCCCACTCCGGCGAGAGCGTGGCCACAGCCGCCAGGCGCGTGCTAACAAGGTTCGTGAGCACGGCCACAATCTGCGATCGGGAGGCCAAGGCAGCCCAAACGGCCGCTGTTGCTTCTCAGGTGGCGGCAGCAACATCTGCCTCGGGGATAGCAACTGGCGAGAGCGGCACAACAGCTGTCTGTTCCACAACAGCGGCCTTAGCCCTGATGGATGCCGCCCGCGACCATGTCGAGGCCACCCACGCCCAGCTCCTAGCGGTCACCGCACAAATCGAACGAAGCTTCTCCGACAACGGTCGGCAACCCACGGCCGAAGAGTTGGCAATCGCCGAGAGCGTTCGAGCAACCGTCCGTTCCTCCGCCGCATACCTTGCCACGACGGAGCCCGTCCAAGCCCAGATTGCGGCCGCCCACGCCCAGCTCGTGGCGGCCTTTTCCAAAGAGATGGTGGACGCGGATGGCGAGATGCTTGCCGAGTATGGTGCAATGGATGCTATGGAGCCCCTTCCCCAGGAGACCGTCGGGTGTGAGCTGGACATGGAGGAGGCGGCGGAGATCGACGAGCACCAGTCGTAGTAGTAGTACTCTTTGTTTTGTTTAATTAAGAGCGTCGGTCTTTATTTTTTTAGAGTAATGTTTAGGTCAGCTAGCTCTGTTTCATTGCTGAACTTGCTCGATTAAGAAGTGTGGGTGTGCTGTAGTCTCCTTTGTGTACCCAAATTATGCAATGACGTGGATGACCACTGTAACCAGGGAAATTCGAACCAAAATTTTTGACGTTCAAACTCATCACACACGGGTTAAGCTATCTGAATTGTTTGTGATGTTCACATATCGTACACGGTTTTGAATAAGGGGCCGTGTCTGATGACACTTTGCGCGCCAGTTTTTTCGCTGCACCGATCCAAAATTTTCGGTGACTTAGGTGCTAGTGTTTCTACAATTCCGAAATCTTTATGTGATGTGCTTGGTCTTACCAATATTGAAGAATGTTCTTTAAATTTGCACTAGGCGGATGCTACTATTAAAAAGCCTATGGGAAGAATTAATGATGTTCTTATTCTTGCAAATAGGAATTATGTGCCCATAGATTTTATTGTTCTTGATATTGATTGCAATCCGCCTTGTCCAATTATTCTTGGTAGACCGTTTTTATGCATTATAGGTGCCGTGATTGATATGAAAGAGGGGAACATCAAATTCCAATTTCCTTTGAGAAAGAGTATGGAACACTTCCCTAGAACAAGAATTAAGCCACCATATGAATCAATCATGAGGGCATCCTATGGATCTAGAAATAAAGATGACAACACTTAGATCTATGCATTATGCCTAGCTAGGGGCATAAAATGATAGCGCTTGTTGGGAGGCAACCCAATGAATAAATTTTATTTTTGTCTTTTTCTTTCTATTCTTGAGTGTTAGTTAGTGTTAGTGCCAAGCAAAGCCTTTCGGATCATGTTGGGTGATAGTTGATTTGATCTTGTTGAAAAATAGAAACTTTTGCATCCAGTAAAATAATTTTAGAAATTCACAGAAGCGATGAAAAATTCCGAATTTTTTTTACACAAGATTGATATACAAATTTCCTACGTTTTCCTAATTTTTCAGAATTTTTGGAGTTACAGAAGTATGAGAACAATTCGCATCTTTACAGAGTGTTCTGTTTTTGACAGATTCTGTTTTCTTTGCATTGTGTGCTTATTTTGATGAATCTATGGTTTGTATTGGAGGTTATAAGCCATGGTAAAGTTAGAATACAGTAGATATAATGCAATAATAAAATTTTAATGGGTTTTCTACAGTACTTAAAGTAAAGATTAGTTTTCTTATACTAACGTATCTCACGAAAGTTTTGTTGAGTTTTGTGTGATTGAAGTTTTCAAGTTTTGGGTGAGATCACGATGGATGAAGGAATAAGGAGTAAGAAGAGCCTAAGCTTGAAGATGCCCATGGCACCCCAATCCATTATCCAAAGAGAAGCAAGCGACTAAGCTTAGGGATGCCCGAGTGGCATCCCATCTTTCTTCTAACAACCATCGGTATTTTACTTGGAGCTATATTTGTTGGGAAACGTTGCATGGAAAACAAAAAAATTTCTACGCACACGCAATGATCTATTCATGGAGATGCATAGCAACGAGGGGGAGAGTGTGTCTACGTACCCTCATAGACCGTAAGCGGAAGCGTTTGACAACGCGGTTGATGTAGTCGAACTTCTTCAAGCTCCGACCGATCAAGTACCGAACGTACGGCACCTCCGAGTTCTGCACACGTTCAGCTCGGTGACGTCCCTCATCTTCTTGATCCAGCAAATCATCGAGGTAGTAGATGAGTTTCGTCAGCACGACGGCGTGGTGATGGTGATGGTGAAGTGATCCTTGCAGGGCTTCGCCTAAACACCGCGAGAATATGACCGGGGTTGTAAACTGTGGAGGAGGGCGCCGCACACGGCTAACAATTGATGTTGTGTGTCCTAGGCACCCCCCCTCCCACATATATATAGGTGGGGGGAGGAGGGAGCAGCCAGGGGGCGCCCCAAGTAGGATCCGAATCCTACTTGGGGTTTCCCCAAGTGGCGCCCCCCCCCCCCTGCCTTATTTCACCGGAGAAGAAAGGGAAGGGGGAAGAGAGAAAGGAAAGGGGGGCCGAACCCCCTTTTTCCTTCTCCCAATTCGGCCTCCTGCCATAGGGGGGGCGCGCCACCCCTTGTGGGCTGGGGTGCTCGCCTCTCATGGCCCATATGGCCCATATATTCCCCCCGGGGGTTCCGGTAACCCCTCCGGTACTCCGATAAATACCCATACACTCCGGAACACTTCTGGTGTCCGAATACTATCGTCCTATATATCAATCTTTACCTCTCGACCATTTCGAGACTCCTAGTCATGTCCGTGATCACATCCGGGACTCCGAACAACATTCGGTCACCAAATCACATAACTCATATAATACTATATTGTCAACGAACGTTAAGCGTGCGGACCCTACGGGTTCGAGAACTATTTAGACATGACCGAGACACCTCTCCGGTCAATAACCAATAGCGGAACCTGGATGCTCATATTGGCTCCTACATATTCTACGAAGATCTTTATTGGTCGAACCGTTATGACAACATACGTAATTCCCTTTGTCCATCGGTATGTTACTTGCCCGAGATTCGATCGTCGGTATCTTCATACCTAGTTCAATCTTGTTACCGGCAAGTCTCTTTACTCGTTCTGTAATACATCATCCTGCAACTAACTCATTAGTCACTTTGCTTACAAGGCTTCTTATGATGTGTATTACCGAGAGGGCCCAGAGATACCTCTCCGATACTCGGAGTGACAAACCCTAATCTCGATCTATGCCAACTCAACAAACACCTTTGGAGACACCTGTAGAGCATCTTTATAATCACCCAGTTACATTGTGACATTTGATATCACACAAGGTATTCCTCCAGTATCCGGGAGTTGCATAATCTCATAGTCGAAGGAATATGTATTTGACATGAAGAAAGCAATAGCAATAAAACTGAACGATCAATATGCTAAGCTAAAGGATGGGTCTTGTCCATCACATCATTCTCCTAATGATGTGATCCCGTTATCAAATGACAACACATGTCTATGGCTAGGAAACCTTAACCATCTTTGATCAACGAGCTAGTCTAGTAGAGGCTTACTAGAGACACGGTATTTGTTTATGTATTCACACATGTATTTAAGTTTCCGATCAATACAATTCTAGCATGAATAATAAACCTTTATCATGAATAAGGAGATATAAAATAACAACTTTATTATTGCCTCTAGGGCATATTTCCTTCAGTCTCCCACTTGCACTAGAGTCAATAATCTAGTTCACATCGCCATGTGATTTAACACCAGTAGTTCACATCGTCATGTGATTAACACCCATAGTTCACATCGCCATGTGACCAACACTCAAAGGGTTTACTAGAGTCAATAATGTAATTCACATCACCATGTGATTAACACCCAAAGAGTACTAAGGTATGATCATGTTTTGCTTGTGAGAGAAGTTTAGTCGTCAATGGGTCTGTCACATTCAGATCCGTATGTATATTTGCAAATTTCTATGTCTACAATGCTCTGCATGGTGCTACTCTAGCTAATTGCTCGCACTTTCAATATGTATCCAGATTGAGACTCAGAGTCATCTGGATCGGTGTAAAAGCTTGCATCGACGTAACTCTTTATGACGAACTCTTTATCACCTCCATAACCGAGAAATATTTCCTTAGTCCTCTTTAAGGCACCTAAGGATAATTTTGACCGCTGTCTAGTGGTCCACTCCTGGATCACTTTTGTACCCTCTTGCCAAACTTATTGGCAATGCACACAACAGGTTTGGTACACAGCATGGCATACTTTATAGAACCTATGGCTGATGCATAGGGAATGACTTTCATTCTTTCTCTATCTTCTGCCGTGGTCGGGCTTTGAGTCTTACTCAACTTCACACCTTGTAACACAGGCAAGAACCCTTTCTTTGACTGATCCATTTTGAACTTCTTCAAAATCTTGTCAAGGTATGTGCTTTGTGAAAGTCCAATTAAGCATCTCGATCTATCCCTATAGATCTGGATGCCCAATATATAAGTAGCTTCACCGAGGTCTTTTATTGAAAAAATCGTATTCAAGTATCCTTTTATGCTATCCAGAAATTCTATATCATTTCCAATCAATAATATGTCATCCACATATAATATCAGAAATGCTATAGAGCTCTCACTCACTTTCTTGTAAATTCAGGCTTCACCGAAAGTATGTATAAAACCATATGCTTTGATCACCTCATCAAAGCGTATATTCCAACTCCGAGATGCTTGCACCAGTCCATAGATGGATCGCTGGAGATTGCACACTTTGTTAGCACCTTTAGGATCGACAAAACCTTCTGGTTGCATCATATACAATTCTTCTTTAAGAAATCCATTAAGGAATGCAGTTTTGACGTCCATTTGCCAGATTTCATAATCATAAAATGCGGTAATTGCTAACATGATTCGGACGGACTTAAGCATCGCTACGGGTGAGAAAGTCTCATCGTAGTCAACTCTTTGAACTTTGTTGAAAACCTTTTGCGACAAGTCGAGCTTTGTAGATAGTGACATTACTATCAGCGTCAGTCTTCTTCTTGAAGATCCATTTATTCTCAATGGCTTGCCGATCATCGGGAAAGTCCACCAAAGTCCACACTTTGTTCTCATACATGGATCCTATCTCAGATTTCATGGTCTCAAGCCATCTGTCGGAATCTGGGCTCATCATAGCTTCTTCATAGTTCGTAGGTTCGCCTTGGTCTAGTAACATGACTTCCAGTACAGGATTCCCGTACCACTCTAGTGCGGATCGTGTTCTGGTTGACCTACGAGGTTCTGTAGTAACTTGATCCGAAGTTTCATGATCATCATCATTAGCTTCCTCTCTAGTTGGTGTAGGCATCACGAGAACGGTTTTCTCTGATGAACTACTTTGCAATTCGAGAGAAGGTACGATTACCTCATCAAGTTCTACTTTCCTCCCACTCACTTCTTTCAAGAGAAACTCCTTCTCTAGAAAGGTTCCATTCTTGGCAACAAAGATCTTGCCTTTGGATCTGTGGTAGAAGGTGTAGCCAATTGTTTCCTTAGGGTATCCTATGAAGACGCCCTTCTCCGATTTGGGTTCGAGCTTATCATGCTGAAGCCTTTTGACATAAGTGTCGCAACCCCAAACTTTAAGAAACGACAGCTTAGGTTTCTTGCCAAACCACAGTTCATACGGTGTCGTCTCAACGGATTTAGATGGTGCCCTATTTAACGTGAATGCAGATGTCTCTAATGCATAACCCCAAAACGATAGTGGTAAATCGGTAAGAGACATCATAGATCGCACCATATCTAATAAAGTACAGTTATGACGTTCGGACACACCATTACGCTGTGGTGTTCCAGGTGGCGTGAGTTGTAAAACTATTCCACATTGTTTTAAATGAAGGCCAAACTCATAACTCAAATATTCACCTCCACGATCAGATCGTAGAAACTTTATTTTCTTATTACGATGATTCTCCACTTCACTCTGAAATTCTTTGAAATTTTCAAATGTTTCAGACTTGTGTTTCATTAAGTAGATATACCCATATCTGCTCAAATCATCTGTGAAGGTCAGAAAATAACGATACCCGCCGCGTGCCTCAACACTCATTGGACCGCATACATCGGTATGTATTATTTCCAATAAGTCGTTGGCTCGCTCCATTGTTCCGGAGAACGGAGTTTTAGTCATCTTGCCCATGAGGCATGGTTCGCAAGTATCAAATGATTCATAATCAAGTGATTCCAAAAGTCCATCTGCATGGAGTTTCTTCATGCGCTTTACACCAATATGACCTAAACGGCGGTGCCACAAATATGTTGCACTATCATTATCAACTTTGCATCTTTTGGCATCAATATTATGAATATGTGTATCACTACGATCGAGATTCAATAAACCATTTACATTGAGTGTATGACCATAGAAGGTTTTATTCATGTAAACAGAACAACAATTAATCTCTGACTTAAATGAATAACCGTATCGCAATAAACATGATCCAATCATATTCATACTCAACGCAAACACCAAATAACATTTATTTATTTAGGTCCAACACTAATCCTGAAGGTAGAGGGAGTGTGCGATGGTGATCTTATCAACCTTGGAATCACTTCCAACACACATCGCCACCTCGTCATTAACTTTGTTCATTTTGCAATTCCTGTTTCGAGTTACTAATCTTAGCAACTGAACCGGTATCAAATACCCAGGGGCTACTATGAACACTAGTAAAATACACATCAATAACATGTATATCAAATATACCTTTGTTCACTTTGCCATCCTTCTTATCCGCCAAGTATTTGGGGCAGTTCCGCTTCCAGTAACCATTTCCTTTGCAATAGAAGCACTCAGTTTCAGGCTTAGGTCCAGCTTTGGGCTTCTTCATGGGAGCGACTGTGGCGCCCCCGATTCAATCGTACACTAATCATGCACGCAAACGTGTACGATCAAGATCAGGGACTCACGGGAAGATATCACAACACAACTCTAAAACATAAATAAGTCATACAAGCATCATAATACAAGCCAGGGGCCACGAGGGCTCGAATACAAATGCTCGATCATAGACGAGTCAGCGGAAGCAACAATATCTGAGTACAGACATAGGTTAAACAAGGTGCCATAAGATGGCTAGCACAAACAGGGATACAACAGATCGAACAGGCGCAGGGCCTCCTGCCTGGGATCCTCCTAACTACTCCTGGTCGTCGGCGTCCTGGACGTAGTAGTAGGCTCCGTCCTGGTGGTAGTAGTCGTCGAAGGTGGCGTCTGGCTCCTGGGCTCCAACATCTGGTTGCGACAACCAGCCAGAAGGGAAAGGGGGAAAGGAGGGGGAAAGCAACCGTGAGTACTCATCCAAAGTACTCGCAAGCAAGGATCTATACTACATATGCATGGTATATGTGTAAAGAGGCAATATCGGTGGACTGAACTGCAGAATGCCAGAATAAGAGGGGGATAGCTAGTCCTGTCGAAGACTACGCTTCTGGCAGCCTTCGTCTTGAAGCAATAGAAGAGATTAGTTGGAAGTTAACCAAACAACAACGTATAGCATAATCCTACCCGTCGATCCTCTCGTCGCCACCATGCGAGAGAGCGACCACCGGGTTATATCTATCACTTGTAAGGGTGTGTTTTATTAAGTATCCATTTCTAGTTGTCATGAGGTCGGAATACAACTCCGGGTCGTCCTTTTACCGAGGGACACGGCTATTCGAATAGATAAACTTCCCTGCAGGGGTGCACCACATATTCCCCAACACGCTCGATCCCCTTTGGCCGGACACACTTTCCTGGGTCATGCCCGGCCTCGGAAGATCCACACGTCGCAGCCCCACCTAGGCTCAACAGAGAGGTCAGCACGCCGGACTAATCCTAGGCACTCTGGGGTCTGGGCCCATCGCCCAGTGCGCTCCTGCACGTTGCGTACGCGGCCGCGAGCAGACCTAGCACCCCACACGATCACGGCGGTTACGTTAGCGCGGTCCAACACGGCGCGCGCCGCTCAGTCGCTGACGTCAAGAAGGCTTCAGCTGATACCACGACGCCGGGATACCCATAACTACTCCCGCGTAGTTGGTTAGTGCGTATAGGCCAGTGGCCAGACTCAGATCAAATATCCAATCTCGTTAAGCGTGTTATTATGAAGTAAACGCGAACGCCGACCAGGGCTTGGCCCACCTGTCTCCTAGGTGGTCTCAACCTGCCCTGTCGCTCCGCCACAAAGATCCACTCAAAGGGCCGTTGGGACAAAGGTCCTTTCAGCCCCCAATCCGTGAATCACTCGCGGGTACTCTTCGAGCCGACCCGACTTTAGTCACCATTTGTATAGTATGTATATATGTATAGTATACACCCGTGATCACCTCCCGAGTGATCACGGCCCGATAGTATAGCAAGGCAGACTGACAAGAATGCAAGGCCAATGATGATAAACTAGCATCCTACACTAGGCATTTAGGATTGCAGGTAAGGTATCAACAACAGTAGCAACAATGACAGGCTATGCAGCAGAATAGGATTAACCGAAAGCAGTATCATGCTACACTACTCTAATGCAAGCAGTATAGAGGAGAATAGGCGATATCTGGTGATCAAGGGGGGGCTTGCCTGGTTGCTCTGGCAAGTAGGGGTCGTCAACAACGTAGTCGGTCGAGGCACCAGCAGCTGCGTCGGTCTCGTAGTCTACCGAAGAGAAGAGGGGGAAGAAACAGTAAACACACGGCAATAATGCAACAGGGATGCATGACATGTCTAAATGATATGCCGGGGTGATATACAGCCTAACTAAGCGATTTAGTTAATTTAGGAATTTATTCGGATTTATTTAATTAAAGTTGGACACTATTCATTTATCGGAATCTGTCTAATTGTTCAACGTTCTCATAGCTGCGGGCGTCTGACGGGAATACGGAGGATGTATTCGGGTTCGTATCGTCGTTCTGAGCAAGTTTCATGTATAAAATATTTTCATCGGAGTTACGGTTTAAAAGATATGATTTTCTAAAGTTTTTATTAATTTCTGAAATTTTAATTAATTATTTAATAAACGCATCACCACTTGAAGGCATCGAGGACATTCCAGTTGTTCGCGAATTCCAAGGTGTTTTCCCAGAAGAACTCCCAGGGATACCCCCTGCTCGAGCTGTCGAATTTGTCATCGACTTGAAACCAGGCACCACTCCTATCGCCAAGCGACCCTACAAGATGCCGCCGCATGAACTCCTTGAACTTAAGGAGGAAATCGACGCTTCACTTCGTAAGGGTTTCATTCGCCCAAGTTCCTCCGCTTGGGGAGCACCTTCTCTCTTTGTCAGGAAGAAGGATGGATCAAACCGATTGGTCCAAGATTACCGTCCTATTAACCAAGCAACTATCCAGAACAAATATCCCCTTCCTCGGATAAACGATCTGTATGATCAACTGGCGGGTTCATCAGTGTTCTCTAAACTCGACTTAAGGTTGGGTTACCACCAGATCCGTGTTCGTGAAGAGGATATCCCAAAGACCGCCTTCGTTACTCGATATGGCTCATACGAGTACACTGTCATGTCATTCGGCTTAACCAATGCTCCCGCCACATTCTCCCGCCTGATGAATTATATATTCATGGAATACCTTGACAAGTTCGTCGTGGTTTACCTGGATGATATCCTAGTATACTCCAAGAACAAAGAGGAACATGCTGAACATCTTCGAGTTGTTCTGGAAAAACTTCGAGAGCATCAACTATATGCTAAGTTTTCCAAGTGTGAATTCTGGCTTCCCGAAGTAACATACCTTGGGCATGTCATCTCCAAGGATGGTATTGCCGTCAACCCCGAGCGAGTTCAGGCTATTCTTGATTGGGCTCCTCCAAAGAACGTCAAGCAAGTTTGAAGTTTTCTCGGACTCGCCAGCTATTGCCGTCGATTTGTCAAGAACTTCTCCAAGATCGCCAAGCCCCTGACTAACCTGCTTCATAAAGGCGTCAAGTTCGATTGGACGGAAAAGTGTCAGGAAAGTTTCCAGACGCTCAAAGACAAGCTGACTTCTGCCCCAGTGCTTGCCCCTCCTGATTCCCAGAGGGATTTTGTCATCTATTGTGATGCATCCCGTCAAGGATTAGGCGGTGTCCTAATGCAAGACCGCAGAGTAATTGCTTATGCTTCGCGTCAATTGCGTCCGCACGAAGAGAATTACCCAGTACATGACCTCGAGCTTGCTGCCGTCATCCATGCACTAAAACAGTGGCGACATTACCTTCTCGGTAATCGTTGCGAGATCTACACCGATCATCAAAGTCTGAAGTATCTGTTCACTCAGCCAGACCTGAACCTCCGTCAACAGAGATGGATGGAGACCGTAGCGGATTTTAACTTGGGTATTTCTTATACCCCTGGCAAGGCTAATGTAATGGCCGATGCCTTGAGCCGCAAGTCTTATTGCAGTCACCTCCAGTTTCACGAAGTTCAACCTTCACTTATTGAAGAATTCAGAAAGCTGAATCTCCACATTGTTCCTCCTGGAGCACTCGCTCCCCCTCCTGAAGGTTCCTACAAAATGAACCTCCATGTTGTTTCCCAGGGTTCTCTTAATACCCTGGTTGCTAAACCAGATCTCATGGACAGCATCAAGACGCTGCAGGGTTATGACTCTCAAGCCCACAAGATTAAGCGATATCTCGCTGAAGGAAGGCCTTCGTTCTTCACTATTGATGATACTGGCACCTTGTTCTTTAAAAGTCGTCTAGTGGTCCCCTCTAAAGGTAACCTGGGTATGACTCAGGAGGTCATGCAAGAAGCTCACGACACTCCGTTGTCTATTCATCCCGGCAGTACCAAGACATCCGTCAAAGATTCTGGTGGTCAAACATGAAGCAAGACATTGCTCGCTATGTTGCTGAATGTGATGTTTGCCGTCGCGTCAAAGCAGAACATCAAAGGCCCGCCGGAACTCTGCAACCAATTGCTGTTCCTGAATGGAAATGGGACCATGTTGAAATGGACTTTATCACTGGATTTCCCAAATCACAGAAAGGTAATGATGCTATTCTTGTCGTCATTGACCGACTTTCCAAAGTTGCACATTTTCTAGCCGTCAAAGAGACGATCACTGCTAGTCAGCTCGCAACTCTCTACATGTCCAGAATTGTTTCACTTCACGGTATTCCACTGGTTATCAGTTCAGACCGTGGCAGCTTATTCACTTCAAGATTCTGGGCAAGCTTCCAAGAAGCTATGGGAACTCATCTGTCCTTCAGCACCGCTTTTCACCCTCAGTCTCAAGGACAAGTTGAACGAGTCAACCAAGTTCTCGAAGACATGCTTCGAGCTTGTGTCATATCCTTCGGAAGGAAATGGGAAGAATCTCTCCCATATGCCGAATTCTCTTACAATAACAGCTATCAAGCTAGTCTGAAGATGGCCCCCTTTGAAGTATTGTACGGACGAAAGTGCCGAACCCCTCTAAATTGGTCAGAAACTGGGGAACGTCCACTCTTCGGTCCGGATATTATCCAACTTGCCGAAGATCAAGTTCGCGTTGTCCGCGAGCATTTGAAGACTGCTCAGTCACGTCAAAAGAGTCAGTATGACCGCAAACACAAAGATATGGTCTATCAACCTGGCGAAAAGGCTTATCTTCGAGTCACACCGATGAAAGGTACACACCGATTCGGGATCAAGGGCAAGCTAGCTCCTCGCTATATTGGTCCTTTCACTGTTCTTGAAAGGCGTGGTAGAGTGGCATATCAGTTGGAACTTCCACCGAACCTTTCTCAGGTTCACGATGTGTTCCACGTATCACAACTCCGCCGCTGCTTCAAAGACCCTATCCGCGGAGTAGATCACGAATTGCTTGAACTGCGACAAGACCTCTCTTATAGAGAGCATCCGGTCCGCATTCTCGATCAAGCCGAGCGTCGCACACGCCAGAAGGTTATCAAGTTCCTCAAGGTTCAGTGGTCAAACCATTCTGAGGATGAAGCCACTTGGGAACGCGAGGATCGTCTTCGCGATGAATACCCCGCTTTGTTTCTTTCTACCTCCTAAATCTCGGGACGAGATTTCTTGTAGTGGAGGAGATTTGTAACACCCCCTGTATTAAGCTACAGAGATCACCCTTTTGATGAGGCCATGTCATCATGATTAATAGTGCATAATCATCATTAGCATAATATTGCATTTCAACTCCTAAGTCAAATTCAAATTTAAATGAAAGTGGAGTATAAAAGTTGTCCAACATAGAAACTAAAATGTCAGATAAGTAACAAATATTCCAGAGGCTATTCTAAAATTGAAACCAACATCATTGGAATTGGATAAGTGACTCGAACAACCTCAAACAGTGGATAAAGATGGTATTTAATAACCATTTATTAAATCTGAAATAAATATGGAATTATGTTTTGTCCAAACTAATTTTAGGTGTTGAGGAATAATGCAATGGTATTTATGAAATAGGTCACACTTTTTACAAAAACCATTTGGGGCCTAAACATTTAACAGTAAAGAAAAGGGAAAAGAAACAGAAAAACAAAAGAAAAGAAAAGGCCCCCCTGGCCAACTGGGCCAGGCGGCCCAGCTGGCCGACCCACCTGGCCCAACTGGCCGGCCCAGCCCCATCCCCTGCCTTATCCCCATGGGGGGGGAAACCCTAACCAGCCACCCCCCCACTTCCCCCCTCTCCCGATATATCCCCCCCTCTCCCCCGATTGGATCGGGATCGAGAGGTGGAGGTCGCCGCGACGACCCCGTCCCTCGGTCGCGGCGACGACCGCGCCGCCTCGCCGTCGCCGTTGGACGCCGCCGCCCGGATCCCGCTCTCCCTCGCCGGCCGGCTCCCTCGACGCCGCTCGCCCCGACGCGCCCGACCGCGCTGCCTCGCCCTCGCCGCACGACGCCACCGGCCGGAGCTCTCCCTCGCCGGTCTGCCTCGTCTACGTCGCCGCCTTGTCCCCGCCGGCCTGCCTCCCCGTCGCCGTCGTCCTCGTCGACCACCCCGACCCCCGCTGCCCCGTCCCTACGGATCCCGGTGAGGCCTCGGGCCTCTCCCCCCCTCTCTGCTCGCGCACGCGCCCGCGCTCCCTGGCCTCGCCGCGCCGCGCTCCGGCCTTGGCCTCGCCTCTGTCGCACGCGCGCGCGCGCCGCCCACTGCCTTCGCTCGCGCGCCCGCGTCGCTCCTCGCCGCCAACCGCCCGCTCCGGCCCCCCCCGCTTCGCCTCCGCGCGACCGCCGCCCGCGGCCGCTCCAGCCACCGCGCCGCCGTCCCGCCTCCGGCCCTGCCGTGGCCTCGCCGGCGCCCGCGCCCGCCGACCGCCCGTGCGTCCCCTTTTGGGCACCGGACATGTCCGGTCCCGAAAGGGGCACGCCCCGGACGTGTCCGCCCCTGGGCCACTGCCCAGTGGGGCCCGAACCCCTGTGACTCTGACGAATGGGGCCCACGGCCCAGAAACAGTTTTAAGAAAATAGAAATAAAAATAAATAATTAAAATAATTAAAATAATTAATTAATTAATTAATTAATTAGTTAATTAATCCTGATTAGGTTAATCTAATTAACTAATTAGTGTTAATTAAACAGTAATCAGTAATTAAATTAATTAAACCTAATTAACCTAACAGCCTATGACAGGTGGGACCCACCCTGTCAGGTGACTGCTGACGTCAGCATGATGTCATGCTGACGTCATCAATTACTGTTTCGGATAATGTTGAATTAAATAATTAATTAAAATTTCAGAAATTAATAAAAACTTTAGAAAATCATATCTTTTAAACCGTAACTCCGATGAAAATATTTTATACATGAAACTTGCTCAGAACGACGATACGAACCCGGATACGCCCTCGGTATCTCCGTCAGACGCCCGCAGCTATGAGAACGTTGAACAATTAGACCAATTTCGATAAATGAATAGTGTCCAACCCTAATTAAATAAATCCGAATAAATTCCTAAATTAACTAAATCGCTTAGTTAGGCTGTATATCACCCTGGCCCTGCGTTTAGACATGTCATGCATCCCTGTTGCATTATTGCCGTGTGTTTACTGTTTCTTCCCCCTCTTCTCTTCGGTAGACTACGAGACCGACGCAGCTGCTGGTGCCCCGACCGACTACGTTGTTGACGACCCCTACTTGCCAGAGCAACCAGGCAAGCCCCCCCCTTGATCACCAGATATCGCCTATTCTCCTCTATACTGCTTGCATTAGAGTAGTGTAGCATGATACTGCTTTCGGTTAATCCTATTCTGCTGCATAGCCTGTCACTGTTGCTACATCTGTTGATACCTTACCTGCAATCCTAAATGCCTAGTGTAGGATGCTAGTTTATCATCATTGGCCCTGCATTCTTCTCAGTCTGCCTTGCTATACTATCGGGCCGTGATCACTCGGGAGGTGATCACGGGTGTATACTATACATATATGCATACTATACAGATGGTGACTAAAGTCGGGTCGGCTCGAAGAGTACCCGCGAGTGATTCACGGATTGGGGGCTGAAAGGACCTTTGTCCCAACGGCCCTTTGAGTGGATCTTTGTGGCGGAGCGACAGGGCAGGTTGTGACCACCTAGGAGACAGGTGGGCCAGGCCCTGGTCGGCGTTCGCGTTTACTTCATAATAACACGCTTAACGAGATTGGATATTTGATCTGAGTCTGGCCACTGGCCTATACGCACTAACCAACTACGCGGGAGTAGTTATGGGTATCCCGGCGTCGTGGTATCAGCTGAAGCCTTCTTGACGTCAGCGACTGAGCGGCGCGCGCCGTGTTGGACCGCGCTAACGTAACCGCCGTGATCGTGTGGGGTGCTAGGTCTGCTCGCGGCCGCGTACGCAACGTGCAGGAGCGCACTGGGCGATGGGCCCAGACCCCAGAGTGCCTAGGATTAGTCCGGCGTGCTGACCTCTCTGTTGAGCCTAGGTGGGGCTGCGACGTGTGGATCTTCCGAGGCCGGGCATGACCCAGGAAAGTGTGTCCGGCCAAAGGGGATCGAGCGTGTTGGGGAATATGTGGTGCACCCCTGCAGGGAAGTTTATCTATTCGAATAGCCGTGTCCCTCGGTAAAAGGACGACCCGGAGTTGTATTCCGACCTCATGACAACTAGAAATGGATACTTAATAAAACACACCCTTACAAGTGACAGATATAACCCGGTGGTCGCTCTCTCGCATGGTGGCGACGAGAGGATCGACGGGTAGGATTATGCTCTACGTTGTTGTTTGGTTAACTTCCAACTAATCTCTTCTATTGCTTCAAGACGAAGGCTGCCAGAAGCGTAGTCTTCGACAGGACTAGCTATCCCCCTCTTATTCTGGCATTCTGCAGTTCAGTCCACCGATATTGCCTCTTTACACATATACCATGCATATGTAGAATAGATCCTTGCTTGCGAGTACTTTGGATGAGTACTCACGGTTGCTTTCCCCCTCCTTTCCCCCTTTCCCTTCTTGCTGGTTGTCGCAACCAGATGTTGGAGCCCAGGAGCCAGACGCCACCTTCGACGACTACTACCACCAGGACGGAGCCTACTACTACGTCCAGGACGCCGACGACCAGGAGTAGTTAGGAGGATCCCAGGCAGGAGGCCCTGCGCCTGTTCGATCTGTTGTATCCCTGTTTGTGCTAGCCATCTTATGGCACCTTGTTTAACCTATGTCTGTACTCAGATATTGTTGCTTCCGCTGACTCGTCTATGATCGAGCATTTGTATTCGAGCCCTCGTGGCCCCTGGCTTGTATTATGATGCTTGTATGACTTATTTATGTTTTAGAGTTGTGTTGTGATATCTTCCCGTGAGTCCCTGATCTTGATCGTACACGTTTGCGTGCATGATTAGTGTACGATCGAGCCGGGGGCGCCACAGACACCGCCTTATCCTTGACGGGATGCATCACAATAGATGACAAAATCCCTCTGGGAATCAGGAGGGGCAAGCACTGGGGCAGAAGTCAGCTTGTCTTTGAGCGTCTGGAAACTTTCCTGACACTTTTCCGTCCAATCGAACTTGACGCCTTTATGAAGCAGGTTAGTCAGGGGCTTGGCAATCTTGGAGAAGTTCTCGACAAATCGACGGCAATAGCTGGCGAGTCCGAGAAAACTTCGAACTTGCTTGACGTTCTTTGGAGGAGCCCAATCAAGAATAGCCTGAACTCGCTCGGGGTTGACGGCAATACCATCCTTGGAGATGACATGCCCAAGGTATGTTACTTCGGGAAGCCAGAATTCACACTTGGAAAACTTAGCATATAGTTGGTGCTCTCGAAGTTTTTCCAGAACAAGTCGAAGATGTTCAGCATGTTCCTCTTTGTTCTTGGAGTATACTAGGATATCATCCAGGTAAACCACGACGAACTTGTCAAGGTATTCCATGAATATATAATTCATCAAGCGGGAGAATGTGGCGGGAGCATTGGTTAAACCGAATGACATGACAGTGTACTCGTATGAGCCATATCGAGTAACGAAGGCGGTCTTTGGGATATCCTCTTCACGAACACGGATCTGGTGGTAACCCAACCTTAAGTCGAGTTTAGAGAACACTGATGAACCCGCCAGTTGATCATACAGATCGTTTATCCGAGGAAGGGGATATTTGTTCTGGATAGTTGCTTGGTTAATAGGACGGTAATCTTGGACCAATCGGTTTGACCCATCCTTCTTCCTGACAAAGAGAGAAGGTGCTCCCCTCGTAGACGTACGACAGCGGAGTAGGCGGCATCATGGACTGCCATCTCAATCGTCACGCCTAATCCGTGAAAAAGGTGTAGCTCGGTGTCTGAGTTGTTCTGCTGATCATAAATCCGAACTTCAGCATAGTACTGTTCCTGGTTGAACTCGCGGTAATCCTCATAAACCAAGTACTCAGGGTACCAACGGTAGCCAAGTCTGGTCATGAGAGCGATCAGGACAGCTGGAAACCCAGGGGTATTACGAGCCCAAGTGCGAAGCACAAGCTGTGTCGTAGGACGCGGTGGAAACAAACGGTCCATCTGAAACAGAGGAAATTCAGGTTTGTCAAACGACAATAAGAGGTTTAACACAACTCGGAGAGAAAGGTTAAACAAAACAATGGAAAGGAAAATGATTATCAGACTAATCAGATCAACGACAGGGAAATCGCACAGATATCCAGCTCTCCGGGTAGACAGAATTTACGAGATCCTAAGTGTCGGCGTTAGTAAACTTCATTTAACCCGAGTAGAAGAGAGATCAGAGTCCCAGAGTATAGACGAGGAATAAAAGATCCTAATACCACCCAGTTGGCAATGTGGGCCCGTAAGCCACACAGCCAAGTTAGTAAAACGGTTTTCTTTGTCTAGACTCAACTTCGGCCAAGGAATTGGAAAGGGGGATTCCTACAGGCAGTCGGCTCTGATACCAACTTGTAGCGCCCCCGATTCAATCGTACACTAATCATGCACGCAAACGTGTACGATCAAGATCAGGGACTCATGGGAAGATATCACAACACAACTCTAAAACATAAATAAGTCATACAAGCATCATAATACAAGCCAGGGGCCACGAGGGCTCGAATACAAATGCTCGATCATAGACGAGTCAGCGGAAGCAACAATATCTGAGTACAGACATAGGTTAAACAAGGTGCCATAAGATGGCTAGCACAAACAGGGATACAACAGATCGAACAGGCGCAGGGCCTCCTGCCTGGGATCCTCCTAACTACTCCTGGTCGTCGGCGTCCTGGACGTAGTAGTAGGCTCCGTCCTGGTGGTAGTAGTCGTCGAAGGTGGCGTCTGGCTCCTGGGCTCCAACATCTGGTTGCGACAACCAGCAAGAAGGGAAAGGGGGAAAGGAGGGGGAAAGCAACCGTGAGTACTCATCCAAAGTACTCGCAAGCAAGGATCTATACTACATATGCATGGTATATGTGTAAAGAGGCAATATCGGTGGACTGAACTGCAGAATGCCAGAATAAGAGGGGGATAGCTAGTCCTGTCGAAGACTACGCTTCTGGCAGCCTTCAAGACGTCTTGAAGCAATAGAAGAGATTAGTTGGAAGTTAACCAAACAACAACGTAAAGCATAATCCTACCCGTCGATCCTCTCGTCGCCACCATGCGAGAGAGCGACCACCGGGTTATATCTGTCACTTGTAAGGGTGTGTTTTATTAAGTATCCATTTCTAGTTGTCATGAGGTCGGAATACAACTCCGGGTCGTCCTTTTACCGAGGGACACGGCTATTCGAATAGATAAACTTCCCTGCAGGGGTGCACCACATATTCCCCAACACGCTCGATCCCCTTTGGCCGGACACACTTTCCTGGGTCATGCCCGGCCTCGGAAGATCCACACGTCGCAGCCCCACCTAGGCTCAACAGAGAGGTCAGCACGCCGGACTAATCCTAGGCACTCTGGGGTCTGGGCCCATCGCCCAGTGCGCTCCTGCAAGTTGCGTACGCGGCCGCGAGCAGACCTAGCAACCCACACGATCACGGCGGTTACGTTAGCGCGGTCCAACACGGCGCGCGCCGCTCAGTCGCTGACGTCAAGAAGGCTTCAGCTGATACCACGACGCCGGGATACCCATAACTACTCCCGCGTAGTTGGTTAGTGCGTATAGGCCAGTGGCCAGACTCAGATCAAATATCCAATCTCGTTAAACGTGTTATTATGAAGTAAACGCGAACGCCGACCAGGGCCTGGCCCACCTGTCTCCTAGGTGGTCTCAACCTGCCCTGTCGCTCCGCCACAAAGATCCACTCAAAGGGCCGTTGGGACAAAGGTCCTTTCAGCCCCCAATCCGTGAATCACTCGCGGGTACTCTTCGAGCCGACCCGACTTTAGTCACCATTTGTATAGTATGTATATATGTATAGTATACACCCGTAATCACCTCCCGAGCGATCACGGCCCGATAGTATAGCAAGGCAGACTGACAAGAATGCAGGGCCAATGATGATAAACTAGCATCCTACACTAGGCATTTAGGATTGCAGGTAAGGTATCAACAACAGTAGCAACAATGACAGGCTATGCAGCAGAATAGGATTAACCGAAAGCAGTAACAGGCTACACTACTCTAATGCAAGCAGTATAGAGGAGAATAGGCGATATCTGGTGATCAAGGGGGGGGCTTGCCTGGTTGCTCTGGCAAGTAGGGGTCGTCAACAACGTAGTCGGTCGGGGCACCAGCAGCTGCGTCGGTCTCGTAGTCTACCGAAGAGAAGAGGGGAAGAAACAGTAAACACACGGCAATGACGCAACAGGGATGCATGACATGTCTAAACGCAGGGCCAGGGTGATATACAGCCTAACTAAGCGATTTAGTTAATTTAGGAATTTATTCGGATTTATTTAATTAGGGTTGGACACTATTCATTTACCGAAATCGGTCTAATTGTTCAACGTTCTTATAGCTGCGGGCATCTGACGGGAATACAGAGGATGTATTCAGGTTCGTATCGTCGTTCTGAGCAAGTTTCATGTATAAAATATTTTCATCGGAGTTACGGTTTATTTAATATGATTTTCTAAAGTTTTTATTAATTTCTGAAATTTTAATTAATTATTTAATTCAACATTATCCGAAACAGTGATTGATGACGTCAGCATGACATCATGCTGACGTCAGCAGTTAATTAAGTTAATTACTAATTACTGTTTAATTAACACTAATTAGTTAATTAGATTAACCTAATCAGGATTAATTAACTAATTAATTAACTAATTAATTAATTAATTATTTTAATTATTTATTTTTATTTCTTTTATTTTTATTACATTTTCTTTAAAACTGTTTCTGGGCCATGGGCCCCATTCGTCAGCGTCACAGGGGTTCGGGCCCCACTGGGCAGTGGCCCAGGGGCGGACACGTCCGGGGCGTGCCCCTTTCGGGACCGGACATGTCCGGTGCCCAAAGGGGACGCACGGGCGGTCGGCGGGCGCGGGCGCCAGCGGGGCCACGGCGGGGCCGGAGGCGAGGCGGCGGCGCGGCGGCTGGAGCGGCCGCGGGCGGCAGCGCGGTGGCTGGAGCGGCAGCGGGCGGCGGTCGCGCGGAGGCGAAGCGGGGGGGGCCGGAGCGGGCGGTTGGCGGCGAGGAGCGACGCGGGCGCGTGAGCGAGGGCAGTGGGCGGCGCGCGCGCGCGTGCGGCAGAGCGCGGCGAGGCTGCGATGCGCGCGGGCGCGTGCGCGAGCAGAGAGGGGGGAAGAGGCCCGAGGCCTCACCGGGATCCGTAGGGACGGGGCAGCGGGGGTCGGGGTGGTCGACGGGGACGACGGCGATGGGGAGGCAGGCCGGCGGGGACAAGGCGGCGACGTAGACGAGGCAGACCGGCAAGGGAGAGCTCCGGGCGGTGGCGTCGCGCGGCGAGGGCAAGGCGGCGCGGTCGGGCGCGTCGGGGCGAGCGGCGTCGAGGGAGCAGGCCGGCGAGGGAGAGCGGGCTCCGGGCGGTGGCGTCCAACGGCGACGGCGAGGCGGCGCGGTCGGGCAGCGACCGAGGGACGGGGTCGTTCCCGCGATCCCGATCCCGATCTGGGTCGGGAGGTGGGGGCTGACGAGGGGGAGGCGGCGACGGGGCGGCGTCGGCGAGCGGCGTCGGCGACGAGGCGGACGGGATCGGGCCTGCGGATGTGGGGTTTTGGCTTTGTGGCTTTTTGCTGGTTTCTGGTTTTCTTTGTTCATTGTATCGCCTGAGGTTTCGTCGTTTTATGTTGGATCGTTGTTCTTCTTTCGTTATGGTGGTTGGCGTTATTAGCTACCGTGTTTTCTCTTTTATGTGTCGGTGTTAGGTTTTGTATATTTGGGTTGTGTTTATAGACGTCGTATTGCTGTTTAATTGGGGGATTGGGTTTCTTATATATAGAGGGTCGCGCTTTTTGTTGTTGCTTCTGTTAGCTTGGTATGTCCTTGTGGTATATAGAATGTGTGTTTTTGGGATAGACCCAGGGTTGGTAACTCCTGTTCTGTGCGCTTTTCGGGATGGTACGAGTTAGGCGTGACAGTCGTAATCTTTTGGTTTGGATTGCTTTTGTTGGCGGGTGGGTGCGGTTCGTGTAGAGATTCTAAGGTGGGGTTTTTGTTCTGTCCTTTTTGAGTTTGGAGAATGAATTATTTGGGTTTTCGTACGCGCTGGGTTGTTGGTATGGTCCGGTGGGGAGGCTCTGCGATTGGTAAAGAGGGTGTGTTGTTGCGTAGTGTTCGCGGCGGGAGAAGGCGGACGTCATATAAGAAGTTGAGTTTGAAGCGGTGGGAGAGGGGTCTCGTAAGTAGGGACTCGTTCACTGGGGTTCAGATGGGGTGGGCTGATCGAGTATAGGTGGTGGATTTGTGGGGGCCCTGGGGGAAGTGCGCCGTAGGAAAGGGGTATTGTCAAGGCGGGATGAGAAGAGGCCGGCGTAAGTCAGGTTCGTATGGGGGCGAGGGTTCGAGTCGGTGGAGGTGGTTTTCTTTTTTTTTTTTGAGGCGAGGGGGGGGTGGGGAGCGGCTAGGGTTCGGGTCTCCTGGGGGAGGCCAGCTAAGTAGGCGCCGGCTGGGCCGGCCTGGCGGCCCGGTGGCTTGCTGGGCCGAGCCCAGTCGGGGGGGGGGGGGTTCCTTTATCCTTTTCTGTTTCTTTTTTTTTTTTCTTTTACTTTAATTCTTTAGGCCTTCTCTACTGTTAAATGTTTAGGCCCCAAATGGTTTTTGTAAAAAGTGTGACCTATTTCATAAATACCAGTGCATTATTCCCTAACACCTAAAACTAGTTTGGGCAAAACATAATTTCATATTTATTTCAGATTTAATAAATGGTTACTAAATATTATCTTTATCCACTGTTTGAGGTTGTTCGAGTCACTTATCCAATTCCAATGATGTTGGTTTCAATTTTAGAATAGCCTCTGGAATATTTGTTATTTATCTGACATTTTAGTTTCTATGTTGGACAACTTTTATATCCCACTTTCATTTAAATTTGAATTTGACTTAGGAGTTGAAATGCAATATGATGCTAATGATGATTGTGCACTATTAATCATGATGACATGGCCTCATCAAAAGGGTGATCTCTGTAGCTTAATACAGGGGGTGTTACAGCGACAACTTGCTTGCCATTCTTCTTGATGTTCCCTTTCTTTCCCTTACCCTTTTTCTTGAAACTAGTGGTCTTGTAACCCATAACACTTGATGCTCTTTCTTGATTTCTACCTTCGCCGATTTCAGTATCGCGAAGAGCTCGGGAATCGTTTTCGTCATCCCTTGCATATTATAGTTCATCACGAAGTTCTAGTAGCTTGGTGATAGTGACAAGAGAACTTTGTCAATCACTATCTTATCTGGAAGATTAACTCCCACTTGATTCAAGCGATTGTAGTACCCAGACATTCTGAGCACATGCTCACTGGCTGAGCTATTCTCCTACATCTTGTAGGCAAAGTACTTGTCAGAGGTCTCATACCTCTCGACACGGGCATGAGTCTGAAATACCAATTTCAGCTCTTTGGAACATCTCATATGCTCCGTGGCGTTCAAAATGTTTTTGAAGTCCCAGTTCTAAGACGTAAAGCATGGCACACTAAACTATCAAGTAGTCATCATATCGAGCTTGCTAAACGTTCCTATCGTTTGTATCTCCTCCTGCAATAGGTCTGTCACCTAGCGGTGCATCAAGGACAGAATTCTTCTGTGCAGCAATGAGGATAATCCTCAGATCACAGAACCAATCCGCATCATTGCTACTATCATCTTTCAACTTAGTTTTCTCTAGGAACATATCAAAATAAAACAGGGGAGCTATACGCGAGCTATTGATCTACAACATAGATATGCAAAAACTATCAAGACTAATTAAGTTCATGATAAATTAAGTTCAATTAATCAAATTACTTAAGAACTCCCACTTAAATAGACATCCCTCAAGTCATCTAAGTGATACGTGATCCAAATCAACTAACCCATGTACGATCATCACGTGAGATGGGGTAGTCATCAATGGTGAACATCTCTATGTTGATCATATCTACTATATGATTCACGTTCGACCATTCGGTCTCCAGTGTTCCGAGGCCATGTCTGTACATGCTAGGCTCGTCAAGTTTAACCCAAGTATTCCGCATGTGCAAAACTATCTTGCACCCGTTGTATGTGAATGTAGAGTCTATCACACCCGATCATCACGTGGTGTCTCAACACGACAAACTATAGCAACGGTGCATACTCAGGGAGAACACTTTTATCTTGAAATTAAGTGAAGGGATCATCTTATATTGCTACCGTCGTTCTAAGAAAAATAAGATGCATAAAGGATAAACATCACATGCAATCAAAATATGTGACATGATATGGCCATCATCTTGTGCTTTTGATCTCCATCTCCAAAGCATCGTCATGATCTCCATTGTCACCGGATCGACACCTTGATCTCCATCGCTGCGTCGTGGTCGTCTCGCCAACTATTGCTTCTACAACTATCGCTAATGCATAGTGATAAAGTAAAGCAATTACATGGCGTTTGCATTTCATACAATAAAGCGACAACCATAAGGCTCCTGCCAGTTGCCGATAACTTACAAAACATGATCATCTCGTACAACAACGTATATCACATCATGTCTTGACCATATCACATAACAACATGCCCTACAAAAACAAGTTAGACGTCCTCTACTTTGTTGTTGCAAGTTTTACGTGGCTGCTATGGGCTTCTAGCAAGAACCGTTCTTACCTACGCACAAAACCACAACGGTGTTTTGTCAAGTTTGCTATTTTAACCTTCTTCAAGGACCGGCTGTAGTCAAATTCGATTCAACTAAAGTAGGAGAAACAGACACCCGCCAGCCACCTTTATGCAAAACTAGTTGCATGTCTGTCGGTGGAACCGGTCTCATGTACGTGGACATGTAAGGTTCGTCCGGGCCGCTACATCCCACAATACCGCCGAATAAAAATAAGATGTTGGTGGTAAGCAGTATGACTATCACCGCCCACAATTCTTTGTGTTCTGCTCGTGCATATCATCTATGCATAGACCTGGCTCATGATGCCACTGTTGGGAAACATTGCATGGAAAACAAAAAAATTACTACGCACACGCAATGATCTATCCATGGAGATGCATAGCAACGAGGGGGAGAGTGTGTCTACACACCCTCATAGACCGTAAGCGGAAGCGTTTGACAACGCGGTTGATGTAGTCAAACTTCTTCAAGCTCCGACCGATCAAGTACCGAATGTACGGCACCTCCAAGTTCTGCACACGTTCAGCTCGGTGACGTCCCTCGTCTTCTTAATCCAGCAAAGTGTCGAGGTAGTAGATGAGTTTCGTCAGCATGACGGCATGGTGACGGTGATGGTGATGTGAACCTAGCAGGGCTTCGCCTAAACACCGCGAGAATATGACCGGGGTTGTAAACTGTGGAGGGGGGCGCCGCACACGGCTAACAATTAATGTTGTGTGTCCTAGGTGCCCCCTCCCACATATATATAGGTGGGGGAGGAGGGAGCAGCCAGGGGGCGCCCCAAGTAGGATCCGAATCCTACTTGGGGTTTCCCCAAGTGGCGCCCCCCCCCCCCCGCCTTATTTCACCGGAGAAGAAAGGGAAGGGGGAAGAGAGAAAGTAAAGGGGGGCCGAACCCTTTTTCCTTCTTCCAATTCGGCCTCCTGCCATAGGGGGGGCGCGCCACCCCTTGTGGGCTGGTGTGCTCCCCTCTCATGGCCCATATGGCCCATATATTCCCCCCGGGGGTTCCGGTAACCCCTCCGGCACTCCGATAAATACCCGATACACTCCGGAACACTTCCGGTGTCCGAATACTATCGTCCTATATATCAATCTTTACCTCCCGACCATTTAAAGACTCCTCGTCATGTCCGTGATCACATCCGGGACTCCAAACAACATTCGGTCTCCAAATCACGTAACTCGTATAATACTATATCGTCAACGAACATTAAGCGTGCGGACCCTACGGGTTCGAGAACTATGTAGACATGACCGAGACACCTCTCCGGTCAATAACCAATAACGGAACCTGGATGCTCATATTGGCTCCTACATATTCTACGAAGATCTTTATCAGTCGAACCGTTATGACAACATACGTAATTCCCTTTGTCCATCGGTATGTTGCTTGCCCGAGATTCGATCGTCGGTATCTTCATACCTAGTTCAATCTTGTTACCAGCAAGTCTCTTTACTCGTTCCGTAATACATCATCCTACAACTAACTCATTAGTCACTTTGCTTGCAAGGCTTCTTATGATGTGTATTACCGAGAGGGCCCAGAGATACCTCTCCGATACTCGGAGTGACAAATCCTAATCTCGATCTATGCCAACTCAACAAACACCTTTGGAGACACCTGTAGAGCATCTTTATAATCGCCCAGTTACGTTGTGATGTTTGATAGCACACAAGGTATTCCTCCGGTATCCGGGAGTTGCATAATCTCATAGTCGAAGGAATATGTATTTGACATGAAGAAAGCAATAGCAATAAAACTGAACGATCAATATGCTAAGATAACGGATGGGTCTTGTCCATCACATCATTCTCCTAATGATGTGATCCCGTTATCAAATGACAACACATGTATATGGTTAGGAAACCTTAACCATCTTTGATCAACGAGCTAGTCTAGTGAGGCTTACTAGGGACATGGTATTTGTTTATGTATTCACACATGTATTTAATTTTCCGATCAATACAATTCTAGCATGAATAATAAACCTTTATCATGAATAAGGAAATATAAAATAACAACTTTATTATTGCCTTTAGGGCATATTTCCTTCGATATTTTTATTCGTCACATATCATGAGTTTTGCTTGGAGCGTCTTGTATGATTTTAGTCTTTGCTTGTTTTATTTTTTATTTTTAGTCAAGTATCCTTGTTGTACACACCTATTTGAGAGAGCCAAAATTATGCTATGATTTGTTAGAATTGCTCTTTATTCTTCACTTAAAACTTTATGAGCTATGGAATTGCTCTAGTGCTTCACTTATATCTTTTTGAGCACGGTGTGCTTTAGTATTTTTGAAGAAATGCTCTCATGCTTCACTTAGATTAATTTGAGAGTAGTAATTTTGAAGAAATTCTCTCATGCTTCACTTATATTATTTTGAGAGAAGAAAATTTTTGTGCTCATGTTCTTCACTTAGAATTGATTGAGCTATCAAAAGCAACATATTAAACTAGTCCCAAAGTGATAGATATTCAAGAGGGATATAATAAAAACTTTCATGAAGATCATTGGACAAAATAAACTTGATTCCTTGTAATAGTTTTGTGATATGATGATATAATATGTGAGTCATGTTGATGAGTAATTATGCTTTAGTAAGAATATTGATGTTAAGGTTTGTGATTCCCTATGCAAGCACGAAAGTCAATAGTTATGCAATGAAATTATATCCTACTTGTGGTGCATTATTCGGTGTTAGTTATGCTTAATGCTCGCTTATGAGATTTTTTGTTTCTTGGTTGGATGCTTCTCAATCTTTTGCTAGCCTTCATTTGCACTAAGTATGATCACTACTTGTGCATCCAAAATCCTTAAACCAGTTTTGCCATATGAGTCCACTATACCTACCTATATGCGGTATTTCTGTCCCGTTCTAAGCAAATTTGTATGTGCCATCTCTAATTTTCAAAGTAAATTTCTCTTTTGTGTGCTCGTACCACTCATGAAACGGTAGGGGGTGGCTGATATTTTTCCATGCTGGATGTGTTATTCTCAAGATGAGTGTTTATTCACTTGCCATTGCACGAGAGTACGGCAAAGGTATTAGGGATGCCCTGTCCCGAAATGAAAAATGAATTTACTTTATGTTGTCAAATAATAAATTCCTTGGAAAATGTTGGTATGGACGGCACCCGTGGATTCGGTTAGCCGTGGAATGTGAAAGTATGATGGAAAAACGAATAAACTTTATTTTCTGTTTGGGAACCGCCTATGATTTATCTAGCATGGAAAGTATTGGGAACTACTCGATCATTTTCGTTGACAGGAAAAGCATGCCACCCAAAATGTTTTTATCTCTATCTTTTTCGCTTTGAGCTCTGGCACCTCTACAAATCCCTACTTCCCTCTGCGAAGGGCCTTTCTATTTACTTTATGCAATTTTTGTTTTGAGTCTCCATCTTCTCTTATAAAGCACCAACTAAGGGGCACTATGATCGTACTTGAGCATTGGGTGTAGCTAATATGCGAGTGTGTTTCATGAATGGATCAATGATTGAGCATAATGGGCTAGGGATAACTTGCTGTAGTGTTGATATTTTGAAAGACAAGGTTGCTTGTTGATATGCTTGAGTATTGAAATCTTCATGCCAAAACTAGACTATTGCTTTGAAACATATAAAAGTCCAAATGTCCATGCTACAAAGAAAAGATTATGTGATGAACATGTTAGGCAGCATTCCACATCAAAAATTCTTTTTTTATCATTTACCTACTCGAGGACGAGCAGGAATTAAGCTTGGGGATGCTAATACGTCTCCAACGTATCTATAATTTTTTATTGTTCCATGCTGTTATATTATCAATCTTGGATGTTTTACAATCATTTTATAGCAACTTTATATCATATTTTGGGACTAACCTATTGACATAGTGCCCAGTGCCAGTTGCTGTTTTTTGCTTGTTTTTTACTTCGCAGAAAATCAATACCAAACAGAGTCCAAACGCAGCGAAACTTTTTAGTGATTTTTTCTGGACCAGAAGACACCTGTTGGGCCAAAGAAGTACCAGAGGGGGGCTCCGAGGGGAGCACAACCCACCAGGGTGCGCCTGGAGGCCCAGGCGCGCCCAGGTGGGTTGTGCCCACCTCGGCTGCCTCCCACACCGCCTCTTTGCTCTATAAATACCCTGGACGTCCAAAAACCCTAGGGGAGTCGACAAAAAACAATTCCAGCCGCCGCAAGTTCCAGAAACCACAGATCCAATCTAGACACCATCACGGAGGGGTTCATCATCCTCATTGGTGCCTCTCCGAGGATGCATGGGTATTTCATTGTAGACCTACGAGTCCGTAGTTAGTAGCTAGATGGCTTCCTCTCTCTCTTTTGATTCTCAATACAATGGTCTCTTGGAGATCTATTTGATGTAACTCTTTTCGCGGTGTGTTTGTTGGGATCCGATGAACTTTGAGTTTATGATCAGATCTATGTTTTTATCCATGAAAGTTATTTGAGTCTTTTGATCTCTTATATGCATGATTACTTATAGCCTCGTATTTCTTCTTCGAATCTTTGGTTTAGTTAGGTCGACTAGATCGATTTTTCTTGCCATGGGAAGAGGTGCTTTGTGATGGGTTCGATCTTACGGTGCTCAATCCTAGTGACAGAAGGGGAAATGACACGTATGTGTCGTTGCTATTAAGGATAACAAGATGGGGTCTATTCCTACATGAATAGATCTTGTCTACATCATGTCATCGTTCTTATTGCATTACTCCGTTTCTCCATGAACTTAATACACTAGATGCATGCTGGATAGCGGTCGATGTGTGGAGTAATAGTAGTAGATGCAGGCAGGAGTCGGTCTACTAATCTTGGACGTGATGCCTATATAATGATCATTGCCTGGATATCATCATAATTATTTGAAGTTCTATCAATTGCCCAACAGTAATTTGTTTACCCACCGTATGCTATTTTTCTCGAGAGAAGCCACTAGTGAAATCTACGGCCCCCGGGTCTCTTCTTTATTATATTTGCCTTCAAGATCTATTTTTATTCGCTTTTATTTTCAGATCTATTAATCCAAAAACCCAAAAATACCTTGCTGCACTTTATTTTATTTTGCTTTTATTCGAGATCTATTTATCCAATCTATCATATTTTTCTCCCGTCCACGTGACAATTTCTGGCAACGTTACTCGAAAGGGATTGACAACCCCTTTTACACGTCGGGTTGCAAGTATTTGTTCTTTGTGTGCAGGTGCCGTTCACGTAGTGTTGCGTGGTTCTCCTACTGGTTCGATAACCTTGGTCTCATCACTGAGGGAAATACCTACCGTAGTTGTGCTGCATCATCCCTTCCTCTTTGGGGAAATACCGACGTAGTTCAAGCGACATCAGCGGTTGTCATATGGCATATCTGTTGCTTTAAGCCGGCAAGCTCGTCTTTCACCAGCTTAAATTGATTTTCAGCCTCTTCGGCTCTTTTCAGCAGCGCAGTCCTGTCAGACTCCCAGGCGGTTCTCTCAGCATCAAAACCCGCCTTCTTTTTTTCAATCTCTTCCAATGCAGTCTTCAGCTTTAGGTCGGCCTTGGAAGTCTCTGCTTGCTGCAGTTCTATATTTTTCCTTAAGTCACCAAGCTGCGACTCCTGCTCCTTCAAGGTTTCCTGAAATACAATATTGAGACAATGGTTACAACACAAGGAGTAAGCTTTTGCGATACAGTTGATTAAGTCCCAAGCACATTGCAGGCAATCTACTTGGCACTTGGGGGCTAATGTAGGTCATTTCAATCTCTATGAATACCCAGCTCATCTTATCAAGTTAAGCCGGCCCTTGGGGTTGCATACTTGGTTCTATAAAGACAATAAAGACCCGGCTCATCTTTTCAAGACAAGTCGGCCCTTGGGGGCTACATTTCAGAAGTTTTTACAAAGTCTAAAGCATATTCATTGTCTTTCCTATAATTAAGACTTGGGGGCTAGTATGGACAGGTGTATATGCACAAGGTTCAAAAGGGGTTACAAACATACCTCATATCTTTGCCTCATTAGGTTTACTAAGCCGGCCTCCATGTCACGACTGGTATGGAGGCGGCTTAGGTTGCCTGCGTGGATGTCACTTGCACTATAAGATGAATACTCCTCCAAATCCAGCTTAGCTTTGCCTTTCTCAAGATAAGGTGTTTCTTCTTTGGCTGAGTGCTTGGCTAGGACTATGGAGGCCTCGGGCGGCTTAAAAGCTAACCCGATAATAGTGATGTCGTCAGCATCAGTGGTAGCAGGGCTCCTGACAGTGGACTTGACAGGACTGGGCGGCTTAAGGCTTGGTGAGTCTTGATGTGCAGCCGGGTTAATCTCAGTATCGATTCGATCAAGGACTATAGCGTCAATTTGCGGTGGAGGATCATTGGCAAGGTCTTCAGGATTTTGAATTGAAGCCTCAGGGGCCTCTGGCACTTGCCTCTCCGGCTCAGCAGCTTTGGGGTCTTTTAAAGAACCGCCCACCTTTTGTTTCTTGCCCGTTTTTGCTACGCCTCTGTGACAAGGATACAAGAGTCTATGAGTATATCATTACAGGTCATTTATGAACAAATGAAAAGTACTTACCCTTGGGCAATCTTGAAAGCAGGCATTTGAGTTCCGGTTGAGTCGCCAGAAGAAGGTGGCGACCCCTGGTAGTCAGAGTCAGAAGAATTAAGAGGATGTCTTATAAGACCAGCTTTGGGTAAAAGCAAGGTTGGGTTGTGTGGTACCTCGGCTAGGCGTTTACGAGCAGAGGGCTCATTACTTAACCCGGCCAGTAATTCGCCTGAGCCGCCGCTCCGGGTCTGGCGCCTCCCATCATGTTGAGCCTTCTTCAAAATGAAGTGTGGATCTAAGTGAGCATCTGGGTGAGAAAACTTTACTTTCCGGACAACCCGCCGCATTTTCTTTGAAGGGGTGGAGTCTGATGGGTTGTAGCAGGCTCTTCCTGTGAGGAAAGGGTGTCAGCTAGTTCAATAAAGAGTCGACCAAGTCAGTCAAGTTCTACCTCTGATGGGTTCTCAATATCTGCTGACTCGCCTACAGCAGCCGGATCAGTAATAGTAACCGTCTTGTTCTTCTTTCCTTTCTTGCTGGCCCGGGTCTTGGCCACGGCAGTTTTTGGCTTCTTGGTCCAGAAGGCGGAGTCGACCTGTATGAGTGCGGGAAAAGTTGAGCAAGCAAGACATAACATTGGTTTAAAACATATTGAGTCAGATGAAGACAGACACTTACAGGTGGAGCTGGATTTTGTTTAAAGAATGGCGGTAGGCCAACTTTATTGCAGTTTTCTTGAGACTCGCCAAGCAAGGTCCTAACAGTTTTAAAGACTTCTTCAGCGGTAAAGTTGTCTTCAGTGTACCATTGAGGGTCATTTGGTTCACCAAAATATTCACACCTTAAGCCAGGACGGTAGCTTAAGGGGAGTATCTTCCAGGAGACGCAGCACCGGGTCAAGTCAACTCCAATTAACCCGTGAGCCAATAAAGCTTTAGCCTTGGAGAGGAATGGGAAGGCCTCTGCATGTTCTTCTAGGATAATTTTGCTTGGCGGGTCAAAATCCGCTGGAAGACGTTCAACTCTAAACCCGGGCAAAGGGTTTTCCGTTGCTGGAGCAGTGTTTTTGCAGTAAAACCAGGTGGTCACCCATCCCTTGGGGTGACTTGGCAAGACTGTGGAGGGAAAGTTGTTGTCTCTCCGTCTCTGAATAGAGACTCCACCTAATTCTTGACTTGGGCCATTCTGACATTCAGTCTGGCGGTTTATATAAAAGAACTCTTTAAAGAGGGGAACAGTAGGTGCTGTTTGCAGATAAACCTCACAGAAGATTTGAAAGTGGCAAATGTTAGATACATAGTTTGGGCCTATATCTTGAGGATGCAAATTGAAGTAATGGAGGAGGTCCCGAAAGAATTTGGACCCGGGCGGAGTAAAACCCCTGAGTATATGGTCAGTGAACACTACAATTTCATCTTCAGCAGGAGTAGGGATTGCTTCTCCTTTGCTAACTCGCAAACTGATTTCCTGCTGAGTCGCCAATAGGCCTTGGCCTACAAAATCGTTGAGGATCTCTGTGGTAACCAGAGAACGTTCCCAGTTGACGACAGTCATTATTGGCGGGTTAAAAAGCTACAGCCTGGAGGTAAAATGTGACGGGTTAATGTTACGGTGATGAGCCGTTTAATGGTTACAATGACAGTTTAGTATCTGCAAGCCGGTTATGGATATAAAACTAATCATATTTATGAAGCATGGAAAAAATATAATCCGCTTTAAAATAGGGTAAAATGACTCTCAGGATGATTGGTATATGGTGGGTTACAAGTTCATGGTTAAGCCAGCCAGGTGTTGGCGGGTTACAAAGTTATTATTAAAGCCGCCCGAACAAAGGATGGCGGGTCAGTTGTCTATGGATTCAAAGTTATTGAAATTTTGCTAAGTGTTGGACAAACAAGTTTTGCAGATCGCAGCTATAATTTTGGATCTACGGCAGTTCAAGAAATGAAGAATAATTGCTAAACCTAAAGTGCAGTAGCGGGAAAGGTGGCAAACTGTGCGTGGATTCGGAAGAAGATGGGATCTGTGCAAAATATGAAATAAGAGCTACGACAATTACCACTTCGCTTCTTCCTAGTTTTTGGATTGAGCTATGTTTTCTGAATAAAAGTTGGATGAACTTGGACGAACTTAGTTGAACGCCGATGAACTCGATGAACTAAGGTGTTCTAATGTGGATCTGAGAAAGGAGTAAAACGATACCTGACGGCAATGTTGAAGAGCGGGCGAGCGCCGCGGATCTCTGGTCACGATCAGGTTGATGCAGCGGCCTGGATGGGTTGCTAGTGAAGATCGGTTGGGGCAGTGGAGCTCCAACAGCGGCGGACAGCGTGAGGAAGAAGAAGAAGAAGGGGCGACGGGGGGTAAAAGTGAAAAAAGGGGGGCCCCCATGCCTATTTATAAGGATAGGTTGGTGAACAGTAAAATGGCATGCAAGGAAATCGAGGGGGCGTCATGATTATCCTAACAAAGGAGACGCCTCGATTCTCGGATGCCTAGTTAATGCGAAAAGATCTGTTGTGATGTCATCAGTTTTTTCTGGATTTATTTCACATGACGTCATGGCGGGTTATAAGGATTTGTTCAAAGTTATGCAGTGGAAGGAGTCCAAAGAAGACTCGCCAACCAGAGAATGAAGATTACATGAACAAGTTCAAATCAATCTGGGGCCAAATGTTGGGGATATAACCCCGTGGTGTGACCCACCCAGGAGGGGCCGGGTTACACCGTTGGCGACTCATGGATAATGCCTAGGCAGGCCCAAGAGACCAGATGTGGAACCCAGAGGGCGACTTACGCGGTTAGCCGCCGGAGGCCCAAGCTCAGAAGATGGTGCGAGACCCGGCGCTTGTAAGCCTCCTGATGACGACTTGTCTAGCAAGGCAAGGCGATTTAGTACCCGGGTCGGTCACGTTGTGTGATCCGACTTGGACTCTTGTAAGCCCAGGGCCTCGACCTGCGTATATAAAGGCGAGACCCTGCGGCGGGTTAACTCAAGAGACAACCAATCGATAGCTAGGTCAAGCGAATCCGCTCCCTTGTAATCGATACTCAAGTAATATCAACGAGAGCAGGAGTAGGCTTTTACCTCCACCGTGAGGGGCCGAACCTGGGTAAACCTTGTGTCTTTCGTCCCGTTCAACCCCTTCAAGCTAATCACCAAGCGATGGCTCCACACCTAAGTTCTTTCACAAGGGCATCTATCGTGACAAAACCACGACAGCAGGGGTGGATCTTGCCGGCGCCGGTCATCTGTAGCCGGCTCGTTGCCCAGGTCGTCGCCAGCCGTCAGGGCGCGGTCGCGCCGGGTTCGGGTCCTCCCGAACCGGACTTCGCTGGGGCGCGGTGAGGACACCGTGTCCCGGTGCTCGGCACTCTGGAGGGGTGTGACTCGGACGCCGCAGGAGCATCGAGGCGAACCTGCTGCGTGTTTGCAGCGGTGAGAAGCTCATGCATGCGCTGCAGGCGCTCCTGCAGCTCCTCGCCCTGCAGGAGCTCCCGGCCTACTGCGGCCACCTCCGCGGCGCGCATGTTCTTCACGGGGGTGTTGTAGACGGGTGGGACCATGCCCAGGGCACGGCCGATGGTGCCGCCACGGGTCCGCACCTCGGCGACCCAGCTGGGCTCGACCGCGGCCAGCGTGAAGCCGTACGCGGCGTTGCGCTCCCGCTGGATGGACTCCAGCCGGCGCTGCGTAGCAGCAAGCGCCGTGGCCTCGTCCAACAGGCGCACGCACTCCTCGTCAAGCCGAGCTCTGGCTTGGGTGGCGTCGACGTCAGTGGTGATGGGGATCCTAAGGTTCTGCAGCGTGGCACGCAGCGGGTCGGCCGTGCTGGCGCGATCGGCTGTGGCCTTGGCCGCGACGGCCTTCTTCGCGGCGCTAGACGAAGTAGAGGCGGAGCCAGTGACGAGCACCTCCACGCGGGTGCAGAGATCCACCACATCGCTGGAGATGTTGCAGCCAACGGGGACAGGGGAGTCGGTGATGTCGAGCACATCGCTCGGGTACTCATCGGAGGCGAGCGCGGCGGAGACGCACCACGCGCCGAGGGGAATAGCGGACGAGCAGGCGATGTCGGCCGGCACCGCGCCGAGCACGGGGACCAAGCCATGCACGCCATGCTCGCCGAAGTCGGGAAGGGTCCCGTCTGGAACATGACACCGGCCGGTGCCGCGAGCTGCCTCACGGTGGGCGCCAACTGTCGTGGTGATCTCACGGTAGATGCCATAGGATGGCTAAAGAGGGGGACAGACACAAGGGCACCGGTGGGCTCCAGAGGAGAGGTTGGCACGAGCAAGTGCGTGACACGAGACGTACCCAGGTTCGAGGCTCTCTGGAGAGATAACACCCCTAGTCCTGCCGAGTGTGGTTTATATGAAGTGGTTACAAGCTTGCTCCTAGAGATGTTTTTGGGAGGAAGGAAGACAGGCCAGTGCATAGGCTGCTCCCTCTCCGTGTGTGTGTTCTAAGAGTGCCCTCCCTTTGCATGGAGGGGCTCCGGGGGGTCTTATAGGCTGGCCCCCCGGGGTCACAATGGTAATGTTACATGGGAGCGGGGCCCTGGCGTCAGTGTCTAGGAGCCGGCAGTGGGGGCCGCCGGGTCTGCCGAGTCCGCCGGGTGCGGCTCTCGCCGGGTCCGCCGGGCGTGGGTACGGCCGGCTGCTGGGTACTGTGGCACGCCTCAGGCGTCATGGGGCGGCCCGCCCCGCTACAGGGTCGTGCCCCCGGGACACCGCCCGCCCCGGACGGGGGCGTGGGGAGCGCCGCTGCCGCGCCTGCTGGGGCCGACGTAAAGGAGGGGGCACTGTAGCCTTGCTTGCTTGTCGGCTGGCTGGGTCGCGGCGCTTGGCCGGGTCGCGCTGGGGAGCCGGCTAGGGGCGAGCCGGATTGAGGGGCTTTGCCAGCCCCGATGTTTTTTGAAAGGGATCCGGGTTCCGTTGCCTGCCCGGGCGCCATCCCCCCGACAAGCAGGGTTCAAACCCGCGTTTTCCTATTTGCCGCTCGTTGCGGTAAGTTGCTGGAGCCACGCACAGGGGAGATCGAAGAGCCGTCTGGATGGGACAGCCCATTAAATGATTTAGCGATTCCGGTTTCGGGATCCTTCTTGGTGGTCCCAAGCCGGGTTTATTTTTAGTTTTGGGAACCTTCTAGCAGTTTCCATAACCATTTTTCTATTTTTATCTTTTTATGTTTATTTCTATTTTGCCCGTTTTTCTTTTTTTTCTTCTTCTCTTTGTTTCTTTTTTTCTTCTTTTGTTTCCTTTTTTCAAGTTTCTATTACTTTTTTCTAAAAAATTGTTTGTCTTTCTCATAAATTGTTCAAAACTTCAAAAAATATTCTCATTTTCAAAATTATGCTCCAAAATTACGAAAAAATCATGCTTTCAAAAATATTCTTCATTTTCAAAAATTGTGCACATCATTGAATAAATCTTTGTCATTTCCACATTTATTTCAGTGGTTTAAAAAAAATTCATAAGTTCAACAATGTTCCTGTTTTTCCAATTTTGTTCACAAATTCAAAAAATGTTCATGATTTTAAAACCAAGTTCGGAAATTTGAATTTTTTTTTTGCTTTTTCCAAATTTTGTTCGGGGTTTCAAAAAAAATCAGTAGTTCATAGAAGGTTACTCGTTTTTTCCAATTTTCTTCACAAAATCAAAAATTGTTCGTGATTTTCAAAAAAAGTTCTCAAATTTTAAAAAGTGTTCACATATGCAAAAAATGTTTGCTTTTCTTGTTTTTGTTCTCATGTTTTTAGAAAAAAATTTAAAAAATCACGTTTTCTAATAATTTTCGAAAAGTTAATCTCGTTTTTTCCACAGTTTTGAAATGTTTGTTCAATAAATATTCGCTTTCCTAAAATCGCTTTCGAAATGCCAAATAATATTTTAGATCTGTCGTTGCTCACAGTTCTTATAAGCCATGCTGCAATTTTAGAGACCCAAATTATGTGTACCACTGCTTACTACCTGGAGGTGCCGAGTTCAAATAGTCACGCATGAATGCGAGTGCAACTACTTAAAAGTTTGTGTTGCCTGTGGTTCATGAAAGGTCTTTAGATGCACTGGTTGGGGCACAAAATGATTAGTCACGCATCACGAGTTCGAACCCAGCGCGCATCAAGTTTCCTTTTTTCGCATCGCTGGGTTCGCTACCTGGGCCGACCCGTTAGTTCGACACCCTTGTGTGAAGCGCCGCCAGTCTGCCGCAGAATGCGGCAGATAGGAGGTCCCTCCGAACCCTGCCCTGCAGGGATATCGTTCTGTGGCAGATAAGAGGTCCCATCGAACCCTAGTCTGCAGGGATATCGCTAGCACTGCTAGCAACTCCACCAACTCCCATTCGTGGTAAGTAGAAAGGGTAAGTCCTACTTGAGGCGATTTGAGTCATTTCTTTTCTTTTTTCTTTTTTCTTTTTTTTTTGTTTCTTTTCTTTTTTCTTATCCATTTTTTCATTATTGCTTTGCATTTTGTTTCTTCATTTTATGTTTTCTTTCGTCTATTTTTTTCTTTGTTTTGAATTTATTTGTTCCTTTTGGTTATTATTCTACATTTTTTGTATATGTCAACAATATTTTTCTAATACATGTCTAACATTTTTCAATACAAATTAAACATTCTTCTATACACATTTTAAAACATTTTTCAAATGCTTGATTAATATTTTTCAAATTCAAGTTAAAAAATTTCAATTACAAGATAAATATTTTTTGAATACATGGTCAAAAAAATTATATATATTTAAAAAAAATTATTGCTTGATTAACAGTTTCCAATAAAAAGATTTATATTTTTAATACATTGTCTACATTTTTTCTATACCCATTTAACATTTTCCAAACGCTTGATTAAGATTTTTCAAACACTTGTTCAGCATTTTTTAAATGCTTGATTAACAATTTTATATACATGATCAAAGAATTTTAACATTTTTTAATACATGGTCAACATTTTTTCTATACACATTTATCATTTTTCAAATGCTTGATTAACATTTTTGAAATACTTGTTCAACATTTTCCAAATGTTTGATTTACATTTTATATACATGATTAATTGTTTTAATCATTTTTTAATACATGCTCAACATTTTTTCTATATACATTTAACATTTCCCAAATGCTTGATTAACATTTTTCAAATACTTATTCAACATTTGTTTTCAAAATTCCTGATTAACATTTTTATGTACATGATAAAAAATTATCATTTTTTTAATATATGATCAACAATTTTTCTATTTGCATTCAACATTTTTCTGAATGTTTGATTAACATTTTTCAAATACTTTGTTCAACATTTTTTCAAATTTGTTTGTAGAGTGTTTTTTGTGATATATATTTAGAATATTTTGAAGTATAAACATAAATACAAAATAAAGCAAAAAAGAAAATAGATAACAATAAAAAAAGAGAGAAAAGAGCCGGTGGCTTGCCGTGCGTGTGTGCCAGCCCATCTCGGTCGCCCGTTCAGCGAGTCAGAAGGTAGACTCGCTGAAGGCGAGACATAGGGACACCCTCGATACAAGGCCTACCAAGAAAACTGTCCAAAACTAGATGTGGGCACATCCCATGTACAACTCTAGTTAGCTCGTACTACCTCCGTCCTTATTTATTGGTTCTCTTTGTATTTTGTGCCAAACTTTGACATCAGATTTAACTATTAAAATGTCAATGCATGTCACAAAAATAATATCATTGAAAAGTATGTTCAAATACGAATCCAACGATATAATTTTTTGGTGACATGCACTAACATTTTGTTAGTTAAATCTATGGTCAAAATTTGACACAAAATACGAAGAGAATCAATAAATCAGGACGAAGGTAGTACTGAAAAAACCTAGAGATGCCGCTGATGCATAGCCATGCACGTGTTTGCGCACTACCCCGCACGTAGGGCTCTCGTGTGACACATAGGAGGGTCCATCAAAGTGCACAACGTTGCTTCATCTTTATGATAAATTGTCTACAGTTAATTTTATTTAAAATTACAAAAACATTATTATGGTATATAAAGACAAGTTTAAAGTCCCAAACGCCGAATTTTAATAACTGCCAAAATTGAAATCTATAATCAAATTCACTTTGTCTAAAAAAATTATATTCACTTTCTTTTTTTAGGAAAGAAATCCACCAACAATATGTGTTATTTAGGTAAACCAAATAAAATATGTGTTTGTTTAGGCAAACCAAAATATGAGGACGGGGCGTCGACCTGTTGGCTGGGAAGCTGAGTTACCTGCCAGCCTGCCCGCGTTCGAGCCTCGGCTCTAGCACGCGGTGCTCGCGGAGTTTTCTCCTATTAAAAAAAAGCCAACAAGGGTTAGCCCTGGGTTGGTCTCATTTTTTTTAGGCAAACCAAAATATGTGTTGGCATCCAGTTATAGTTAATCAATCTCAATTCTCAGACCCAGCATTTGGAAGGCCCAGTGGGCAAATGGGCCAGGATCAGTGAGACTGACGCCGGCCCCGAGAAAGCCCCTCCTTCTTTCCCCTTTGTTCCGGCGGCCGCCCCAGTTTACAATTGTCCGTCCATCCGCCCTTCGCCGTCGCCGACGTGGTCTCCGGTGGTGGCAGGGAACGCCGGCCCCTTAGGTCGCCGCTCTCACCAAGGTAAGTACGTGCCCCATCCAAATGATGAAATGCTATTTCTTACCGTGCGGCTGCCACCGATTTATCCTAGTTTGGTTGCCACCATGGTTCCCTGCGATTAACTGAGCTCATCTTTTCTCAGTACTGAGTTGTTGTTCTCGTTCTGGTTCCCCGGCGAGCTGAATCCCTCCTTTTTAGCTGCCCCTGCGTTTTCCTAAATAATAGTGACTGGGGAATTGTTGCGGATCTGGATTCAGGGGCTGTGATAGTGTAGTCTGTGGACTGAAGATTTGAGCCCTGTATTTTGTCTTCTGTGTGGAAATGGGACGAGTGATGTTTACTGCCACCGCAGCTTGTTGTTAAGCTGAGCAAAATTATGGAATCCTTGCTCAGTTTTGTGTGAGATAATGGTAAACAGAGTCTACGGTAATCTCAGAATTATTGTGAGCCCAACTACACATTTCTCGAATGATTGCTTAACGCTGGTCTGAACTATGCCAAGACACTTGTTGTGTCATTCGCCCTGGGTGGGGTGAATAAATGTGCCATGTCAAATCATCAGATTATGGTCAATACTGAGAGTGGTTCCCCATTAGATGAGTGAGTGGGGATAAAATTATACAGGTAGCATGCCAGATTCCTTTTTGACCATCTAATTTGATTTCTAAAAATAAGATAAAGAAGTCATTCACCTATCACATCTTTATTTCTCGTATAAAAAGAATGCTTAGAATAGTAGTAAGGTATTGTAAATTGGAGTGTTTCTTAACTAATGTTCATGTGGATTGGAAAATTCTTCTTCTTTCTTTTACACCATAATATGCATAAGCCAAGTGTATAATTTCGGTTAGAAGGTGCAAAGAATCACAAAAAAGTCTTTTTGGTGCTGTGAGCAAGGACAACATATTAAGTTATTTACAAAAGAACAAGAAGCCTGATATTTAATCTTCTGCCTAAGTAAGACATAAACACAATAGCTATATCTCCCTGGAACAACGATCTACTGTACCGCTCTAACCAGCCTCCAGAGTTTGCACTCTTTGGTTATGTGTCCAGTAGAGCCACAAATTAGGGTGAGTAGAACCAGAATTGTGATCCCCTGAATCTGCTAGTCAATGCATTAAGGCCAATGGAAGATGTAACATTGATTTACAAACTTCTGCCACCAACATGTTGCACTGGAAGAACCAGCACTGGATCTTATAATCCGATCATACTGAATACCCTCCATTGTTTCTCCATTTCCATACGAACTTCACTGGTGTCATTGAATCAAGTGTGCTGGTACTCAACTGGTCCCAAAGATGCCGGTCTTCGTGAATGACCTGGACACTGAGAGATCCCAAAACATCAGCATTCCATGCATTATTCAGAGCCTCCTGAACAATGCGCCTATTCTTGATTCTTGCCGTCACAAGGGAGAACAGAGTTGGTGCAGGCTGCTCAATCGAGCACTTGTTCAACCATCTATCCTCCAGAAAAAGGAACTTCTGCACTAACGAGCTGCAAAGAAACCAAAGCATTGAAGAAAACATGAATATCTTGTTTGACATTGCACTTCTAGAACAGCAATCCATGTAGCAAATTATTTTGTATTTCCATCCATCTTGTTGATTGATTGGATAAGATTGATTTACATGTTTCTTCAATTCATATTGATGTAAAAGAAATACAATATGTTTGTCATGCTTACAGGTTTTCTATTGTGATGATGTCCTTCTTCTTTTTATTGCATTGCCAACAATAGGTTCCCTCACAATAACCTGCTGTATCGTGTTGGTGCTGCTTGTGTTGATCTCAGAGCAGAGCTGACTAAATGTTTTGCTGCATCTTATGACATTGAGTTTCTTCAGTGAAATAGGTAAGCCTATCTGGGGAAGCAGCTCAAGTTTCGGACATTTCTCTATGCACAGAGACTCAAGGGATGTGAGATCAATCATGTTGGATGGCAGTGATGTCAATTTCAGGCAGCCAGTGAAGCGAATTTCCTTCACTGAGGTGAGTTGTTGCAGCCATTCCTCCTGATCACTGTTAAAAGCTTCCAAGCAGTCGGATGAGATATCCAGCATATGAACGGTGGCTAGGCTGCTTGTTTGAAGAGAGCTAAAGAGAAGTTCCATGCGGTCCAGGGAGAGCTGAACGCCGAGGGACACGTTGGCATCAGCTGTATCTTCAGGTTCACGGCTGGTTACCTTCTCAGAGGTTGAGTCACATACTGAAATTTTGAATTTATTGAATGATGGTGGGAACGGCAAAGGCCCCATCAACTTGTTACATTTCTGAATACGGATGTCACGCAGGCGAGGAAACACATTTTGGTTGTTCTCAACGCCTGACCATCCTTTCCACTGAGTCATGCCTTCAAATAGAAGCTCTTCTAGTGATGGAAATGCCTCTGCCGCATTGCCATAGAATCCAGAATCAATCTTTTCCAGTTTTGTCAAACGCATTATCCTTAATATCCGCAGGAAGGGTAGACTCCCAAAAGGTGGAAGGGTCTTCCAGTGATGGCAGCAGAGCAATTCAATGGAGTGAATGTTGGATGCAAATTCAAAGGATAGCCAAGAAGGTGACTTGATTCCCATGTAACCTCTGACACAAAGTGCTCTCAAGTTGGCATTTGGTTGTAACCCTTCAAACACACCTTCATGATCACTGTTGGTGCTCTGTTTGAGATAATTCCACCAGAGTGCTAGCTTGTTCAGGTTCTTCTTATCAAATAATCTTGCCTCATTTGCTTCTTTGCTGCATCTTACATTCTGAAGATTTGTTATGGTTAGCGTCCCTCGAAGTTCATTCAACTCTCTCAGTTGGCATATGCTGCGCTTCATGTTACTCTTCACTTTGTACTCTTCTAATTCCTGGAGGGATCTTAGCTTGCCAATCAATTCTATGCATGAAATTATTTTCTTCGGAGCCTTCAGGTATCTTAACTGGGTCAGCCTACTTAAGCCCTCTCGGAGTTCCTTTTCCATGATCCTGTCTTGATGAGTTTGCAGACTCAATCCGTGTAAATGGTAGAGTTTGAATAATGACTTGGGGACATTGATAAATCTCATACTTTCATGAATGTTTAGATACCTCAGGTGTTTCAAATGATCGATTTTGTCTGGGAGAATACCATCAGGATTGCGCAGTACTAAGACCCTTAAGCTTCTTAGCTCTTTGAGTGTCTGACCAAGACCATAATTGAAGGTTGATGAGGCTATTCTTTTCTGGGAAGCACCTTCTTCTGCCTTGCAAATTATTAAGCTTCTCAGATTTTTCTTCAATTCTGTGAATTCTTGCAAAATCCAGTACACCTCAGATATGTTGCTTGCAGTGACAAATAGGTGGCGAACATTTCTTGGAATGCATACATGGAAGTCATCTTCTATTCTGAAGTGTTCTCCATTGGAGACCGACTCTGCAAAATCATGCAGCAAGTCGTGAACTACATAATGGTCCTCTTGGTTGGGTACCTTCTCAATGAATGAAAGCTGCAAGAGATCATTGATATACTGATGTGCAGTTTCATCTGGTGTTTGCGTGTCAAGGAAACCGTGAGCTCTCCACATCTGTATTAGCTCATCTCCTCGAAGGTGGTATTTCTTAGGAAACAATGCAAAGTAAACAAAGCATTGCTTCAAATGGTCAGGAAGATGCTCATAACTCAGTCGCAATACTGATATAATATCATCTTCCTTTTGCTCTATTTGCCACAATTTCCTTCCACAGATAGCCCTCCAATGTTTTTCTTCTAGCTCCGGTTTCAATGTACCCCCAACTGTCTTTGCTGCTAAAGGGGATCCTGCCAACTTGCTCACCATTTCTCGGCCAATTTTTTCCAGTTGTGGAAAATCAGAAAGATTTGCATCACCGAATGCACATTGTGAAAAGAAACCCCAGTAGTCTTCATCTTCTAAGCCATGTAAGTGCATGATCTCTGTTGGTTCATTCATATTTGCAACATTTTTGCTTCGAGTCGTAACTATTACTTTGCTGCCATTACTAACAAACTGCAGGGGTTTGAACAGGTTCTCCAATTGGCTCCTCAATACATTCCATACATCATCAAGGACTATCAAAGCCCTTTTCCCCCTCAGATTATCCCCAAGTATCCTCTGAGCTTGATCCAAACTACTGATGCTGTTCAAGTCAGCAAATATGCTGAGATTACCTGACTGTGCCATCTCTTTTGTTAGACGTCCAACATCAAATTTATCTGAGACATGGAGCCATACTGTGAGATCAAAGTGATGTGTGACATGACGTTGGTTATACACTCTCTGTACTAAAGCAGTCTTACCAACACCACCAATACCAACAATTGATATAACATCATACGGCTGACTGGATTGCTCATTGATATGAACAAGTAATCTCTTCAGATCGTTTTCTTCAGTAACTCGACCAAAAAACTTCCCTGAGCCTGGCATAGAGGTTGTTGTGCGCCACTGAACTGCCTGTTCTGGCCTGCTATCCTCTATCTTCACAAATTCCAGAAATCTTTGCATCTCACTATCAATCTCAAGAAACCTATCGACTACAGAAATCAACTCATCTATATCTTCATCAGAGAAAAGGAAGCGTTTGAGAAGACGAACCGACTGATTTACTGTTGAGCCGCTGCTGCTGCTAGTGGTGGCAGAGGCAGTGGTGATGGTGCTTGCGGATGAAGAAGATGAGCCAGCTGCAGCTGAAGCAACTGAGTTAATCATGGCCCTGTCTTCAGCTTGTGCTTGCAGAACTCGATAGTCAAACAAATCGAGAACATCCTCATCTTGACAGGCAGCATCTTTGATTCTCCTTAGCCAACTTCCCATGGCTGTGTTCTTTGCCTGCACTCTCTCGGTTATGTGTATCACTGTTTGGATCGATGATAGATTCTTCTCTAGGATTCTCAGTTTCTCCTTTGTATCTTTCCTTTGGTATTCATACTGGTCCCCAGCATAGGAGCACACCTTCTCAACTAGCTTGGTGATGAAGGCTGAGGCCACCCATCCTCCTATTGCTGAAGCAGCCATTGCAGCTCAGATGCTGCAACTCGAAGGAGTTGTCAAATGCTGGTTTCAAGTGGCCGCATAAAGGAAAATGGATGTTGATTTGAAGAGAGTTGGTATCTGGATGCAGTCAAGAGAGAATCATGAGTATAAAACTAATTATGTCCTTAGAAACTTCCCCGACTTGCATCGTGTTGTTTTGCTTACGCCCATATTCTAGTGAAGGTTAGTAAACGTCGCTTTCAACTTTGTTTTTGCCATTTTCCTTTGTCAGTTTGTGGACCATAATTTACCTGAAGGTGTTTCTAAGTAAAAGACTAATATTATCATGATATAATGTCCTTTTGTTTGTTGGACAACACGAAGACTGAAACTGGAACCTTTGGCACTTACCTTCGGAAAGGATCGTGAATCTCATTTCAGCACCTTGTTGCAGGTAACAGTATATAGCCTCTGCTAATAGTTCTACCCGATTCAGTCCCTAGTTAGTTAGTAAACATTGATCCCTTTGGGTGTCCGTGCTATATCATGATTTGTAGTCCTGTGGATTGTAAATTCTTAAGCAATGCATTAGTATCTCTTTTTTAATTCCGAAGTGATCATTGTTCTTGTTCCCAACTTCCCATGTGGCTTGGCTATGTGCTAACTTATGCAGCATCTGACCTGTGCACATATGTTAAATTATTAATTCCTGAAGGACTTAAACTTGTATACCACTTCTGTACTAGATCTGAGAACCTACAAAATTTGGACAGCATGCTCTAATTGGGCTTGAGACCTCGAGTTGTGGTCCAGATACGGATATTTTATCTTAATCTCTGTACAGAAAATTGCGCGGAACTTGCCCAAGGCTAGACAAAAAAAATGATCAGGACCAAGAACGTCCAAGGCTAGATTCGTTTACCATCATACACTTTACTGCTTAGATTGTTATTAGCAGAAGCAGAAGCCAAAAGGTGTCTTGTTTCTTGTTGTTTATTGTTGTTCTAGCTGTCGTTTCACCTACTTGTCCATGCCTATAGAGCTTGGAGCCTGTGCTCCATCAGAATCGCCCCATCCCGGTCAGCTTACATTGCGTATAATACTTCCATTTTTTCTTGTTGTCAACATGCTTTGGTATCACCAGTTTTTTTTAAGGATTTTTGTAATGAACTTTCAGAAAGTGACAAAATAAACAATTGTAGGTTCTGTGAGCCTTTATCTAGAGAGCAACAGAAATACGTTGCCAGTCGATGAATTTCAGGTTCCATTTTGGCAGTTATGTGGTATGTGCAGTTTCCCCCTTCCCCCTGGATTTTGGCCATTGTAGTTATTGATACTCATGTTTTTTTAGGGGGTTATTGATACTCACAGTATCAGGGCTCTGGGCTCGAATTTCCTATCGCTCACCTTAAGCGAGGGCAAAGGAATCCACGCATGAAGGCCAGGGCTGTTGGGCTTGCTCAATTCTTTTGGAATACATGAGCAATTCTTTTGGAATACATGAACATTTTCAAATAGGAATATGGTACCTCTGACACAAAATGTTTTTTGTGTGATTTTATGGAATGTTTTTCATTACTAGCGTGAAGATTTTAGTTAGTACGTATTCATGAAGAACTCTCACAACTGTATGAACAATATTTAAAGTCAGAATTACGTGGAGTCGCTGAAAATAGCTCCACTTGTCAAGCTTGATGTAAAGGGCAAGGCGCCCCTGTTCGCTGAGCAGGGGATGCGGGAAAGTATCTAGTACTCCCAGGCTTGGGGTACTCCCGGTGCTCCAAATGGCAGAAAAACATTTTTAAAATGTTTAAAAAATTCTGAAAAAAATGCAGCACATCGACGGAACATCGATGTCTCTTGTCACAAAATTTCAAATCAAAATTCGAAACATTGCTTGAGATACAAAAATGACAAATTTTTGTACATAACATAAGTTGGGCTTTAGATTTGGCCCATTATCACATTGATGTCAAATTTGTCATTTTTGTGACCATGCCGGGCGTGAAGATTTGCAAGATTGGGAGAGTGAGCAATGGAGTGGCACATGGGCTAGCCCAGCCAGGTAAGCGTGGTGTGTGTGGTGTTTTGCACGGCTCAGTGCCTTCCTGCGTGTCGGCTCTAGTTGAGCGTGAGTGTATGAACATTGTTACCTAATTTCAATAAAGCTCACTTCTCCACCTCAAAAAAATATTTAAAGTCAGAAGGAATGTTTTTTCTTGAGTCATCTTTGATTTTTTTTCCTCCGTAATGGGCCTAAATTCTTTTGGGCTTATTGTCTTATCCGTGCACTGGGTGATATGACGAGAGAACAATATCTCGGGCGCGACGATGTACGGCTTACTGTGACGCCTAGGCAGGATAGCTTGCGTTCAGTGAGCCAAACTAGGCCGGCCCAGTAACCACATGCCGGGTCATGCTGACATCATGCGTGACTTTTTGTTTTTGTTTTTCCTTCACATTTGTGTTTAGTTTGTATATATTTATTTATTTATGTACATTTCAAATTATTCTAAATATATATAAATATTACAAAAACACTTTACATAAAAATTCGAAAAATATTATTACTGTATTTTAAAAAAATATTGTATTTAAAAAATGTTAATCATGTGTATGAGAAATTTTTGTGATAACAAAAATGTCCGGGAGATTTAATAATACTATATAATATAAAAAATATGTTTCTAGTTCAAACAAATGTTTTGAACATTAAAGAAATATTATGTCACATTTAAAAAATAATATTTACATGTTTCAGAAATGTAATTGTGCCTTTCAAAAATATAATTGTGCCTTTCAAAAATATAATTTCACCATTTCAAAAAATATGTTTTAAAATGTTTCAGCATGTATTGAAAAAAATACGGAACACAGATTTGAAAAATATATTCAAAATATGTTTTGGTAAAAATATTAAACATGTAACTGAAAAAATTTAACCGGAATAAAAATGTTTTACATGTATACAAAAATATACTACGTGTATGACAAAGTAGACTGTGTCGAAAAAGAAAAACAAAAAAACAACAATCAAACAAAAAGAAAAATGAAGTAACAGAAAAAATAATGAAAAAAACAGAGAAGAACAAAGAAAAATTATAAGAGAAAAAGGAAAAACTAATGAAAACGTTGCAAAACCAAAGAAAACTGAACACATAATGAAAAAAAAGAATTCATGTCATATATTGGCAAAAGTTTTTAATACACCAAGAACAGTCTTTATATACATGTTTAATATTTTGGAAATACATGATTTTTTTTAAATATTTTATTTTCATGTCTACTTTTTCCATAAACATTGTATTTTTTTATACAACAGGAACATTTTATATAACAGTTTAACATTTTTCAAATATATGCTTAACATTATTTAAAACTTTAAAAAAATATTTCTAATTTTTCCATACAGATTCTAAATTTTTTGTATATGTCAAGATCATTTTTATATACACGTTTCACATTGTCCAGACATGGTTAAAAAATAAAACCAATATTTTTTTATGTCTACTTTTTTCCATACACACTCTCCCTGTTCAAGAATTCATCCAATTAACCAGTTAACTTGCTGATTAATCCCTTCTTATAGGGTCACCGAGTTGTCGATAAACTGATAAATCATTCGATTAATTGATTAACTTACCGATTAGTCTATTAATGTCCTACTTGACAACCAACCTAGCAACTACCAGTTAACGATTTCCTCAATAATGCACATTGTACATTTTTTGTATGCATAAAAAACATTTTTTATACACATTTAACATTCTTTAAATGCATGATTAAAAAATTGAAAGCAAACTGAAAACATATATTTTTTTTATTTATACTTTTTTCATACGCATTTTATATTTATGTATGATTTCTTTTTTCTAAATTTTGTATATAAAGTGATTTTTATAATCGATATATTCAGAATATTTCGAATTCAAAATGTGAAGGAAAGGAAGAACAAAAGTGTTGAAGGCCAGTGTCCGTGCTGGACTGGCTTAATCGGGCGGCTGCCTTCAGCGAGACGTCCTACTGTCTAGCTTGATGCGAAACGGAGGTGCGCCCTATGACCGTGATATTGAGGCCTCTTCCCGCAAAAAGTATAAAAGAAAATTGGTTTGAGACTCACATATGGACATCTGTAATTGATATGAGGTCGACGCTCTCGTGTAGGGCCGTACGCCAGGCAGAGGCGGAGGGTGGTGGCCGGGGTGAAAACGTCGTCTGGCTATGGCCAGACCGATGGCGGCGGCGTCCATGCGTTGTTCCCTTCTTGAAGGCTCCATCACGATGGCCCTGCGTCCTTTGTGTTACTCCGGGTGAAAACCTCGGTTCGGTGGATCGGGCGGTGGCGGCTCTACGGTGCCGTTTCTTTCTTGAAAGCACCGCTTTGGAGGCCCGGGTTCGTCAAGTTTCGGCCTCGTCTCCTCATGGTGACTCGCTCACGATGGAGAGCTCCTTAGATCCTTAACTATACTCTAGTTGTCTACTAGTTGTCTGTTTTGGGGCATTTGGAGTAGTGTTGTTGTTCATCAGCCCCCTTGTATCTGCCTTGAGTGTATGTGTGTGGTGTCGGGTGGTTTACAGTTTGTATGTCGATCGTTGCTTTATATATAAAGCGGGACGAAAGTCTTTTTCGGTAATTGATATGAGGCCTCTTCCCGCAAAAAAAAAAAGAAGGAAAACTAGAAAAAAAATGATATGAGGCCTTAAAATTATTTTTTCAAAGGACATGGGAGATAGGCTGAGGGGACCTACCTTATACAACAATATACATATGGATGAAGAATTAAAGAAAGGTGATACAGTAAGAAAGCACCGAATGGTCGTGCTGGAGAAGAAAACATAGTTGGATGATTATTCTGTCTAGGTGTGTTTGCAGGCTGGCTGGAGCCACTGTTGTTTTCGCACTGATTGTTACCTAGTAGATTTTCTGCCTCATGAACCAACGGTTACAAACAATGTGGACTGTGCTTGACGTTTCAGTCTGTTCTGACGATGGTTGCCTGGCAAACCGCCGGTTGCAAATAATTTGTGCTGTTCGTCATTTCAGTCCGTCCTGACGGTTGTGTTGGTGATACCGGTGCTAATTTCACATTGATCAGCAGTTCTCCAGTTTCACTTTTTTATGCTATGTTGGTAAATTTGTAACAACTTTGTTTGTCGCGGTGGTGGTGAAGAATCTGTCGATTATAGCAGTCGATTCTAGCTTGTAAGCAAATCTTGGAAGCACCTGTCCAAAATTTGTTACTATTTGTTATACCGTGCGCGTGTTCCTGATTTCGGGCTACTATTTGTTCCTTTTTCCCCCTTAATCTGAGCATGCGGGTCCAAGTTTTGGTTTATCCTTCTAGCAGCTCTTTTCTGGCAGTTTTGAACCTCACGTCTTGTTATTTTCTCAACAGATGTCAGCTCGAAAGTTATATGCTGATGGCAAGTTACAGAAGGAAGTAGGATCTAATGATTTATGCCAACACAAAAGACATACGCTAAACAACTCAAACTGAACTATCTGTACAATGCACAGATCTTGGGACATATACAAACTGTGCAACTCCCATTGATTGTAGCAGCTGCATGCATATGTTTTGCATAATATTATTGTACAACCCTCTCTATATATTACATAAGTTGGTATATATTAATCAAACACATACATGGATGGCTAGATATGGACGAGAAAAACTACATGATAGCTACACATTATGCAGTTATTTCTGAAACAAAATACAATATCGTCTCATATTATTCGATAAATTATTGAAAAATACTAGATGTATGTGGGATCATAATGTCATATGTTTTTTTCTTGAGGAACCGTTCATATCTCATCACAAGAAAAAAATGGTTCATACATAATTCACATAAAGTGAAGTTAAGGTCTCTTTAAGACTAGACGGGAGGGTGTATGCATCTTCATGCTTGTACATAAAATCCATTGTCCGGGCAAGATTGGTTGCCTTCTCTAGAAGCGCCATTGGAAGTTCTCTGTGGAGGCATTCATGGACTATGTCCATCCACGCTTCTTCAATTATCACCTTGAGCTTCTCATTGGCTTCTCCTACCGTGATCCCATGTTCTTTTGTACAAGTTTGCACCGTGGATACCACATGTTGTGATATTTGTTCGCGCTAAAAAAAGAAAAAGAACATCATGATTAATTATATGAGGTTTCATCATTTGCATGCATGGATGTATAGATGTAAATGTTTTTGCATATATGGATTATGTAACTCTCCCAACTCTATAGTGCCTCTCATGCACGGGCGACCAGAGGGGTGAAAATTGCCACACATGTTGGTTCACCGCCTCCGCGCTCCCCCATTGCCGCTACCACTGGCTGTTGCTGCGAATACAACGAGGTAGTTGATCCCCTAGTTATGGATCCTAGACAAAAGCGGCTCGTGTCGTTGCATGGGAGTTTCTCAACGATGGGAGTTGACTGGTCGCATGGTGGTCATCTGGCATAGGGCCTCGATGGTGCGCCTGCTAAAAAGCCACAATGTCGTCTTGGTTGGGCAGCTCAACCGCCACTTGTTGTGCAGATCTAACATAGCATCATTGATTTTGAATGTTCCAGAGTGGGATAGTCGTCACCTCTTGACTTGGGATTATGGACGACCCGGTGTTGGGAAAGGCACACGGTGGGGGTGGTTTCAGCGGTGGCTAGATGCTAGATGGTTGGTGCTTGCTTGTGGACAGTTGCTACAAGTGGTGAGTTGTCCATGGTGGGCGTTGGCTAGATCTGATCAGGTCTCCTAGGCGATGTGGCAATATAGATGCAGTTCGACGGGTTGAAAGGATGACAAATTCTGGTTGAAAACTTCCATTCTATGGGGGTCGGTGCCGGCGAGTCTTTTCTACTCCATGGAGGCATCATCGAGAAATCATTTATTTACCTCCACATGACCATTGATGGTTGGATTTGAGGTGGTCGTGATGGTTGTTGCATTTGCAATCCCCCTGCCTAGGGATTTTGCCAATGTAGCAGTTAGATAGGATCTAGACAGAAGTCTTGCCCCCGCAGGGGCTAGGGCCAATAACAGTGGCATCCATAGACATTGCTTCCCTACTTTTAGGATCAACAAAAGAGCTCCATTCACACCCTACTATTTGAGGCGGTTGTGTTCGCTAGTAGAATTCTGATTAAAGTTGTCGGTTGGGGCATCATATTGCGGGTTGAAAGTGCATTATATCCCTAATGGTGTTTTGGTGTTGATTACAATATGGTTAGTGAGGACTACTGTCAGTTATTTGGTTTATCTCAGTACATTGGCCTCTCGATGGTCGTCTATGCGTGAAGTCCCCCCCCCCCTATTGCAAAAAGGAAAAAGACACCAGTTTTCCTTTCTTCCCCAAGAGGTATCCTTCTCCCTGCACTTGAGATGAGTTGTTTTATCTCTCTTCCTCCATTTTTGAAAGCTCAAAAGCTCCATTTAATCCTCATCCCTCCACCCAATCATTCAACTCATTTGATGGAAAATAGAGAGGATCACCCGGTCTACACTTCCACCAAACCGATTTTCCCTGTTGATTTCATTCAGAATTTGTTACTCTTGAAGCTTGGGCTCCTAGGTGGTTAGAGGTTCGATACCCACGGAAGCTTCCTTGCTTGTGGTGTGCTCCAGAGACGTTTCTAAAGGTGTGGTGGTCACCTTCAAGACCAACCCTGAGTGATCAGAGGCTCATCCATTGGGGTGACTCGAGGAGAAAATGGTGACCCGCTTGGTGGAGTTTCGGGGCCTTGGCACTAGCACCGCATGCTCCAATGGAGATTCACACATCCCGAGGGAAGTATGAACTTGGGGATAAAATCTGCGTTCCCTGACTCGCTTGTGGTTAATCCTTTCATGCACTTTACTTAGCTGTGTATGCCTGTAGGCTTGCTAATGATATTGCTCAGAGCTGGCCAAACAGGTTGGCATGGCACGGCTCGGCCAGGCCCAGCCCACCGTAATCGTGCCTGGCACAACACTGCCCGCAGGGGCACGTTTAGTAAACGGGTCGTGTTGTGTCGGCCCACGTGCCGCGTCCCCAGGCCCATGCACGACCTGTTTGTTAATCGGGCTAGAACGCTGGCCGTTTAGCACGTTTGGCCCACGTGCAGTTTGGCATATGGGCAGTTTTTTGGGCCATTTTCAGCCTATTAAGTTGTTTATATAGGCCATATATATTTATATAATTCAGAAATAAATTAAAAAATTAATGGGTCGTGCCGTGCCGTGTCGGGCTGCATGCCCAGCCTCTATGCTCAGGCACAGCCCCTGGCATGTTGCGTGCCGGGCACGGCTCGTTTAGCCTGGGTCGTGTCGTGCCCGCGTGCTACCGGGCCGGCCCAGCTAGCACGGCCTGTTTGGCCAGCTTTGATGTTGTTGCCAAGCTTACATTGCTTTGAGCTGGCTTGTCATATAGGTTGTGTTCATCTAGTGCATATCTACAGAACGTACTTTATCCGCGTATTCCTAAAATTAGTAATTAAGACTAAATTTGTAGTCTCATATTCACCCCCATCTAGGCGACTGTATCAATCCTTTCACAGGTGCTTCTAATGGACGATCATATTGTGTCCTCGTTGTGCTTATTTGTGCTTATTTCGTTGGCTGTCACTATAGGCCTAGTTTAGTCAGTTACTTCGTGATGTATAGGTTTTTCATAGTTTTCCCTGAGTTAATCGTTTCATGTAACATTTACAACCTAATTTCCCTCATAAACTGGGCAAATCTTTGTTTTTGTTCATAGTGCATGAATAGCCTTCCCTCCGGCGAGGTTCCGTATGAAAAAGTTTATATTTATACATTAGTTCACAAGTGTTCGATTAAGTGATTACTAGATAACTTTAATTTGGACCGCCGTTGGTATGAAAATACATGTTTACAACATCAAAATTTTAACGTAGAGTTCGTACCTCATGTGACACCATGTCATTGCCAATGCGCCCAACAATGCATACAGATCTGATAATTTTTGGATAGGTTAAAGCCCACTCAAGAACCTCTCTTGTAGTCACATTACCCAGCGAAATGAATACAAAGCTTATTATTTGCATACAAGCACTGCTGCGCACTGAAATTTGCAGATGCTCTTCAACACTAGTTGGTACGTAGAATTCGTCACGCCATTTCACCTCAGTGTGATAGCATTTGGCCATGTGGATTACCTAAACAATGTGAAAGTTAAATGTTAAATATGGTATATAAATGGAGAATGTTTTTCTCAAGGTGCCTTTATAGTTGCAGTCTATTGGGTAATAAAGAAGCATAAACAATTTCCTTTTGAAACATAATCATATTCATTGTGAAATGCAACATCAAGCAAATTTTAGCACATAAACCAACTTAAAAGCATGCAATAACATTTGTTGAACTACACTTGCATCAAAGGATAGATATTTAATATGCAACTCATAGATGGATTATGCAATATGCTCTGTCTAAGAGAAAAAACTAAATGATGATTTTTCACATTTTCCTCCAAACTTGCTACTTTTGAAAGTTAATTAATGTGCTCATTCCATTTGGAAACCACCAACCAATACAATAATGATACCAAATTATTGGAGTGAGAAGCTCGAACAACTTATATTTGGATTTCCTTGTCCCACCTCAACAAGAATCTCATATCTAACACATAGTTGCTCTTGTTTATTACTTATATAAACTTGTATATTACTTCATTCACAAAAAAAGTATATTACTTGATACAAAATTCCTGAATACTACTGTATTTACTTCTGTGGCATACATCAAGGTTCTTTTTTTTGGCTAATTTGGTACAATCTTGAAAAATGCTTACCAATTCTTTTACCAATTCGGCATTCTTATTTTTCTGATGCTTTAACTCTTCCTCGATATCATTTGTAGTGTTAAGTATGTTGATGTACAATGCCTTCAAGTTTGCTGGTAAATTCTCTGCAGCTTGTTCACCCCACCTGTAGTTTAGGAAAATGTGAGTTTAGTATAAAAAAACTATGTGATGTTAAATTGAATGTTGCATATAAATTCTAATGGCAAATATTTACATGTAAACAAGGTTATGCAAATTCTATGGTGAAGCTTAATTTATTTGGGACCCAAACGTTTAGATGGATAACTTGCACACCTTGTTATATGTGCAACTTTGGACAATATGTTGTTACCTTGATGCACTACATATGAACCAAAAAAATCACATAGAAAAGTTGTATAATTAAATATTGTTGAATTATGATTGTAAATTGAGTTAGATGTGAAGTAAAGATCAGGAACTGGGGCGCCAAATGTTTTTGTGGAAAACTCTTGAGTAAAACAAAAAATTATGGCTATATCGCCAGTGTTTGCAAAATTATGGGAGTCAAAAATGTGTAGCTAACTCGTCATATGCGGGTTATAAGAAGTATTTATTGGTGGCATGTAATAAACTCGAGTCAAAGACAATTATTAGGGCTGTGTAGGAGAGTCATTACTGGCTTATAGGACTTCTCTATGGCAGGACGTTGCTTCACATAATTTTGGCAAAAAATTATACTGATCAAGTTCATTCTGAAAGAGAAATATATGTGTTCTACACGATTATATTTATATATCAAGTTGGTTGAAAACAATTACATGTAGGATGATTTTTGCTAAGGCATTTTACAATCACAAATTTTGTACGCAATCATGATGATATCGTTAAAGTGATTATGTACCAAAAATATACTTTAGCGGCCAACTGGATCAATACTTATTAACTTACCAAAGAAACCTGATTTTATTTGGTAAGGAAATAAGACGTGAGGCAGTTGAGGTGGTTTTAAGAAAAAAACCGATGGGAACATCGGTAAAATTGTAAAAGGAGGTGCGGTGGGAGAGGCGGCGAAAGAGGTGAACTTAAGATGGAATCTTATGTGTTTTTTATGTATTCTACCACTGTTCAGCCCCGTCATAACCAAAATCTGAGTTTGATCCTTGCTCGGAAGGAACGCTATCTATATGCTCAACACGCTCAAGTCAAACATTGTTTTCGGAAAGCTGGGCATAAGGAAAATAGTCTCCTAGCTAAAGTTGCGTCGTTCTTCTTCAAAACTACAGGGTGTGCGCCATGTCGGCCTCTGTTTGCTGGGAATCAGAATTGTTAAAAACAAAGTGGAGAGATTTCATGTATGATAAATATTTTGCATTTCATTATCTTTGTGCAAGGTCGATAAAGACTACCCGGAAAGAAAAAAAGGTGAACATACCTTTCCATGGCTGCGGTGAAGATGTTGCTTTCTTCTGTAGTGCTATAGTTGTCATAGAAGTCATCAAATAATGACACAAATACAATCAGTTTTGTCAGCATTACACGTGAATAAGAATACTGTGGCTCATAGACAACTCCAAGCATCCAAAAGTGCATCTCCACCATTCTGTCTCGTGCAAATTCTAGATCCATTTGTGATTTGAAGTCTTTCCACCAACTGTAATTTAATAATTAAATATGTATTAGTGCAGGTCAAACTATGTAAATAGTAATTATCATGTTCATTTTTCTATTTATATTTTAGTTAGTCTTCTTACGTAGTAAGAGCTTTCAACTCCTCACAATAGAGTGTTTGCAAAATGTTGAAATCAAACTTAGCAAACTCCAATATGTCTTCATCTCGCGTTGTCTTCTTCTCATACACCGGGATGTAACGTCTAGTTTCCACTCTCTCGACTCTCCTAAAACTGGGTGTCTCCAATGTACACCGGACCTCTTCGGCCAACCGTGGTTCTAGATGTTCTAGCATGCATTGTAGACGGCTCTTGGCGAAAACAATAGCATCATCCAACACTTCTTCCCCACGATTCCTAAGATATGCCGCGTTGTACAGTGCCAACAATGAGTTCACATCATTGCTTGCAAAGTTTCCTCGGTCATCTCTGAACTTCAGAAACACATCTGCAATAAGTAAGTATGGCATATATTATGGCTTATATGTACACAATATCTAATACTTGAATTGAAATAATGTAGCCGTACGTATATGCAGGAATTAACCATTGTGATGATAATTATACCAGGAGAGACGTGGTACCCATGTTTCCTCAACAAGTAGAACCGCGACGCGGTTATGTGGAGGTCGTCACCAAAGCCTTGTTCGTCACCTTGCATGCCACGTAGTAACTCTTGGATCTCTTTGCCAAAGTGATAGGCCACACCGGTGCGTTGCAACGTGTCGACAAGCTCCAGCTTCATAGGTAGATCAGAAGAAGACCCGGCGGCCAAGACGATCTTTCTCACCCGCTCCTTCTTGATAACTGCCATGTCCTTCATAGCCGAATACTGCAAGGAAGGAAAACTTATATCATCTTGGAAATTTGTGAGCTAAGAGTGTATGCTCGGGTTCAACAAGAGCGTTTAAAAAAACTGAAAACATTCATACATGAACACATGGAAAACAATATATGCCATCAAAAATAAGTCGAAGCTACTACATATCTTGCGCGTGTGCATTCGATAATATGGTGCGGCGACACCAAGTAAGGGAACTTCCTTTATTTGAAAAAAAAATAAAACGTATCCATAACTATACCTGTGATGGAGTGCATGGGTTGTGGTTGAGGAAGAAGTCGCCCCAGAGGCTGGGGGTGTAAGGCCGGGGCTTGTGCAGGTCAGCAATAACAGGAGCAGCCATATGATCAACTGCTGAGAATGGATTGCGGATGATGGGTGGATCAGTGTGGTGCTCAAGTAAGGCCTGATGCACTGCAAGATCAGTAAGCTTGCTTTGCTTGAAGAAGTGCGGCGCTACTACCTTGCATGTTATATAGACGGACGAAGGAGAGGTAGTAGGATCTACGCCACCATAAAACTTGTAAAAAGGCATACAATAATCAGCGCTGGGGACGGTCCTACTAATAGTACACAGTACTATGTACGACCCTCACTGATTGCATGATATTGGTGTGTTAAATATGTAGTTTGATGTGGGGACAAAGAAATAGACACGATAACCTACAAGAGAGTTCCAATCTGAATCTGTCACGATAACCTACTGTTTTGACAAGTCTCAAGAGCATTGTGAAAGTTGTGCATGCATATCGATCGAGAAAGGCTATTTCTCCTCATTTTTTCTCTGGGAAAAATGCATGCCTGCACCGGGCAGCTTTCATTGGTCCACGCGGGGGTTGGACCCATGATAACACCAGATTTGTTTTTTCCACAGATGCCAACCACAACCCATGCACAGTCTCCTAGCGTGTGGCTTCACGGTAGCGGACTGGTTCTGGTGGCAAGTGACCTAAGGAGGCGACCACCGGTGGCAAAGATGATAGCAGCGGTTGTGGTGGAGGCCCGTGCCCCAGCAAATTATAGCCGACGCCAAGACTTTTTGTATGTGTGCCAAGGCACCTCTCCTCTATTCATGTTTGTGGATTTTAATAGCTCTCCTATCTATCCGGAAATGATCTTCTATCTTTACTGTCTGTGTTCTTTACTTATCTTTGGATTGTTTTTTAAATCGTTGTGTCATTAGAAATTCAGTGGTCGCACCCCTGTGAGCAAGTTTTTGCCGGGTTGGATAGGTGGAGTGAAACAAAGCTACGAAGGAGAAAAATTAGCCAAAGAAGTTACGAAGAGCATTACTGAAGCGGGAGGAGGACAAAATGGTTGAGGCTCGTCCACTCGCAGATTTCGATATGATCAGGCATGGAGTGGTCGGTGTCTCTGTACTTAGCAAGGCAGCAGTCCGGTGGAGCGATGAGTATATCAAAAAACAAAACTATTATTTCCAAAATAACTTTTTTAAAGCATGGATGTTTTTAGGCCATAATATATATGTGCCATTCTTTTCGCAATATTTTGCATGCAATTGAACATATATGTAACTAAAATCCATGATTTATTTTTCTCAAAGAGTTACATAAGTTGGAGGTCACTAAACTTGAGTCAAAAGCACTCTACGTTCTGGTACTTTGGAATATACTCGTTACGGCCATTAAATAGGATATGGCATGATTATACGGACAGTGTTAGGCGTACACGGCTCGTATGACACTGGTTTGAGCAGTCCGCACCCTCCATGTAGGCTGCTCTGATTGGCCGAGACTTGCATGGGGGTGTTCTCTGGGAAAATGCATGTGTTCACCAGGCAACTTTCATTGGTCCATGCGGAGGTGGAACCGATAGCATCATATCATATGCAAACGAGAGAGAATACATACCGCGCGGGTTCGTACGTACGTATATCTCGTAGCGTGTGGCTCCAAGACGGCGGACTGGTTCTGGTGACAAGTGACCTGAGCAAGGCGACCGCCGGCGGCGAAGACGACAGCAGCGGTGTGGTGGAGGCATGAGCCCTGGCACCTCTCGGGCTCGTGCGCTCGCGGATTTCAACGTGATCGCCTGGAGTCGCTGGAGTCTCTGTAGTAGGCAGGCAGCAGTCTGGTGGAGAACAGGGAGCACTAGTATAGTATCCGAGCATATCAAAAAACTAAATTATTGTTTCAAAAATACTTCCTTCGTGAAGAAATATAAGAGCGTTTAGATCACTATTTTTTACAGAGGGAGTAGCTTTTTAAGAGCTCAGATATTTTTAGCTCATAACATATGTGCACTTCTTTCACAAAATTATGCGTGCAATTGAAGATATATGTTAGAAAAAATTCTGAATTTATTTTCTTTCAAACTAATTTTTCTGGTTTAACCGTTCATCGGGGAGACGAGAGCATATTTTCCCGAGAAACAAAATGACATCTCCTCTCACCATTTTCTTTTTTTTTCAAGATGGCAACGGGGACAAAATCCACCGGGTTTTGCTTGCCCAAACCCGTCCCCACAATAAAATCACAAGCCAGTCCCCGTCCCCGTCCCCGTCCCCGTGCACGGAGATAGTCTTTTGCCCGTCCCCTAAACCCGACGGGTTTTCTAAACTCACGGGGAACCCGTCCCCACGAGTAGTCAGTGAAAACTGCTGATTTTGAAAGAAAAATATGAGCATATTACAGTAATAGCAGTCGCAAGAATCAGCATATTTAAGCAACAAACATAGCATATTTCAGCAGCAGCAACATAAGATAAATAGTGGCAACAAAGAATAGCATTTCAGTAGCAAACATAGTATATTTCAGCAGCAAAAGCAGCATATTTCAGCAGCAAAACTTGAGCAAATTTCAGCACAATACAATAGTATGTTTCATCAACCTTTCAGAAATAACAGTACCTAAAAGGAGCATATTTCAGCACAATACAACAGCCCATTTCAGCAACAAACATGAGCATATTTCAGCCATACATGGTTCAGCCAGTCGTGTTCGTGTATTTAGATGGGCCTCGAGGCTGGATCGGTAGATAGACGTATCCTGAGACGGGTATGTCGGGTTTTGGGTTCAGGTACTACTCAAACGGGTTTGAGTCCGTGAAACATGCCGGGTTTTATAATGTGCCCATCAGTAGCCCCATGAGGTTAGAAAGATGTTCGTCCCCATCCCCTAATAGGGTAAAAACCCATAGGGACGCGGGTTTCGGGGGCCCGTTGCCATCTTGAGGTGGAGGCATGAGCCCTGGCACCTCTCGGGCTCGTGTGCTCGCGGATTTCAACGTGATCGGGCCTGGAGTCGCTGGAGTCTCTGTAGTAGCGAAGCAGCAGTCTGGTGGAGAACAGGGAGCACCAATAGTATCCGAGTATATCAAAAAAACTAAATTATTGTTTCAAAAATACTCCCTTCACAAAGAAATATAAGAGCGTTTAGATCACTATTTTTACAGAGGGAGTAGCTTTTTAAGAGCTCAGATATTTTTAGCTCATAACATATATGTCCTTTTTTCACAAAATTATGCGTGCAATTGAAAATATATGTCAAAAAATTCTGAATTTATTTTCTTTCAAACTAATTTTTATGGTTTAGCCGTTCATCAGAGACAAGAGCATATTTTCCCAAGAAACAAAATGACATCTCCTCTCATCGTTTTCATTTTTTTTTCCTTGCAGCGCTTCATGGAGTGGTGCCACATTATTTCCCAGTTTTTCTGAGCGAGACAAGCAATGTGTAAAGGAGGGCACACATATTTTTCTTTTTTTTAGACAACCTCGCTAAACTTTATTATGCCGTCACCACATTTATAGGGACGAAAAGAAGGTTTCCGGGTTGGCCTAACCACACATGGCGGCCAACCCCTAAAGTAAGACCATGCTTAGCAAGATTGTGAGCCTCAACATTCGAGGTTCGAAACTCATGACTAATGATACAGGAATGAAAACTAGACATATGATCTGTAATCTCATTAATCACCGCGCCGTAAGGAGACGCACTTCCACTTCTGATAGCATCAACTACTGTCTTGCAGTCCAAGACCACGAAGATCCGTTGAGAGTAGGTGTCATCTGCAAGAGCTAACGCCTCCCGAATTGCAAGTGCCTCGAGGGTAGGTGGGTCAACTATATAGGGGAAGAACAAAGTTGAAGCTCCAATGAACATCATGTCTTTGTCTCGACATATCGCCCCCACTGAACCGAACTCCCCACTCCTCGAAACTGCAGCGTTGACATTAATCTTTACATAGCTCGGCAGCGACGGGATCCAGTGGTTCGGTCTAGCCAAAGTAGTTCCTTGCACTGTCCCGGTAGTTCTCTGCAAAAATTGAACATCATTCAGAGTTCACAAAACCGTGCGTAGACCAGGGGCTCTGGAAAATATTCTCATGTATAGCTTTTAGTCAGGAGTTCCAGATCGCCCAAAGAGTGATGATCATCCTTGTAAATTCTATATGGGAGAGGGACTCACTCATAGTTCTATGGGCCATGCTGGGCTAAACATGGGCTGCTAGTTGGTGGAAACGTTGATGCATAGTTGTCCACATATATATAGAAAAGATGAGATAGAGGAGGGAGGTGAGCAACAAGTTGGAGGGTACCCCGTGGGGGCATTTTTTTAGCGCGTGAGCGCCCCAGTGTACCATGTAGCGCATCCCAGTGCCGCTACATGTCACGCATCAGGATTTTTTTTTCTTCTATTTTAGAATTTTTTGGTCTTTGTTTTTTTTTTACTTTTTACTTTTTTTTGGTTTCTTCCTTTTTTGCTGTTTTGAATGTGGAACAGTCATGTTTCCACGTGAAAGCATAGTTGTGCTTCTCGCGTGAAAGCATAATTGTGCTACCCCAAAAAGTGAAGCACAGATGTGCGTTCGTCTGAAGCACAGTTGTACTTCTATGCTTCCACAAAAAGTGGAGCGCAGTTGTGCTATAGTTGTGCTTCCGCATGAAGCTCAATTGTACTTCTCATGTGAAAATTATAATTGTGGTTCCCCATTAGTAAAGCACAATTTTACTACGGTTTTTTATGTACGGCTATGTACGATTTTGAACCACATGTTAGTACAGTTTTGAATCACAAAATTTGCCCCAAAAAGGTGGTCCAAACTTATCAATTTGGTAGGAAAACAATAGCAAAAACAGTTCTTGATTTGAATACAGTCAAGAGATAATTCATTGTGAAAATCGAATCTATGAAAAAAGCACAAATAAACCCGCCCATCTCTTCTATGCATAGAAAGAAATCCCACTAAAACTCCACAATGACGAGAAATGGCGCAATGCAATGCGCCATTTATCACCACCAAAGGAGATGGGAGTGACCGTTGCAAGAGGTAACCCTTAATTAGTGATTTCGTAGAGGAAGGGAGGAACAACATGAAACCGTAGTGACTCACATGGCCGACCCATTTGGCACATGGAAAAGGCAAAATATATGTGCTAATGGGTCATGCCAATAGATGACCATTTAACAAGTGCTTAAAGTGGCGCTGCTTTCCCTCTCGCGGGAGATATTTCTTACCCGTACTGATTTTTAGGATAGCCACACCTTCGGCCTTGGTTGTGGCTCGACTTAGTGGGTCGGGCCAATAGAGCGGTTTTGGGGAGCTTCTATGGGTCGGTTTGATCCGGTTTTAGAAGCTTTCATGCCTTGTTTTCATTGTGTGTTTTTCTTTTTGGTTTTTATTATTTTCATTGGTTTTCTTTAGTTTTTTATTTTCCTTTTTCTCAATACATGCCTACTTTTTTATTATATTTTAAAAAAAAATTATACATATGGAACATTTTTCAAATACATAATTAACATTTTTTTAAATAGTGTATTTAATTTTTAAATATGCACTAAACAATTTTACATGTTGAAACATTTTTTTAATGATACTAAACATTTTTATAGTACATGGACATTTTCTAGATTTTTATAAACAATTTAAAAAATGTCATAAACATATTTGTGAAATGCATGATCACTTTTAAAAAAAATCATCCTTTTGTCGGTGGTATGAAACTTATTTTAACTATACCAATATTTAGTTACATTGTATAAACATATCTTTTGAATGTCAACTGCATTTTAAAAAATGTATGTCAGCATTTTTTAAATGTAACAAAAAACACTTTAATGCTATCAACTTTTTCAATACTATGCTAACAGAAAATTACACCGTGTTAACATTTTCAAATTCATGAATTTTAAAATTTAAAGTATGTTTATACTTTTGGAATATATGTATTTAGAGTATTTTTCAAAAATATGAACAAAAAAACCGAATGAATGAAAAAAGAGAGAAGGAAAACGAAATTATATGCAGGAAGCTTGGGCCAGCCCAATAGTAGTGCTTCAGGGTTGCTTTAAGTGACATATAGCCTGGCCCCTTCCCCTTGGCTTAAAGAGGGAGCAAATAGTAAGAGGGTACATTTTAGGTGGGCTTCCTAGAGGTTACTTATGGGTGTGTTCCAACGCACCACGTGGTGCGCCCTAGCGCTGATACGTGCCGCACGCTGGACGCTTCCCATCGAGGCACTTTTTTCTGGGTCTTTTTTGTTTCCAGCCTTTTTTTTTTGCCCTAGCACCGGACGTGCCTCACTAAAACTCTATAATTGCGACAAGTAGCACACATGCAATGTACCACTTATCACCACCAGAGGAGATGGGAGACACCTTTGCAAAAGGTACCCCTTAATTTGTTGTTTCGTAGAGGGAGGGAGGAACAACATGAAACCATATAGCCTCACATATCCGGCCCATTTAGCCCATGGAAAAGGCAAAATATATGTGCTAATGGGTCGTGCCAATAGCTGGCCATTTAAACGGTGCTTAAAGCGGCGCAGCCTTCCCTCTCGCGGGAGATATTTCTCACTCGTACTGATTTTTAGGATAGCCTCACCTCTGGCGCTTGGTTGTGGCTCGACATAGTTGGCCAGGTTAGTAGAGCGGTTTCGGGAAACTTCAACGGACCGGTTCAATGCGGTATTAGAAGCTTTTGTGCCATTTTTTGTGTGTTTCTCTTTTTGGTTTTCTTTTGCTTTTTCTTTTTCTTTTTCACCATACAGGTCTACTTTTTTTAACCCACATTGTACATTTTTCTTTTTTTGCGCGGGGTACATTGTATATTTTTCTAATACTTACGAAACATAACACGTTGAACATTTTTCAAATAACGAATGCACATTGTTTTCGAATACATGTTTTTAACATTTTTCTAATATGCGTTAAACATTTTTCAATACACGTTGAAATATTTTTCTGAATGATATGAAACAATTTTTTGAGCTACGTGAACATTTTTGTACATTTGTATAAACTTTTTTAGAAAATTACGAACATATTTTTTAAACGCGTAATGCTTTATTCATTTTTTTGAGAAGTACATAACATTTGTTAACTACATACCATTTTTACATTGTATAAACATTAAAAAAATGTCACTTGCATTGTTTTTAATGTATGGAAATACTTTTGAAATATTACAATATACTTTTTTTAATGCTATCAACTTTTTTAAAACTATGCTAACAAAAAATTATATTGCATCAATAGTTTCAAATTTGAGGCTTTTAATTTTTTAATGTAAATTAAAATTTTCTAAATATACGTATTTAGAGTATTTTCAAAAATATGAATAAAGAAAATAGAGAAACCAAACAATGAAAAAAGAGAGAAGAAAATCAAACTAACATGCAGGAAGCTACTTGGACTAGCCCAATATTAGCGCCGGGAGGGTAGCGCTTGAGACGAGAGCTCCTTCGGGGTTGCTATAAGTGACATATGGCCTCACCCCTCCCCCCTCGCTTAAAACAGGGAGCAACTAGTTAGAGGGTACATTTTAGGCGGGCTACCAAGAGGTTACTTATGGACGCGTTCCAGCGCTCCACATGGTACGCCCTACCGCCGGTACTTGTCGCGCGCTGGACGCTTTCATCAAGGCATTTTTTCTAGGTCTTTTTGTTACTAGTTTTTTTTTCTCTTTTTATGTTACGATTTTGTCTTTCAGGAGCGTGAGTTTGTTAACCATGGAGGACGTGTGCTTCACGCGGAAGCACGGATGTGATGTGTGCTCCGACATGGAGCACAAGTCACTACTAGAAAAAATCTTATAGGTGGAGACTTAACAGTAGCGCGGGCTAGAGGTAGGCACTGCTGCTAAACGGTCGCCATCGTACCCACTAGGCTAGGTATAGTAGCAGCGTGGTTTACAAGACACGCGCTAATAGCAGTAGCGGGTGGTACAGACCCGTGTTACTGCTACTGCTAAGCCGGCGTTATCCTCTTCCTCTCCTCCTGACTCTCCCTCTCCTCACTCACTAACTCTCCCTCTCTCACCGTCGCGACCCTGCTCCTCCCGCCGTCGCCGCATTGTCGCCGTCCTCCGAGCCCCGGCGCCATCCGTGAGCTCCTCCCCTGCCTCGCCGTCCCTCGAGCCCCGGCGCCCCGCGACCTCCTTCTCCTCCACGCCTCCGCCGACGCCCTAGGTAAACTAAATTGCTAACTATATATGTTACTATTATGTTGTTCAACAGAAGCTCCCAAAGGAGGTTTGTGCCTGACATGATGCTTACCGAATGTCATATGTATATGTTTAGCTTACGACTGTTTTCGCCGATGGCTTACCAAAGTGCATACTCTATTTCTTTGAAAGATGCAAGGCTCAATATCAAAGAATAGAGCAAACTAATGAATGCGCGCACGCAACTGATTGGAGACAATATGCATGTGCGCAAGCCAGAAGTTGACGACATGTGGATCTCCATTCTCCATTTTGAAGATGGACCGGTTTACCTGTTTTATGCTATTTTATCTAAGAGAGAGGAGTAGGTCCTAGGTAGTAAGAAAAATTAGCTAGTGTTGATTATGACTATGATGATGAGGAGGAGTTGTTATTAAGATGATGATGATGAGTTATGTGCTACAATGTGTTGGAATGATGAGTTGTTATATGACTCATAGATGATGATGACGAGGAGTTGTTATGATGATGAGGAGTTGTTATATGACTATGATGATGATGAGTTGTTATTATTATTATGATGATGATGAGTTGTTATTATGATGATCATCGTCCTACTAATCCAACTTGGTCACTTTGGATCCATCCACTTGAATCTAATCCATATTTCTTTCACTAATGATATAATAACTCATCATAATCATAATGATATAACAATCTCTAAATTGCTACTGTATGAAAACTTGTATAACGGTGTATAAATACAGTATAAAACAAAAAAAAAATGGAATACAGAAGAATAGTAGTATTGCAGGATTAGGGCGCGCTGCTAGTAATTAGCAGTAGCGTTTGCTGGAACACGCGCTACTGCTAACTGAATTAGCAGTAGCGGGGGCTTAACCAGCGCTACTGCCAAAAGTTAGCCGTAGCGTCGTAGCAGTAGCACTGGCACCCGCGCTACTGCTACGACTTTATCCCGCGCTACTACTAGGGTTTTTCCTAGTAGTGAGTGTGCTTCCAGGTGAAACACATGTGAGCTTCCATCCCCCACCCGCAGGATGACAAGTTAGTTTCACGTGGAAGCACGAGTTAGTACAATTTAGAAGCACAAGCTAGTTCACTTTAGGAACACAATTTTCTCCCCAAAAAAGTTCGTCGAAACCTGTTTCATTGGATCTTGTTTTTAAGATCTCAAAGCGAGAAACACAACAGAAAAAAATAGCTCATAATTTAAACGCACGGTTGAAGAAATATATCATTTAAAAAATGGATATATGAAAAAACAAAACACAAACAAAACCACCCATCCCTCCTGTGTGTGGGAAAAAATTCGATCAAAACTAGCAGGTTCAGAAAAAATGGCACACATCCCGTCACCATGAGAGAAGATGTGAGTGACCTTTGTAAAGAATACCCCTAAAGGATCCCCGTCAATAAAAAAAGCCTAAACATGAGGAGGAGTGTTGAAATATATTATCGCTATATGCGAAACACCCACAGCCTACTGCCGCCCCACTACCGTTGATGCGAAAAAGTCCATGCTGACCCAGCGGTATAGACCACGGCACTGGAGAGCAGAAGTACCGTAGGAGCGGTACTACTACTGCCAAGCACGGTACTATCGCTGTCCTGAGCGGTACTACGGCTGGGAAGCCTCAGACAGCCCCAACAAAATAACAGTAGGAACTCCAAGTTGCCGGGAGGAAAAGTGGGTGCAAAAGGAAACGTGTACGTGTTGATTTCAGCCTAACCTTTCCACTGCGGACCCTTTCTTAATAGTACAGATTTCCTACGACTCAAATACCACCGAAAACAAATCGTCGGAAAATAACCGTCTTCACTCTAGATCACCGAAGGGTAGAAACCATTTTGTGTCATCTAATATAATCTCTGAGGTACTCAATGCACACGGTTAGTCCGCAAAGCGCATTGTCATCAATCACCAAAATCACTAAGGGAGAAATATGCCTTAACAACGGCATTGGAGGGCACAAATTGTTCAGATAGTTCGGTTCGGACGTTTATGGGCGGTTTGACGTATAACGTTGGAGATGCCCTTAGACTCAGAACAACAGATGCAGGCTTATTCTAGGACCCTGGGGAATATGTGCTAATTAAGGAGGATGTCAATTGCGGATGGTTTTCATGGTATTTTTAGTTGTAGGGAGGTGACAATTTCTTTATAGCAGGATAATTTCAAGGTAGAGAAGGCAATTTCTTTTTTTTAAATGCCATCATTTGATCGATCAAACGGCATTCCCTGAGAGTTTCTTCCAAGCGAACGTTCACTACTTAGCATTACCGTTGATCTAACTTTTTCTTTTTTCTTTTTGAGCAACTCCGTTGATCTAACTAGAGCACATTCGGCCAGGCAACCAGCCCAACGTGTAAAAGAGCCCATCCGGCTGGAGCACTACTGATCCGGCAGGACCGCAGCCAGAAGAACTAGCCCGTGGCTGGTGACGGCTGAGGCGAGCCTGCGGGCATGGAACCGCGCGGTGCCGCAGCGGCTGGCCAGGCACGGCCGTCCGTCCCGGCTGACCGGCGAACCGCACGCGCTGCGCAGTTGTACGTGATTAACGTGGGCAAACAAATATGGTGTGTCAATAGTGTCAACTCTTTTGTACATCTGTGTCTGAATTCTGTCATTTGCATCTCTCTGTAACTATTCTATAATTTTCAGTAAGAAAGAACATCAAAAAAATATTTACAAATATACAGGGGGAAAAAATGAAGAGATTAAATATGAAAAAATTGGTGCAACTGCACTCCCCTCATCTCTTCTTCAGCAGAATCATTGCCACAAATGCAACAATCCTGAAGAGCAGACCATACATGAACAGAACCACAATACAGAGTTGGTAGTTGTGAATATTGAAACCACTCCTGAACAGCAAGCCGCAGCGAGTTATTAGCCAAACTCCAGGATACCTGAAAGAAAACAGAGTAGCAAAAAAGTGAGCATGAATGGAAGTTTACAGACTCCATAACGCGACAATCTCGCATTTGGATGCAGTATTTATTGACAGGTGTTCATGAGAAAGAACTAACCTTTTTGCGTTTGCAATTATGAAGCCCTCTAGTGCCCACTTTGGATAGCTCATATTCTTCAGGAATGTAGGGGTAGTCCTTTGTGTGGATAACAAGGTCAGAACAACAGGTATCAATGCAGAACACTGCAGGAAAAAAAAAACAGGTGAGTTAGTCTCTGTATACGTGACGAATCATCGGGTGAGAAGCTGGACAGTATGATTAATCGGCACGATACGTACCAGCTGCGCCGAGCCAGGATTGAAACAGATGGCGAAAGTGTATCCTATCCCAGTCACACAATATACAAGTGCGAGGAGTATGACGTAATTACTGCCAATTGATGATCTCGGATTGTTGAAGTAGTAAAACATGGAGAGGTAAATGATTGGCTTCAAAGCTGTGTTGAAATGATCGATTGTATCCCTGGCAAGAAAGTATGCCAATGCGCTCATCCCAGATTCTCTTTCCCTCAAGTACTGCAATCGCTCAAGTGAAAATGATCGTAATGCTGCAATCTTGCACAGAAGAGCTGCACCATGGATTCATGGTATCTTAAGTCAGAGAGCTTTCACAAGGTTAGGTGTAACAAGGTGCTGTCCGAATAATGGAACTTACAAACGGCAATGATAGTGTAAATATAGCCAGGCATCCCAAATGTCGGGTCACTGAGTTTTGCAATTGTCCCCAAGCAGATCCCAGCTAGACCTAGTATCAGGAAATCAACCCCAAGCAGTCTGCCTTCACGCAGCCGCTGTTTCGTAACTCTGCAAGGAAATGCATGAAGTAACAACTGATCAGATATGCATTCAAAATTTTCAGAAGAAGCTTGTAACTCTATATACTGAGTGTACCTTCCGAGGAAGAACTTGTATTGCTTTAGGATTCCTGGTGTTCTTCTGCTGGACAGATCACCAGGTTTCGACAAACGGTGCTCAAGACGGTTGCGTTCTTGTGCAAAAGCGTTACTTACCCCTGCAGGGAGGCAATGAGGGGTTGATCCAGACATTGAACGATTGATATCAACGTCCGGGCTTTGCTCACCCATTGCCTTGAGATCATCTTTCATGTCACTTGGCACTTCGTAGCCATTGTACAGCATCCAGTGCACCGGTAAATGCTTCGCCTTAATGCCTGACTCAGGCTTCACAATGCCTTCAAGAATGTCAATGTAATGGTCTGGCGGGTTTACACGGTCGGGGACATGAATTCCAAGAGTTGAGAAGTAGTCCTCAATGGTCTTGATGGGACCATTGTAAACAATAAGGCCTCCTTTTGCCAGAAGTATCAAATCATCAAACATGTTGTACAATGTATAGCTGAAGAATGTACAAAAGAACATATAAGAAACCTTTCAGAAAGATCAGAGTTATCTCCAGGAAAATAAATATTGGCTCGAGAACTACCTCGGTTGGTGAACAACGGCACAGATGTTCACCCCTTCAAGTGCCTCGTGACGAAGAGCCTTGAGGAGCAGCTGCGACGAGGAACTGTCCAGGCCAGAGGTTGGTTCATCCAGGATCAGAAGAGATGGCTCCATCACCATCTCAATCCCCACATTGACACGCTTCCTCTGCCCGCCAGAGATCCCGCGCTTCTCCACCGTCCCAACCACCGAATTTCTGACCCCCTGAAGGTCCAGGGACTCTATAACCCTCTCCACAATGAGAACCCTGTCACGGTGTGACATTCTCGCAGGGAGCCTGAAGGGTTACAATAGAAATGCTAAGAAACTGATGATATAATTATTCCTGAAAGTGTATCCGATGTACAACCATTATTACCTGCAATTTGCGCTGAACCAAAGGTTCTCCTCCACAGTTAAGTTCCCATGAACGACGTCGTCTTGAGGGACAAAGCCAATGATCTTCTTGTAAGAACGTATACTTCCCTGCGCTCCATTAACAAGGACAGAACCAGTCACTTGATAACCGGTTACCTTCCCGGCCACAGCATTAAGGAATGTTGTCTTGCCGGCTCCAGAGGGGCCCATGACGGCGGTGACACGACCTGGCTGGAGTTCGCCTGTGACAGACCTCAACAGCTTCCTTTTTCCAAGTGACAATGTCAGGTTCTTGAACTCAACCTTGAGCAAAGGCCTAGTCATCTCCTTCTGTTGCTCCTTCACCTTGGCAATCACTCCGGTGAAGGACATGTTCTTGTTCTCTTCCTGCCTGGCCTTCTCCAACTCTATCTCGCCATACGCATACTTGAATATTTGAGTTTGAGTAGATCTGTGCTTGCCTTTGGGTGCCGGTTTGTCATTGGTAGCAACAACTTCTCCATCGTTGCTTATGTCCATGACAACCGAAGGCATGACTTCGGATATCTCGCTTGTGTTCTGAGCTGAAAACACCGCGGAGTCTGACATTTCATGTGGCCCGGTCAAACCCATCAGGCGCGCTTCCTGCACCCTGTGGCTAGAATTCTCGAGATCTGCCTGCTGACGAAAGGATCTCCTGCGTGAAAACGTGCGTGACAGATGGTCCTGCACGCCGGTCACATGTTTCCTCGCGATCTGTTTGGCCGCCTTCCATCCCTGGTGAGCCCTGAGCTGCTGCCGAGCAAGCTGAATCGCGTTCTCCCTCGACCTCGCTTTCCTCCGTTCACGAATGGTGAGGAACTGACCTGAGCAGTTGTACACGACCAAGAGCGACACGCCTATTATACCCTGCATCAAGTAGCAAGCCTGAGTTTGGTACTCCATGGTGCAAACACGGCACCTGGTAAGCTAGCAAAATATTGAAAATGCTGAAAAAGCATCACAGGATTTACCACTAAGCAAGCGCCCAAAATGATGACGTTTTCATTCTCTTCGTTTTCCTTACAAGAGCCTTTTATGAAGCATTCTGAATTTTTAAACCAAAGTCAGCTTATCCAAGAGTAAATACAATACAATGATGGCATCATCAAAGATGAAACTGCAGTGAAGGTATGCTGATTGTGCTCACCCTTTTCTGTGGTGGAACCCAGTTTGCAATAATGCCTGCAGAGGAAACAACCAAGAAACAAGTTAAAAACATATTCTGCAGTGTGTATGACGTGAGATAGAGACGCCGTAGGATTAGATCATTACCCACTGCTACAGGACAATTTGGATGTTGTGCTTGGGCAGTGGTAACCAGCAGGACAGAAGATTTCTTCGGTGCTCCCAAAATCAGCCCATTTGTCAGCGCCACCGCAGCCATTGGTTGAGTTTGGAGTTATCTGGTACTTGTATCTGAGAGAGATAAATTTAGCAACTCAGCTAACATGGCTTCTGCATTTTTCTATCATGAAACAAAATGCCTAAACAAATATACAAAGAGGACATCTTACGGATCACAAAGACCAGTGGTTGAGTTCCCTTTGGCACGCGGACAGTACGATCCCAACGGACAAGCTATATAGACAGAGGAGACACAAAGCTCGAGTCATTTCACAATCCGATGCATGATCTTTGCTGCAAATTTCAGTTCATAGCAAATACAGTTACTTGGAAGTGTCCGAAGAAAACTCACGCAGCATGCAGGTGAGGCCACGGGGACAGAAGAAGCCCTCGCAACACGCCTGGCAGTTTGTAGCTCTCAGCGGGATGGTGTCGTTGTCGTTGGCGACAGGTATTGGACCAACAGAGCAAGCCCACCCTGGCTCACAACCCGGCGACCAAGCGGAGATGCCACAGTTGATGTTCGTCTCCAGGAAGAGGTTTTTCTCGCCTTTGGGGTTATACAGGCTTGTGAAGTAGAATTTCGCTTCTGCCGGCGTGCATAAGCGCTGCGGCATGTCACCTGAGTGAGTGCATCATTCACACATCAGACACCTTACTCATTATCTGAAACAAGTCTCTTTCTGTATGATACAATGTGAAAAGGATGTGACTCTAGACCTAATAACAACATTACATGATACTGGTGGTAACAGTTTTCCGCCCACAGCAAAGGGATTTTTCAGTTGGGAACCCGGGATGTTCTTTTCCCCCAAAAATAATAATGTGAAAATGTAAAATAAAATAAGAAGGTCAGATTTGTCAGAAAAGATGGTAAGTCGAACTAGTGGCTAAAACGGTCAGATTTGTCGAAGTCCCATTCAAGTACGTATGATTTAACAAATACTGTAATTGTTTACTCTTAGTCTTAGGAGCTCCACCTGTGATGACCACCTAATACCAAGTCTCTATCAGACCCTTCCAACTCGAGAAAATGCGCCGTAGAAGAGTTCAATTCCAAAAGAAACCGTCTCAATCTACACATGTTGCTTCCCACACACAGTGCCACTTTGCAATACCAGGGAGTTTGCAGTTTTGTTTGGACAAGGACATGAGAACGGAAAACCAGAGCTGGGTATTCCAAGTTTGTTACCCGTGCTAACACATTATTGTTGCATTGACGGTACCATCTCCAAATACTTTCTTTGTCCCAAAATAAGTGATTTAATTTTTTTATTTTTACGAATAATAAGTATAATTTGGAACGGAATTTGCTAGCAAAAAAAAACAAATTTTGTAGTAGGAACAAAATGTGAGCAATACCATCCGTGTCGACAAAATATACTATTTGAAAGCGATAGAGGCTATAGATAGCTGGGCGCATTGGACCGGAGCATACGGATGCGATCCAGTCAAAAGGACCGGACACAGGTTAGCCGTCGCTAGCAAGTATTTAATTCGAGACTGACTGTGTGTAGCCAAAGAGAATCCTCAAGCGCAGAATTGAAAAATCAAGAAAGGGGAAGCAAAACGCGGCAAGGGAACTAGTGGTAGTGGTCAATCTGCCCAATCGAACCCAAATCAACAACAGCCAGCAAGGAAGAAGCAATTCAGCAAACACATGAGCTGCACGCACGCACGAGTGAATGGAAATGGATGGATCACCTCTGGTGTCGTCGAGGCAGCGCTGCAGGAAGCCGAGGTCGGAGGTGTAGTTGAAGGCCCCGTTCCAGTCGTCCTGCCTGCGGAAACGGAAACCACCGGCAGAGCCAGGATGAGTAGACGCCTCCTGCGAGCGGAGAAGGGAAAGAAGAGAGCAATCTTCCGGCCGGGGAGCAATCTTCCTGACTGAGAGGGAGACTCACGTGTCGGAGACGCAGAAGCTGAAGCGGTCGGAGATGGTCCTGGCGACGTCGTTGGTGAGCCCCGTGAGCTGCGCCTGCACGCCCCTCATCTCCGGCGGCAGCGGAGGGGCCGGCCGCTGCCCGCTGGCACCCCCGGCGAACAGCGCGAGCAGCAGGAGCAGGACCGGCACGGCGACCCGCCGCCGGTACCGCGAGTGCCCGGCATCGCGCATTCCGGGACAGAGGAGGAGCGGGCAAGCAGCGGAGAGCCGGGGAGAGGGGGCTGGTACTGGAGCTGTGGGAGGCGTAGGGAAGAAAAGAGAGGGGAGACGGTGAAAAATGAGTAGACATGATGTGATTTTAAACGCCTCCGCGCACGGCACAGTGTACTCACGAACGCACGCACACGGTTTGAATATTCAGCCGAGAGGCAGAGGAATGGTGGGGGAGGGAGGAGCACGTTGAGGTTGAGCCTGCCAGCCGCCGGTGTCATCTGCTCGCGCGGGGTGGAATGGAATCGATGGATGGATAAACAAACCAACGGTTTGATGATCCGGTGGCCGGGGTTGGTGGCGGGGCAGCTTGCTCGGCTTTTTGGCCTGGATCTGTCCGTGGAGGGAATTTCATAGTATCTTACGTTTTTACCATGTGCTTGATTGATGTGTCTGACGTGGCTTTATCTTTACATTCCGTCTATTTTTTTGCCTTGAAAATGACCCAGATCTATTATCAAAGTTCACCCAAGGACAAATCACTTAAAAATTACATCGAGATTTTGAGACCGCCGAACGATTGCTACCGCCGCCAGAACAACATTTTTCGCTTTGCTCCTGCAGAAACAACATTGTTTTATACAATAATTCTTTTCCCAGTCAGATAATGTATGGTCCCTCGCAACAACGAGAAACGGTTTTGATGATGACATGGCAACAGATTTGCACATGTGGCAGCCTACTCCTGCATGATTTTTGAGAGAGAAATAGGAAGGATAGGAGGTGAAAGCAGTCAGGAAAACTATTTTGAAAAACAAGCAAGTTTTTGGTTGAAGCTGCTCAATCTTTAGAGATTTTTTAGCAACTCAATACGAGATATTTTGGAAAACCACGCATGGAATTGGGTAGAGTAACTAAAGTTTTTTTCTTCTTCAAGTTTTAACTTCTCTTATTTTCTCGATACCTTTTTCTAGCATATTCATGAATTCTCATAATAATTCCAATTTTATTTATGGTTTTCCCATTTCCCTGCAAATCTTCTCATTACATCTTTTTCTCCATACAAATAAATCCTATTTGCTTACTAGATTTTATTATCACCCCCCCCCCCCAACACACACACACAATTATACTTGAGTTGTTAAAAATGACATAAAACATGTTTTTTTATTTCTTTCAGATATCATTTTTCTTCTAGATTTGTGTTTTTGTTTTGTTGTTGATTGAGCTTTTCATAAAAAAAAAATTACCCAATATTTATGTTGATGGGCCAAACTTTGAGCTTGTAGTCAAAGCCTCATGCTACTCAGGTATGAACGTAAGCTAGTGAAGCTTCCCGCTACTAGACAGGGTCACAAATGTCACCTTTCCTTTTCTTAACAGCAAGTTAACTGATACAAGTCAATATCATCGATAGGAGACTATGTATATGTCTAAAGCAATCTTCGTTTTGGCATGGAGCTGGTCAAAGAGATCCTCACATATTCCAGCAAAAGAAAAGAAAAAGGATCATTGTATAGATGATTTGCCTAGAAAGTGTTTCGCCTTGACTTGGTTTAGACTACATGCAGCACGTGACTGCACCCTGGATGACCATATCAAGCACCCCCGATGGAAACAAGTGTTCAAACTTCAATAAAACGGGCGGACATTTGAACCACCCTCGTTCCGTCTTCCCCGGTGGCTCGAGAGAAAACCTAAGTCCTCCCTCCCCCCTCCTTGTCTCGCCATCGCCGAAGGGCGCCCCTCGTCGAAGCTTGGGGTGACCCCAAGGAAGGAGGCCACAGAGCACTTGGTTCCCATCGACGTGGCCTGTCCCCCCCCCCCCCCCCCCCCCCCCCCCTCCTCCCTGGAGACTCGTTTCTCCAGCTGTTGCATCAACCCTTAGTCCGCGACTGCCCTTCTCTTCAAGTGCTTGACCCCTGACGGCTCGGCTAGTCTCTCCTCTTGTTGCATGTGCTGCTACTGGCCAGGGTGCATGAGGTTGCTCGGAAGTGGTGTAGGCGCTGGATCCGGCCGGGTCACGTCACGACAGTGCTAGCTGGGGCGCCTGGGCATGCCTCTAGGGTGGGGTGCATGCTGCTCTCCTCATCTTCGACGGCGCCTCCCTTCGGGCTGCGATGATGACTTTGACGCGGCGGTCTGGTGGGGTCACGACGGTTGATTCCCTAGTGATGTCTGCCTATGGTGGCGTGGCGGGCGCGTGAGGCTTCGTGACGGGCCCATTGCTGGTGTGGCTCTAGCCCCGATGACCCTGGACCTGTGTCCTCCAGCATCCAGACTCACTGGCGTCCTTTGCTCACGTGACTCCGCCCCCGGCGTCCTGGAAGCTATGTCCCTTCCAGCTTCTTCGACTAGTGGAAGTCCTGGCGGCTTCAGCCCCGACGACTCAGTTCTTCGTTCCCCACCAATTCTTGGCTCGCGGGCGTCGTCGGTTGCCATCGCATCACCTGCGCTGGCTCTTTCCGCATCGCCTCCTCCCCAACCCCGTCCACCTCCATGCCTCATCCTTCCGCTAGATCCAATGCTAGCGAGTCTAGCAACGCCCAGTGCAACCCTCGGGTAACGAGTGCAGCCCCCTTCCTAAGGTAGTGGTTCTGACTAGCGATCTAACTTCCTCATTTCCGGATCCTGATCCAACACCTATGGGATTACTTAGACTCAGGATACGGCGAAATCCCTACTCGGCCATCCATTGCTGGCAGTGGCCACACTCGCGGGGGCCATTCCCTTCTTGGAGGCGCTGCCATGATCTTTATTTGTGCCCCTCTTCAAGCACCATCGAAACCCTATGTCCGATTCTTTCGATTGGATGGACATGGCGTCACAACGTCGTTCCCCTTCATGAAGGGGCTGTCTTGTTCGCCGGCAGCATCCCCGGTGTTGCATTTGGAGATGTTGGACATCGTCCAGGTTTGGCCCGCCTCTCAAGGTGTGGGCATTTGAGGCGCTATGCACGACTTCGCTGGTGCCTCCCTCATGGCTTTGGCCTGCAGCCGAGCCGGGTCATGTGGCTCACTTGCCGATCTCTTGGACTTCTTGGCAGGGGTACATTGATGCAATCGAGTTTGGAGCCGTGGCTGCGCGACGGAGGTGCCTCGTGATGGTCATGGCGCGGTTTGCTTATCCCAAGTTATGTCTCCTCGCCTTCCATGGCTGGAGTCCGGGCTAGGCAGATTTAGCCCTGTTGTATCCTTTGTTCGGTCTGTGCAACCCTTGTCTCTTTGCTCCGGCATCATGCCAACATCTTCTTGCAATCATGTCATGTGTTGTATCATTTTCTGTATCTATTCTAATTCTTTTTATCAATAAAATGATATGCAACCTTTGCGTATTGAGGATTAACTTGGATAAGCCTCGAGTCCGATGCCTCGTGCGTCTCCGGTTTATATTTTTTTTTTCCAGTTGCAGAAATCAAATCAATCGGTGAGCCGGCAGTTGCTTCGGGGAGCTTTCTCAGGGTTCGACTTTTCTCGGTGGCGAGTCACGGCTAGCTCATGGGGAGATCTGTATCATCGCCTGATACTTTCCCCCTCCGTCCTCCATGTGCTGCGTCAAGGACTGCGTTTCTCTCCATGAAACATTGATTAATCTTGCTTACGACAAACTCAGATTCTTTCTACTACTGTCTGTCAGTTTTATAAACCTTCTAATAAAACGCCTGCGTCATGCAATACGCACGCAAGAATGATAGTGACGAGAGCATCAAACGTGTCGTGCGTGTGTATGTATGTATGTAGATCGATTGGATCGATGAGCACCATTATCGGTGCCGCGAGAACAAATGGCAGAGGGTCGATGCGCCATCTCGGTCGGTTGTTAATTCAAATCATTTGACGGCCCCGGAGAGACGGACACAATTCGAAACTACTACCCCTGTTTTTAAATATAAGTCTTTTAAGAGATTTCAACGCAGACTACATGCGAAGCAAAATAAGTGAATCTACACTAAAAAATATGTCTATATACATCCGTATGTAGTTCCTATTGAAACCTCTAAAAAAATTTAAACGGAGGGAGCACTCGACGAACGGTCCTTGCACGATCGATGATCCAAAGGTGCAAATCCACGCATCAAAAGTGACATCGGGCAGTATCTGTCGTGTTCATATCAATTCCGAATGTGATGAAGGCTCAGCTGGCTCTGTCGTGCAAAAACCGTGTAGGGACTGTCGTCTGTGAGGCAATGCTCCACAGAGTTTCACCCTCCTCACTACCAGAATTTATCTAGTTGCCGACGGCCTCATCTATGCCGACGGCGCCCGTCGGCATAAATGGACATATGCCGACGGCCAAGGGCAGGCCGTAGGCGTAGAATAGCCGTCGGCATATGTGTATCTATGCCGACGGGGGCCGTCGGCATATTACGGCAGTCGGGACAGCTCGCGGTACGCCTACGGGGACCGTCGGCATAGACGAGGCCGTCGGCATAGAAAGGGCCCACCTACCTGATCAGCGGCGACCGTTTGACGGCGTCAAAACTACGCCGACGGGGGCTAACGTCGGCCGTCGGCATAACTATGCCGATGCCGACGGCTAGGCCGTCGGCATAGAATTGCTGACATCACCGATCCGCGCCGTCGACACGTCATCGATCCGAGGGAGTGAGGGCCCGTGGTGTGGCAGAGATATGCCGACGGCATAGCCGTCGGCATAGTCCTGGCCCATGCCATCTGCCACATCATCGATCCGCGTGCAATGCCACGTCATCGATCCGTGGGATTGTAGCTCCGTGTGCGCAGCTATGCCGACGGCCTTGCCGTCGGCATACCTTTATTTTTTTTATTTTTAGTTTATATATTTATTATTTTGTATTTTTTCACAACATAAATGTGCCTTATCTAAACAAAAAACATACCCCGATGGTATATCGATTGCCCCCCTCACGGACGTCACTGCCGCCGTGTCACGGAGGGGGGAAACGGTCGACATGGAGGGAATCTGGTTAGAGGGGGGATTCGGGGTGGCCTTCGGGGTGTAGCTATGCTACCGAAACATCGCATGGGTCCCGATGCATGTGTGAAAGTGTTCTGGCATGCGCAGACGCCCGTCTTGGGGCTCCATGGTGTGGCCCCCTCCACGGAAGGCAGAGCCGCCGTCACTTGGAGGGGGGGGGGGATGGTGCGGGTGCGGTGGAACCGGAGGGAATCTAGTGTTGGGTTGGGTCCAGACCGTGTTCGGGGATGTTGCTATGGGCTGACCTATCGCAACCAGCTGGAAGAGTCCCACGGGCAAAGACCGTCCGGCGAAAGTCAAAGGGCTAGATCTACTGGTCAACTAGGATCGGGGGGCCTTCGGGGTGTGACTAGCCACCGAAACATCGACGGGTCCCGATGCATGTGTGAAAGTGTTCTCGCATGCGTAGACGCCCGTCTTGGGGCTCCATGGTGTGGCCCCCTCCACGGAAGGCAGAGCCGCCGTCACTTGGAGGGGGGGATGGTGGTGCGGGTGCGGTGGAAACCGAGGGAATCTAGTGTTGGGTTGGGTCCAGACCGTGTTCGGGGATGTGCTATGGGCTGACCTATCGCAACCGGTGGAGAGTCCACCGGTCAAAGCCCGTCCGGCGAAAGTCAAAGGGCTAGATCTACTGGTCAACTAGGATTCGGGTGGCCTTCGGGTGTAGCTATGCCACCGAAACATCGCACGGGTCCGATGCATGTGTGAAAGTGTTCCGCATGCGTAGACGCCCGTCTTGGGGTCGTGGTGTGGCCCCCCTCCACGGAAGGCAGAGCAGCCGTCACTTAGAGGGGGGATGGTGCGGGTGCGGTGGAACCGGAGGGAATCTAGTGTTGGGTTGGGTCCAGACCGTGTTCGGGGATGTGCATGGGCTGACCTATCGCAACAGGTGGAAGAGTCCACCGTCAAAGCCCGTCCGGCGAAAGTCAAAGGGCTAGATCTACTGGTCAACTGGGATTCGGGGTGGCCTTCGGGGTGTAGCTATGCCACCGAAACATCGCACGGGTCCCGATGCATGTGTGAAGTGTTTCTCTGTAGGAGATATGCCCTAGAGGCAATAATAAATGTTATTGATTATCTCCCTGTTGATAATTAGTTATGTTCATGCTATAACTGCATGATTCTCGAGTCTACAAATAAAACGAGGCTTGGAGGGAAACTCATGTGCACGTGTGGGATAATAAACGGTAAAATGTATTCCTAGTCAAGCTTATGACTGGCTCAAGTATTGCATGATGATCCTGTTTTCTGATCATGGGCATGACTATGCCGGCATTTTGAGGGCACATTGTTAGCAGAACATTTGTGTTGAACGACCCAAATTGATGTTATGCTATGAGATTCTTTCGTCACAAGTTAATGGTTAATAACACAGAGATGGTTAACGTTGCATATCCCTCAGACCATGAGAGTATCGAGTTTCTTCATGCTTGATTCATGAACTTTGGGGTTTGTTAAACGTCATCCGTAACTGGATGGCTATTACGGCGGCTTACGGGTTCATGGGAAAGTATGTCAAGTAACTTGATAGCTCAAGATTGGGATTTGCTCCTCCGACGATGGAGAGATATCTCTGGGCCCTCTCGGTGTTAAGGTATCCATCATCGTCTGGCCAGACACTTTGTGATTTGATCACGGGGATGCCGGAACACGGTAACGAGAAAAGAGAACAATACCGGTAACGAGGTAACTAGCATAGTGGACAAGTTGTTGATCCACGGGAATGCCAACATGTCTCGCCTCGGGTATTTGTAACATATCGCGAAGCAACAGGAATAGCACACGGCAACTGGAGGTTCACTCGAATATTCATTCATGTGGGTATAGGGGTCAATATGGGTGTCCACGGCTCTGATGTTGATCATTGATCGGAAGGGGTTCCGTGTCATGTCTATACTTCACCGAACCTATAGGGTCACACGCTTAAGGGTCATCTATCTGCTGAATACTAGACAGGGAGTCTGAGAGAAAATCACCGAAAAAGTTTCGGACACCGAAAAGTTTCGGACAGCGGAAAAGTTCCGCAGAGAGAGGTCACCGGATGAGTTCCGGTGAAACTGAAAAGTTGTTTCAGGGGATACCATTAAGTCAAAATGGTTTCGGCACATGCCTGATAATTCTTGGAGGATGCCAGAATCATTCTGGAAACTTCTGGGAATTTTCTGGAAGAAAAAACCGGAAATGTTCCGGGGCTGCCGGAACCGCTTCAGATGCTTTTCGCAGATGAAATCACTAAACTGGAATTGTTCCAAAATGCGTTGAAAATTATTTTAGTGGGTACTAGAAATGTTCTAAGCCCACATAAATATTTTCAGTTCGAACGGACGCTGAAAAATGTCGTCGTGAATAGTGAAAGTGCTTTTTGGAATTTTTTGGAAAGCCACCTTTTAGGGCTTTTTGCTAAAGGCTTCTAGAAGGTGATGTGGATGGATGAGAGCCCCCTTGGGGGGGTCCCCTAGGGGGTGGCCGGCCACATGTGGAGCTCCTCCTTGGAGCTCCACATGTCCTTTGGTTTCTCTCTTATGCCCTTGGAAAGAGTTTCCTTCATGGGTATTTTGGTATTTCTTGAATGCCCATCCTACCCCTTGGTTTTCCTATATAAGGAGGAGAGGGGGCTGCTCAATCCTTCATCCCTTCTCACATACAAATGCCATGCAATGATCTGGCTTCTCTCTCCCTCCCACGAAAAGAGTTTCGTAGAGCCGAAAGGCTGTCTGGGTTCCAAGTGACGGTCCGAGTTCTGTGAGTCCTCCCGAAAGGCTGTCCGAGTGACAGTTAGAGTTTCGAAGGTCCTCCCGAAGGGCTGTCCGCGAGACCGTCCGGTGGACTGTTCGACCGCCTCCCGGAGGGCTGTCTGAAGGGAAGACGAGGGGATACATCCTCGCGGTTGGGAGGTTGTAAATCCTAGCTGCGGGGATCTGCACCGCCGATCGTCATCGACTCTACTTCCGTTGCGCTACGAGTCGGTAACGAAAATGATCAAACCTTATATGCAGTCTCCATAGTGGTCCTGGGCTGGTGCGTAGGTCGGAAATTTTTTGTTTTCTGCTGCGTTACCCTACAGTGGCATCAAGAGCCGTGCTATGCGTAGATGCAGGTTGCGATCTAGAATACATAGTGATGTATGGGTGTTGCACAATATAATTAGGTAGTAGATGAGTTCTATTACTGAAAATTATTTGTGCGGGTAGCAGATGAAATCTGTTACCCGATGTTCTTGTTGCTTCCCTGGAATTTGCATATTTCTGATCTTGATAACAGCATGGTGGAGTTTTAATGTTCTGGCAATCCATGATCCTGATTGATCAACGAAGTGCTAACAGTTCATTGAATTCCACCGTAGTTAAAAAGAAAGATGAAATTTCGCAGACAAAAGGGCAATGCAGATATGATCTGCACGGGGGTCATGCGTATGACAAAGTTTAGTATGGGGTTCAAGATTTTATTATCTCGTGCTTCATACACCCCGCATTGTTAATCTAGCGACTTGAATTATCATACTTGATGATGGACGTTGGTAGCTTCGGTTTGTTTCGAAACCTTAGAAGCCACGTAAAACAAGTTTTTGCTTGAACCAATTAGAGGCGTCTAACTTGGTTTTGCAGGAGGGTTTGCATGTGCATGTGATGTGGTATAGCGGTGCTCATAATAATTTGATTATGTATGAGATGACTATATAATGTAAATTTATTAACATGACCTGCGTGTCATGATTCGGCATGATGGCTGGAGCCATATGATTGCACTTTAATGACCTGCGTGTCAACCTTGTTGTAATGCATTATTTTATTAGCTATAGAGATAGCAATATTATCTGGTGCATCAACAAGGTGGTGGCAATCTTCGCTAAGGAGAACACCGACGTGAATGCCGAAGACGAAGAAATACAAGACTTCTCCGTCAGAAAGGGCTATACCATATCATGCTTTTATGAATTGCTTGAGATGTTTATCCCTTATGATGCACCCTTCTTGATTGAGCGGTAGTCGCTTTTTATTAGGGTGATCTCTCACAAAAATATCAAGTAGTTAGTGTTCTCCCAAGTGTAGCACCGTCACGGCACCTAACTTTTCGGGGTATCACAGGATCTCCCTGGGTACGAACGATTAGGGATGTGTGAGGCGGGTGAGTTGAGACCTCGCAGCAAGATCACTTGGTTGTCTTGACGTTCTGGAAGGATCTCCCTGAGCTCGGAACACGCCCATCGAAATATGAACAAGAGTCACATAGAGATGTGATCGGCAAGTTTGCCTACCGATTGAAGTTCGCGCCATCAGTGTTCATCTCGTTCAATGGCGTTGAATGGAAATGCGGGTCTTGTATCACTCACAATCAATTATGAGAGATATTGATTTGAGTGGGAGCGCACTGTTGAATTAACTTGTTTAATTCTCAGTGCAATTAATTGTGGACACTGTCTAAGTGTTATATGCATAATAGTTGTAGAATAATGGCTCGCGTTTCCACCTTCCCTATTAAAAATGAATAGCTGTTAAATATCTGGTTAAAACTTTACGGTTGGTAACATAATGTGAGGATTGTCCTCAAGAGTGCCGAGAAGGACTTTGTCCTATCGCATACTTTCGGTATTCTCTCGCTTATGCTATGGATCATGTGACTCTCGTCCTTCGATCCAAAAGCTAGAATTCCGTTTCAGTCTAGTGCAATATGTTTGCTTCCATGAGACCCGAACTTCGAAAGTTTGGATAGTTATGTGATATTCATGGAATCTAAAAATCATTTTCAGAGACAGACAAAGGCTAAAAGATATGAGATATCCAAAGCAATGTTTGTTTGCAAACTATTAGTAAAAGAGTTTACTATGCATTAGACTGATAAGAGAGGGATCCAGAAGAACGCCTGTCATATGATGAAAGGTGAATAAAACAACAACTTAAAGAGAAAGGAAGTGTCCGAAGGGTGTTAGTGAAACTTTCACGCCTAGGAAGTCCGGGGCTAACGCCACTCTTAAGTTGGGTGCTTCTTCTGAGAGTAGGAGAAATACTAAAAGTTAAACTGTTAGAAGTATAATGGCAGAAAGAAAGAAGACTGGAATATCCAGCTCATGTATGAATGTCATACAAGTTTTTGATGTATAGAAGGCTAGTCAAAGATATAGTTCTTGGGAATTATGATTAATTTGTTAATCACTGATTCTTGGGTATTGTGAGTTAATCATAGAGATACCCGCTCGATTGCATTCTGTTGCAACTCGATGTAAGAACTACTATGGCCTGAAAGACTAGCCAGGAATGAGTTTTAGGTATACACAGGGAACATGGTAAATGTTACTATACCTTCCATCGGTGTATTACCGTCTGTATTTATTTTCATAATTCATTTAGAGTTTTACAAACTCTAGCCTTTGCATAAAGTAATCTTGCAAGAAGGTTGTCCATAAGAGAACTTTTTATGTTCGATGTTATGAATAACATAAGGGCCATACTTTCATTGAGAATGAGATGCATGTTATTAATAATGATAATAATATATTACCTCTGGATTTACTTTCATAATTCATTTTAGAGTTTTACACACTCTAGCCCATTGCACAATGTTTATTGCAAAAGAGTTGTTCATAAAAGAACAATTGTTGTTCAGTATTATGAATAACATGAAGGGGCATACTTCCATCCAAGATGGGATGTATGTTATGAATATTGATGGTAAAATGATACATCCATAACACTGACGCTAAATGTCGCTAGACTAAAAGAATACCACACAAGTGTGGCACTGCATTTGGTCACATTGGAGAAACCCGCATGAAAGATTCCATTATGATGGATTTTGAAGTCGTTTGATTTTTGAATCATCTGACACTTGCAACTTTCCTTTGAAAAGTGAAGTGACTGAAATACCGTTCACAGGCCATAAGGAACGAGCAAAGAATTTATTGGTGATCATACATTTTGATGTATGTAGTCCGATAAATGTTTTTGCAAGTAGTGGATTTATCTATCTTCGGAAATGACTCAAGTAGATATATGGATATTTACTTGATGAGACGTAAGTCTGAATTTTTTGAATTCATTCAAAAGGTTTTCAAATATGAAATAGAAGTTATTGTAACAAGAAGATTATGTTTCTACAATTCGATTGCAGAAAAGAATATTTGAGTTACAAGTTTAGCGAATGTCTGATGAGTTGTGAAAGGGGTTTCATAACTTGCACCTCCCGGAACACCACTGCAAGTGGAAAGTCCGTGAAGATGTAATCGAACCATTTATGACATGGTAAGATCAAAGATGGCATAAATAAATTTGCCATTATCCCTTTTAAAGGGTGATGCTTTAGAGACTGCGGCTTTTACACTGAAAAGCGCTCCATCGGGTCTGTTGAAATGACACCATGGTATGGTACGCCCAACCATGTTATATCTTTTCTTAACATTTGGAATATGGGGCTTGTGTAAAAGGTTACAAACCTATTCCAAATCAGACAAGTGCTACTTTGTAGGTTATCCCAAGTCATTGGGTATTCCCCCACCACTATACCGAGGCAAAAGTTTTTGCCACAAAATGGTATGCTTTTAAAGAGAATTGTTCTTGCAAAAGGTGAGTGGGAGGACAGTGCAACTCGACGAGATAACCAGTATCTTCGTCATCAGGTCAAAGGAAAGGAACCTTGGAAGTGATTCCGGAGTTTCCTACTGCGACTGATACGGAAGTCTCTACAATAAAATGTATGGACTTTGGTCGAACTTGCAACTGAACCACGTAGGCAAGGCTCGTGCAAACCTCTCAGGTGCGCAGACGAGATATTGTTATTAGACAACAGTATACCTACGATACACAAGGAAGCGTTGATGGGCCCTGACTCCGGGATTGGCTAAATGCCAATATAATCCGAGATAGTTTCCATATAAATGATTCAAGATCATATCTTGATGACCCCTTCAGAAGACTTAGAGTCTAACGAACTTTTATGGAACTATAAACTGATATGGATAAAATGTTTTATCCATAAAGCTCGACTTGTTGAAATAACAAGTTCAAGGAGTTGACTATGATGAGGTTGTTTCATCGTAGCGATGCTTAAAGTCAGTTCAGGTTGAACTAGCAATTAATACAAATTTCATATCATGAGATATGAAACAAGGGATGACAAAAGGATTTCCATCTGATGGAAATGAAACCAAGGACTTGCATGTGTTACAGTCCAAGGTATTTTGTGAGTCCAGAGGATGCTAGTAAGGGTGCAAACTTCAGAGTTCCAGCGATGGACAGAAGAGAGCAAAGTGGAGTTGGAATCTTCGTGTTTTGATGAAATGGTCAAAGGAGTTTGACTTCATCAATGGGTAACGAAGATGCTTGTAATTCAAGAAAGTAAGTGGGAGCCTAATAATATTTCTAAAAACCTTGTGTGCTTGACACATTGTTAATTGGAAATAAAATTCTTGACACGAATTAGGACTTCATTTGAAAATAGTTTTTCGATGAAGTGCTTGGGCTAAATAGCCTCAATATTAGGCATAATGATCTATGGAGATAGATTTACCTAATGGGGCTAAGCAATAAATACATATTGACAAGATGCTAAAACTTTTTAGCATTTAAAACGCCAAGGAGTGATTCTTGCCGAAGTCACATGGAAAGAGATTTGCAAGACTCGGTGTCCCAAAAACACTGATGAGCAAAATACATGATGGAGATTCCTCACACCTTCGTGTTTGGATTAATCATGTATTCCATGGTATGTAAAACAACCAGTTTTGTCCGATACTCCCAAGGTGTTGCGAGTATAGATACCAAAGTGATCAAAAGTACTGATCATAGGACAACAGTGAAAAGTGTCATTGAATGCTAGAGTAGCACTGATGACATGTTTTCTCGCAAGTGGAGATCATGAAGAGTTCGTTGTAAAATGTTACATCGATACAGTCTTCATCATTGCTCCAAGCGATTTTCGATTTAAATAAAGGGTTTTGTGTAATACATAATATGGTGGCACGGTAGTTGGAAATTGTTCCAAACAAGATACTGTGGCGAATTCTATAACAGAGGCGAAGTATGTTGCCGCTTTTTAAGCGACAAAGAAGATGTTGAATCATATAGTTCATTCATGAACTTAGTATGGTTCCAAGATGACTTTTGTCAATGGGACACTACTGCAGGTAGTTGCTCCATACCTCAGTCTGAGGAATCCAGGTTCGACCTGTGATTCACATACATACAAAGTCTAGTCCACACAAAATATGAATTTTGTGAAAGCATGAAAATGCGAAGGATATGCAAAGAGACACACGGAGCTGAAGTCGTCAGATCCGTTGGACATCAGGCTATACCACATGCGAAGCATATTTACACAGGTGTGCCACAGGTGTAAAGTGCATTAGCATTAACTAGATTATTGACTCTAGTGCAAGTGGGAGTCTGTAGGAGATATGCCCTAGAGGCAATAATAAATGTTATTGATTATCTCCCTGTTCATAATTAGGTTTATGTTCCATGCTATAACTGCAATGATTCTCGAGTCTACAAATAAAACGAGGCTTGGAGGGAAACTCATGTGCACGTGTGGGATAATAAACGGTAAAATGTATTCCTAGTCAAGCCTCTATGACTGGCTCAAGTATTGCATGATGATCCTGTTTTCCTGATCATGGGCATGACTATGCCAGCAATTTTGAGGGCACAATTGTTAGCAGAACATTTGTGTTGAATCGACCCAAATTGATGTTATGCTATGAGATTCTTTCGTCACAAGTTAATGGTTAATAACACAGAGATGGTTAACGTTTGCATAATTCCTCAGACCATGAGAGTATCGAGTTTCTTCATGCTTGATTCATGAACTTTGGGGTTTGTTAAACGTCATCCGTAACTGGATGGCTATTACGGCGGCTTACGGGTTCATGGGAAAGTATGTCAAGTAACTTGATAGCTCAAGATTGGGATTTGCTCCTCCGACGATGGAGAGATATCTCTGGGCCCTCTCGGTGTTAAGGTATCCATCATCGTCTGCCCAGACACTTTGTGATTTGATCACGGGGATGCCGGAACACGGTAACGAGAAAAGAGAACAATACCGGTAACGAGGTAACTAGCATAGTGGACAAGTTGTTGATCCACGGGAATGCCAACATGTCTCGCCTCGGGTATTTGTAACATATCGCGAAGCAACAGGAATAGCACACGGCAACTGGAGGTTCACTCGAATATTCATTCGTGTGGGTATAGGGGTCAATATGGGTGTCCACGGCTCCGATGTTGATCATTGATCGGAAGGGGTTCCGTGTCATGTCTATACTTCACCGAACCTATAGGGTCACACGCTTAAGGGTCATCTATCTGCTGAATACTAGACAGGGAGTCTGAGAGAAAATCACCGAAAAAGTTTCGGACACCGAAAAGTTTCGGACAGCGGAAAAGTTCCGCAGAGAGAGGTCACCGGATGAGTTCCGGTGAAACTGAAAAGTTGTTTCAGGGGATACCATTAAGTCAAAATGGTTTCGGCACATGCCTGATAATTCTTGGAGGATGCCAGAATCATTCTGGAAACTTCTGGGAATTTTCTGGAAGAAAAAACCGGAAATGTTCCGGGGCTGCCGGAACCGCTTCAGATGCTTTTCGCAGATGAAATCACTAAAATGGAATTGTTCCAAAACGCGTTAAAAATTATTTTAGTGGGTACTAGAAATGTTCTAAGCCCACATAAATATTTTCAGTTCGAACGGACGCTGAAAAATGTCGTCGTGAATAGTGAAAGTGCTTTTTGGAATTTTTTGGAAAGCCACCTTTTAGGGCTTTTTGCTAAAGGCTTCTAGAAGGTGATGTGGATGGATGAGAGCCCCCTTGGGGGGGGGGACCCCTAGGGGGTGGCCGGCCACATGTGGAGCTCCTCCTTGGAGCTCCACATGTCCTTTGGTTTCTCTCTTATGCCCTTGGAAAGAGTTTCCTTCATGGGTATTTTGGTATTTCTTGAATGCCCATCCTACCCCTTGGTTTTCCTATATAAGGAGGAGAGGGGGCTGCTCAATCCTTCATCCCTTCTCACATACAAATGCCATGCAATGATCTCGCTTCTCTCTCCCTCCAACGAAAAGAGTTTCATAGAGCCGAAAGGCTGTCTGGGTTCCGGTGGGAACTAGTTCTGGATGGCGAAGCCCTGCCGGATAGATGACACCGTATGTGTGCAACTCTGTAGAGAGGTCGTAGTTTCTATCTTAGTGCCCGAGGGGCTGTTCGAGAGTGCCTCCCGAAGGGCTGTCCAAGTGACGGTCCGAGTTCTGTGAGTCCTCCCGAAAGGCTGTCCGAGTGACCGTTAGAGTTTCGAAGGTCCTCCCGAAGGGCTGTCCGCGAGACCGTCCGGTGGACTGTTCGACCGCCTCCCGGAGGGCTGTCTGAAGGGAAGACGAGGGGATACATCCTCGCGGTTGGGAGGTTGTAAATCCTAGCTGCGGGGATCTGCACCGCCGATCGTCATCGACTCTACTTCCGCTGCGCTACGAGTCGGTAACGAAAATGATCAAACCTTATATGCAGTCTCCATAGTGGTCCTGGGCTGGTGCGTAGGTCGGAAATTTTTTGTTTTCTGCTGCGTTACCCTACATTCTCGCATGCGTAGACGCCCGTCTTGGGGCTCCGTGGTGTGGCCCCCCTCCACGGAAGGCAGAGCAGCCGTCACTTAGAGGGGGGGATGGTGCGGGTGCGGTGGAACCGGAGGGAATCTAGTGTTGGGTTGGGTCCAGACCGTGTTCGGGGATGTTGCTATGGGCTGACCTATCGCAACCAGGTGGAAGAGTCCACCGGTCAAAGCCCGTCCGGCGAAAGTCAAAGGGCTAGATCTACTGGTCAACTGGGATTCGGGGTGGCCTTCGGGGTGTAGCTATGCCACCGAAACATCGCACGGGTCCCAATGCATGTGTGAAAGTGTTGTTCTCCTCGCTGCGTAAGGACGCCCTCTTGGGGCTTCGTGGTGTGCCCCCCCTCCACGAAGGCAGAGAGCCGTCACTTAGAGGGGGGATGGTGCGGGTGCGGTGGAACCGGAGGGAATCTAGTGTTGGGTTGGGGTCCAGACCGTGTTCGGGGATGTTGCTATGGGGCTGACCTATCGCAACCAGGTGGAAGAGTCCCCCGGTCAAAGCCCGTCCGGCGAAAGTCAAAGGGCTAGATCTACTGGTCAACTGGATTCGGGGTGGCCTTCGGGGTGTAGCTATGCCACCGAAACATCGCACGGGTCCCGATGCTGTGTGAAGTGTTCTCGCATGCGTAGACGCCCGTCTTGGGGCTCCGTGGTGTGGCCCCCCTCCACGGAAGGCAGAGCCGCCGTCATTGAGAGGGGGGATGGTGCGGGTGCGGTGGAACCGGAGGGAATCTAGTGTTGGGTTGGGTCCAGACCGGTTCGGGGATGTTGCTAGGGGCTGACCTATCAACCGGTGGAAGAGTCCACCGTCAAAGCCCGTCCGGCGAAAGTCAAAGGGCTAGATCTACTGTCAACTGGGATTCGGGGTGGCCTTCGGGGTGTAGCTATGCCACCGAAACATCGCACGGTCCCGATGCATGTGTGAAAGTGTTTCTCGCATGCGTAGACGCCCGCCTTGGGGCTCCGTGGTGTGGCCCCCCCTCCACGGAAGGCAAGCAGCCGTCACTTAGAGGGGGGATGGTGCGGTGCGTGGAACCGAGGGAATCTAGTGTTGGGTTGGGTCCAGACCGTGTTCGGGGATGTTGCTATGGGCTGACCTATCGCACACCAGGTGGAAGAGTCCACAGTCAAAGCCCTCCGGCGAAAGTCAAAGGGCTAGATCTACGGTCAACTGGGATTCGGGGTGGCCTTCGGGGTGTAGCTATGCCACCGAAACATCGCACGGGTCCCGATGCATGTGTGAAAGTGTTCTCGCATGCGTAGACGCCCGTCTGGGGCTCCGTGGTGTGGCCCCCCTCCACGGAAGGCAGAGCAGCCGTCACTTAGAGGGGGGATGGTGCGGGTGCGGTGGAACCGGAGGAATCTAGTGTTGGGTTGGGTCCAGACCGTGTTCGGGATGTTCTATGGGCTGACCTACGCAACCAGGTGGAAGAGTCCACCGTCAAAGCCCGTCCGGCGAAAGTCAAAGGGCTAGATCTACTGGTCAACTGGATTCGGGGTGCGCTCGGGGTGTAGCTATGCCACCGAACAATCGCACGGGTCCCGATGCATGTGTGAAAGTGTCTCGCATGCGTAGACGCCCGTCTTGGGGCTCCGTGGTGTGGCCCCCCTCCACGGAAGGCAGAGCAGCCGTCACTTGAGGGGGAGATGGTGCGGGTGCGGTGGAACCGGAGGGAATCTAGTGTTGGGTTTGGTCCAGACCGTGTTCGGGGATTTTGCTATGGGCTGACCTATCGCAACCAGGTGGAAGAGTCCACCGGTCAAAGCCCGTCCGGCGAAAGTCAAAGGGCTAGATCTACTGGTCAACTGGATTCGGGTGGCCTTCGGGGTGTAGCTATGCCACCGAAACATCGCACGGGTCCCGAGGCATGTGTGAAAGTGTTCTCGCATGCGTAGACGCCCGTCTTGGGGCTCCTCTAGTTTCTTCAGTTTGATTCATGAACTTTGGGTTTGTTAAACGTCATCCGTCTGGATGGCTATTACGGCGGCTTACGGGTTCATGGGAAAGTATGTCAAGTAACTTGATAGCTCAAGATTGGGATTTGCCCTCCGACGATGGAGAGATATCTCTGGGCCCTCTCGGTGTTTAAGTATCCATCATCGTCTGGCCAGACACTTTGTGATTTGATCACGGGGTGCCGGAACACGGTAACGAGAAAGAGAACAATACCGTAACGAGGTAACTAGCATAGGGGACAAGTTGTTGATCCACGGAATGCCAACATGTCTCGCCTCGGGTATTTGTAACATCGCGACAGCACAGGAATAGCCACACGGCACGGAGGTTCACTCGAATATTCATTATGTTGGGTATAGGGGTCAATATGGTGTCCACGGCTCTGATGTTATCATTGATCGGAGGGGTTCCGTGTCATGTCTATACTTCACCGAACCTAGGTGTCACACCGCTTAAGGGTCATCATTCTGCTGATACTAGACGGAGTCTGAGAGAAAATCACCGAAAAAGTTTCGGACAACACAAAAGTTTCGGACACGCGGAAAAGTTCCGCAGAGAGAGGTCACCGGATGAGTTCCGGTGAAACTGAAAGTTGTTTTCAGGGGATACCATTAAGTCAAAATGGTTTCGGCACATCCGCTGATATTCTTGGAGATGCCAGAATCATTTCTTGACTACTTCTCTGGGAATTTTCTGGAAGAAAAAACCGGAAATGTTCCGGGGCTGTGCCGGAACCGCTTTCAGATGCTTTTCCGCAGATAATCACTAAACTGGAATTGTTCCAAAATGCGTTGAAAATTATTTTAGTGGGTACTAAAATGTTCTAAGACCACCATAATATTTTTCAGTTCGAACGGACGCTGAAAAATGTCGTCGTGAATAGTGAAAGTGCTTTTTGGAATTTTTTGGAAAGCCACCTTTTAGGGCTTTTTGCTAAAGGCTTCTAGAAGGTGATGTGGATGGATAGAGCCCCCTTGGGGGGGTCCCCTAGGGGTGGCCGGCCACATGTGGAGCTCCTCCTTGGAGCTCCACATGTCTTGGTTCTCTCTCTTATGCCCTTGGAAAGAGTTTCCTCAGGGGTATTTTTGTATTCCTTGAATGCCCTACCTAACCCTTGGTTTTCCTATATAAGGAGGAGAGGGGCTTGCTCAATCCTCTCATCCCTTCTCACATACAATGCCATGCAGAATGATCTGGCTTCTCTCTCCCTCCTACTCCACGAGAAAGAGTTTCGTAGAAGCCAAGGCTGTCTGGTTCCAGATGACGGGTCCGAGTTCTTGAAGTCCTCGCGAAGGGTGACTGTCCGGGTTCAGGATTAGGGTGTGGAAGTTTGACGAAAGAGGAGGAAGATCGGAATCCCGGCCGTGTGTATGTCCAAACTAGACTGCGACGAGCTCCCGGAGGGCTGTCTGAAGGGAAGACGAGGGGATACATCCTCGCGGTTGAGGTTGTAATCCTAGCTGCGGGATCTCACCCGCCGATCGTCATCGACTCTACTTCCGTTGCGCTACGAGTCGGTAACGAAAATGATCAAACCTTATATGCAGTCCTCCATAGTGGTCCTGGGCTGTGCGTGGTCGGAAATTTTTGTGTTTCTGCTGCGTTACCCTACAGTGCGCATCAAGGCCGTGCTATGCGTAGATGCAGGTTGCGATCTAGAATACATAGTGATGTATGGGTGTTGCACAATATAATTAGGTAGTAGATGAGTTCTATTACTGAATTATATTTGTGCGGGTAGCAGATGAATCTTTTACCCGATGTTCTTGTTGCTTCCCTGGAATTTGCATATTTCTGATCTTGATAACAGCAGTGTGGAGTTTAATGTTTGTCTGAGCAATCATGATCCTGATTGATCAACGAAGTCTAACAGTTCATTGAATTCCACCGTAGTATAAAAAAAGATGAAATTTCGCAGACAAAAGGGCAATGCAGATATGATCTGCACGGGGGTCATGCGTATGACAAAGTTTATGTATGGGTTCAAGATTTTATTATCGTCGTGCTTCATACACCCCGCATTGTAATCTTAGCGACTTGAATTATCATACTTGATGATGGACGTGGGTAGCTTCGGTTTGTTTCAAACCTTAGAAGCCACGTAAAACAAGTTTTGCTTGAACCAATTAAGGCGTCTAACTTGGTTTTGCAGGAGGGTTTGCATGTGCATGTGATGTGGTATAGCGGTTCCATAATAATTGATTATGTAGAATGACTATATAATGTAAATTTATTAACATACCTGCGTGTCATGATTCGGCATGATGGCTGGAGCCATATGATTGCACTTTAATGACCTGCGTGTCAACCTTGTTGTAATGCATATTTTATTAGCTATAAGATGCATTATCTGGTGCATCAACAAGGTGGTGGCAATCTTCGCTAAGGAACACCACTGAATGCCGAAGACGAAGAATACAAGACTTCTCCGTCAAAAGGGCTATACCATATCATGCTTTTATGAATTGCTTGAGATGTTTATCCTTATGATGCACCTTCTTGATTGAGCGGTGTCGCTTTTTATTAGGGTGATCTCTCACAAAAATATCAAGTATGAGTGTTCTCCCAAGTGTAGCACCGTCACGGCACCTAACTTTTCGGGTTATCACAGACTCCCTGGGTCACGAACGATTAGGGATGTGTGAGGCGGGTGAGTTGAGACCTCGCAGCAAGATCACTTGGTTGTCTTGACGTTCTGAGGATTCCCCTGAGCTCGAACACGCCCATCGAAATATGAAAGAGTCACATAGAGATGTGGATCGGCAGTTTGCCTACCGATTGAAGTTCGCGCCATCAGTTGTTCATCTCGTTCAATGGCGTTGAATGGAAATGCGGCTTGTATCACTCACAATCAATTATGAGAGATATTAATTTGAGTGGGAGCGCACTGTTGAATTAACTTGTTTAATTCTCAGTGCAATTAATTGTGGACACTGTCTAAGTGTTATATGCATAATAGTTTAGAATAATGGCTCGCGTTTCCACTTCCCTATTAAATGAATAGCTGTTTAATTCTTGTTAAAACTTTACGGTTGGTAACTAATGTGAGGATTGTCCTCAAGAGTGCCGAGAAGGACTTTGTCCTATCGCATACTTTCGGTATTCCTCTGCTTATGCTATGGATCATGTGACTCTCGTCCTTCGATCCAAAAGCTAGAATTCCGTTTCAGTCTAGTGCAATATGTTTGCTTCCATGAGACCCGAACTTCGAAAGTTTGGATAGTTATGTTGATATCATGGAATCTAAAAATCATTTTCAGAGACAGACAAGGCTAAAAGATAGAGATATCCAAAGCAATGTTTGTTTGCAAACTATTGTAAAAGAGTTTACTATGCATTAGACTGATAAGAGGATCCAGAAGAACGCCTGTCATATGATGAAAGGTAATAAACAACAACTTAAGAGAGAAGGAAGTGTCCGAAGGTGTTAGTGAAACTTTCACGCCTAGGAGTCCGGGGCTAACGCCACTCTTAAGTTGGGTGCTCTTCTGGAGTAGGAGAAATACTAAAAGTTAAACTGTTAGAAGTTAATGGCAGAAAGAAAGAAGACTGGAATATCCAGCTCATGTATGAATGTCATACAAGTTTTTGATGTATAGAAGGCTAGTCAAAGATATAGTTCTTGGGAATTATGATTAATTTGTTAATCACTGATTCTTGGGTATTGTGAGTTAATCATAGAGATACCCGCTCGATTGCATTCTGTTGCAACTCGATGTAAGAACTACTATGGCCTGAAAGACTAGCCAGGAATTGAGTTTTAGGTAACACAGGGAAATGGTAAATGTTACTATACCTTCCATCGGTGTATTAACGTCGTATTTATTTTCATAATTCATTTAGAGTTTTACAACTCGGCCTTTGCATAAAGTAATCTTGCAAGAAGGTTGTCCATAAGAGAACTTTTTATGTTCGATGTTATGAATAACATAAGGGCCATACTTTCATGAGAATGAGTGCATTTATTAATAATGATAATAAATATATTACCTCTGGATTTACTTTCATATTCATTTTAGAGTTTTACAACACTCTAGCCCATTGCACAATGTTTATTGCAAAAGAGTTGTCATAAAAGAACAATTGTTGTTCAGTATTATGAATAACATGAAGGGCATACTTCCATCCAAGATGGATGATGTGTTGAATATTGATGGTAAAATGATACTCCATAACACTGACGCTAAATGTCCTAGACAAAAGAATACCACACAAGTGTGGCACTGCATTTGGTCACATTGGAAAACCCCATGAAAGATTCCATTATGATGGATTTTGAAGTCTTTTGATTTTTAATCATCTGACACTGGCAACTTTCCTTTGAAAAGTGAAGTGACTGAAATACCGTTCACAGGCCATAAGGAACGAGCAAAGATTTATTGGTGATCATACATTTTGATGTTGTAGTCCGATAAATGTTTTTGCAATAGTGGATTTATCTTACTTCGGAAATGACTCAAGTAGATATATGGATATTTACTTGATGAACGTAAGTCTGAATTTTTTGAATTCATTCAAAAGGTTTTCAAATATGAAATAGAAGTTATTGTAACAAAAATTATGTTTCTACAATTCGATTGCAGAAAAGAATATTTGAGTTACGTTTAGCGAATGTCTGATGATTTGTGAAAGGGGTTTCATAACTTGCACCTCCCGGAACACCACACTGCAAGTGGAAAGTCCGTGAAGATGTAATCGAACCATTTATGACATGGTAAGATCAAAGATGGCATAAATAAATTGCCATTATCCCTTTTAAGGGTGATGCTTTAGAGACTCGGCTTTTACACTGAAAAGCGCTCCATCGGGTCTGTTGAAATGACACCATGGTATGGTACGCCCAACCATGTTATATCTTTTCTTAACTTTGGAATATGGGCTTGTTAAAAGGTTACAAACCTATTCCAAATCAGACAAGTGCTACTTTGTAGGTTATCCCAGTCATTGGGTATTCCCCCCACCACTATACCGAGGCAAAGTTTTTGCCACAAAATGGTATGCTTTTAAAGAGAATTGTTCTTGCAAAAGGTGATGTGGAGGACAGTGCAACTCGACAGATAACCAGTATCTTCGTCATCAGGTCAAAGGAAAGGAACCTTGGAAGTGATTCCGGAGTTTCCTACTGCGACTGATACGGAAGTCTCTACAATAAATGTATGGACTTTGGTCGAACTTGCAACGGAACCACGTAGGCAAGGTCGTGCAAACCTCTCAGGTGCGCAGACGAGATATTTTTGTTAACAACAGTATCCCTACGATACACAGGAAGCGTTGATGGGCCCTGACTCCGGGATTGGCTAAATGCCAATATAATCCGAGATAGTTTCCATATAAATGATTCAAGATCATATCTTGATGACCCCTTCAGAAGACTTAGAGTCTAACGAACTTTTATGGAACTATAAACTGATATGGATAAAATGTTTTATCCATAAAGCTCGACTTGTTGAAATAACAAGTTCAAGAGGTTGACTATGATGAGGTTGTTTCATCGTAGCGATGCTTAAAGTCAGTTCGGGTTGAACTAGCAATTAATACAAATTTCATATCATGAATATGAAACAAGGGATGACAAAGAGATTCCATCTGATGGAAATGAACACAGGACTTGCATGTGTTACAGTCCCAAGGTATTTTGTGAGTCCAGAGGATGCTATAAGGGTGTAAACTTTAGAGTTCCACGCGATGGACAGAAGAGAGCAAAGTGGAGTCGGAATCTTCGTTTGTTTTGATGAAATGGTCAAAGGAGTTTGACTTCATCAATGGGTAACGAAGATGCTTGTAATTCAGAAAAGTGGGAGCCTATAATATTTCTAAAAACCTTGTGTGCTTGACACATTGTTAATTGGAAATAAAATTCTTGACACAATTAGGACTTCATTTGAAAATAGTTTTTCGATGAAGTGCTTGGGCTAAATAGCCTCAATATTAGGCATAATGATCTATGGAGATAGATTTACCTAATGGGGCTAAGCAATAATACATATTGACAAGATGCTAAACTTTTTGCATATTTAAAACGCCAAGGAGTGATTCTTGCCGAAGTCACATGGAAAGAGTTTTTGCAAGACTCGGTGTCCCAAAAACACTGATAGCAAAATACATGATGGAATTCCTCACCACACCTTCGTTGTTTGGATTAATCATTATTCCATGGTATGTAAAACAACCAGTTTTGTCCGATACTCCCAAGGTGTTGCGAGTATAGATACCAAAGTGATCAAAAGTACTGATCATAGACAACAGTGAAAAGTGTCATTGAATGCTAGAGTAGCACTGATGACATGTTTTCTCGCAAGTGGAGATCATGAAGAGTTCGTTGTAAAATGTTACATCTGATACAGTCTTCATCATTGCTCCAAGCGATTTTCGATTTAAATAAAGGGTTTTGTGTAATACATAATATGGTGGACGGTAGTTGGAAATTGTTCCAAACAAGATACTTTGGCGAATTCTATAACAGAGGCGAAGTATGTTGCCGCTTTTTAAGCGACAAAGAAGATGTTGAATCTATAGTTCATTCATGAACTTATATGGTTCCAAGATGACTTTTGTCAATGGACACTACTGCAGTAGTTGCTCCATACCTCAGTCTGGGAATCCAGGTTCGACCTGTGATTCACATACATACAAAGTCTAGTCCACACAAAAATGAATTTTGTGAAAGCATGAAAATGCGAAGGATATGCAAAGAACACACGAGCTGAAGTCGTCAGATCCGTTGGACATCGGCTATACCACATGCGAAGCTATTTACACAGGTGTGGCCACAGGTGTAAAGTGCATTAGCATTAACTAGATTATTGACTCTAGTGCAAGTGGGAGTCTGTAGGAGATATGCCCTAGAGGCAATAATAAATGTATTGATTATCTCCCTGTTCATATATGTTTATGTTCCATGCTATAACTGCAATGATTCTCGAGTCTACAAATAAAACGAGGCTTGGAGGGAAACTCATGTGCACGTGTGGGATAATAAACGGTAAAATGTATTCCTAGTCAAGCCTCTATGACTGGCTCAAGTATTGCATGATGATCCTGTTTTCCTGATCATGGGCATGACTATGCCGGCAATTTTGAGGGCACAATTGTTAGCAGAACATTTGTGTTGAATCGACCCAAATTGATGTTATAGATGAGATTCTTTCGTCACAAGTTAATGGTTAATAACACAGAGATGGTTAACGTTTGCATTTCCTCAGACCATAAGAGATCGATTTCTTCATGCTTGATCATGAACTTTGGGGTTTGTTAAACGTCATCCGTAACGGATGGCTATTACGGCGGCTTACGGGTTCATGGAAAGTATGTCAAGTAACTTGATAGCTCAGATTGGGATTTGCTCCTCCGACGATGGAGAGATATCTCTGGGCCTCTCGGTGTTAAGGTTCCATCATCGTCTGGCCAGACACTTTGTGATTTGATCACGGGGATGCCGGAACACGTAACGAAAAAGAGAACAATACCGGTAACAGGTAACTAGCATAGTGGACAGTTGTTGATCCACGGGAATGCCACATGTCTCGCCTCGTTATTTGTAACATTCGCGAAGCAACAGGAATGACAGGCACACCACTGGAGGTCCACTCGAATATTCATTCGTGTGGGTATAGGGGTCAATATGGTTGTCCACGGCTCCGATGTTGATCATTGATCGGAAGGGGTTTCCGTGTCATGTCTATACTTCACCGAACCTATAGGGTCACACGCTAAGGGTCATCTATCTGCTGATACTAGACAGGGAGTCTGAGAGAAAATCACCGAAAAAGTTTCGGACAGTACCAAATCGACAGCGGAAAAGTTCCGCAGAGGAGGTCACGGATGAGTTTCCGGTGAAACTGAAAAGTTGTTTCAGGGGATCCCATTAAGTCAAAATGGTTTCGGCACATGCCTGATAATTCTTGGAGGATGCCAGAATCATTCTGGAAATTCTGGGAATTTTTCTGGAAGAAAAAACCGAAATGTTCCGGGCTGCCGGAACCGCTTCAGATGCTTTTCGCAGATGAAATCACTAAAATGGAATTGTTCCAAAACGCGTTAAAAATTATTTTAGTGGGTACTAGAAATGTTCTAAGCCCACATAAATATTTTCAGTTCGAACGGACGCTGAAAAATGTCGTCGTGAATAGTGAATCTTTTTGGAATTTTTGGAAAGCCACCTTTTAGGGCTTTTTGCTAAAGGCTTCTAGAAGGTGATGTGGATGGATGAGAGCCCCCTTGGGGGGGGACCCCTAGGGGGTGCCGGCCACATGTGGACCTCCTCCTTGGAGCTCCACATGTCCTTTGGTTTCTCTCTTATGCCCTTGGAAAGAGTTTCCTTCATGGGTATTTGGTTTCTTGAATGCCCATCCTACCCTTGTTTTCCTATATAAGGAGGAGAGGGGCTGCCAATCCTTCATCCCTTCTCACATACAACATGGTGTGGCCCCCCCTCCACGGAAGGCAGAGCAGCCGTCACTTAGAGGGGGGGATGGTGCGGGTGCGGTGGAACCGGAGGGAATCTAGTGTTGGGTTGGGTCCAGACCGTGTTCGGGGATGTTGCTATGGGCTGACCTATCGCAACCAGGTGGAAGAGTCCACCAGTCAAAGCCCGTCCGGCGAAAGTCAAAGGGCTAGATCTACTGGTCAACTGGGATTCGGGGTGGCCTTCGGGGTGTAGCTATGCCACCGAAACATCGCACGGGTCCCGATGCATGTGTGAAAGTGTTCTCTGTAGGAGATATGCCCTAGAGGCAATAATAAATGTTATTGATTATCTCCCTGTTGATAATTAGGTTTATGTTCCATGCTATAACTGCAATGATTCTCGAGTCTACAAATAAAACGAGGCTTGGAGGGAAACTCATGTGCACGTGTGGGATAATAAACGGTAAAATGTATTCCTAGTCAAGCCTCTATGACTGGCTCAAGTATTGCATGATGATCCTGTTTTCCTGATCATGGGCATGACTATGCCGGCAATTTTGAGGGCACAATTGTTAGCAGAACATTTGTGTTGAATCGACCCAAATTGATGTTATGCTATGAGATTCTTTCGTCACAAGTTAATGGTTAATAACACAGAGATGGTTAACGTTTGCATAATTCCTCAGACCATGAGAGTAGGTGCCAGGCCTCCGATGTTGATCATTGATCGGAAGGGGTTCTGTCATGTCTATACTTCACCGAACCTATAGGGTCACACGCTTAAGGGTCATCTATCTGTGAATACTAGACAGGGAGTCTGAGAGAAAATCACCGAAAAAGTTTCGGACACACGAAAGTTTCGGACAGCGGAAAAGTCCGCAGAGAGAGGTCACGGATGAGTTCGGTGAAACTGAAAGGTTGTTTCAGGGGTACCATTAAGTCAAAATGGTTTCGGCACATGCCTGATAATTCTTGGAGGATGCCAGAATCATTCTGGAAACTTCTGGGAATTTTCTGGAAGAAAAAACCGGAAAGTTCCGGGGCTGCCGGAACCGCTTCAGATGCTTTTCGCAGATGAAATCACTAAAATGGAATGTTTCCAAAACGCGTTAAAAATTATTTTAGTGGGTACTAGAAATGTTCTAAGCCACCATAAATATTTCAGTTCGAACGGACGCTGAAAAATGTCGTCGTGAATAGTGAAAGTGCTTTTTGGAATTTTTTGGAAAGCCACCTTTTAGGGCTTTTTGCTAAAGGCTTCTAGAAGGTGATGTGGATGGATGAGAGCCCCCTTGGGGGGGGGGACCCCTAGGGGGTGGCCGGCCACATGTGGAGCTCCTCCTTGGAGCTCACATTCCTTTGGTTTCTCTCTTATGCCCTTGGAAAGAGTTTCCTTCATGGGTATTTTGGTATTTCTTGAATGCCCATCCTACCCCTTGGTTTTCCTATATAAGAGGAGAGGGGGCTGCTCAACCTTCATCCCTTTCACATACAAATGCAATGCAATGATCTCGCTTCTCTCTCCCTCCAACGAAAAGAGTTTATAGAGCCGAAAGGCTGTCTGGGTTCCGGTGGGAACTAGTTCTGGATGGCGAAGCCCTGCCGGATAGATGACACCGTATGTGTGCAACTCTGTAGAGAGGTCGTAGTTTCTATCTTAGTGCCCGAGGGGCTGTTCGAGAGTGCCTCCCGAAGGGGGTCCAAGTGACGGTCCGAGTTCTGTGAGTCCTCCCGAAAGGCTGTCCGAGTGACCGTTAGAGTTTCGAAGGTCCTCCCGAAGGGCGTCCGCGAGACCGTCCGGTGGAATGTTCGACCGCCTCCGGAGGGCTGTCTGAAGGGAAGACGAGGGGATACATCCTCGCGGTTGGGAGGTTGTAAATCCTAGCTGCGGGGATCTGCACACCGCCGATCTCATCGACTCTACTTCCGCTGCGCTACGAGTCGGTAACGAAAATGATCAAACCTTATATGCAGTCTCCATAGTGGTCTGGGCTGGGGCGTAGGTCGGAAATTTTTTGTTTTCTGCTGCGTTACCCTACATTCTGCATGCGTAGACGCCTCTTGGGGCTCCGTGGTGTGGCCCCCCTCACGGAAGGCAGAGCAGCCGTCACTTAGAGGGGGGGATGGTGCGGGTGCGGTGGAACCGGAGGAATCTAGTGTTGGGTTGGGTCCAGACCGTGTTGGGGATGTTGCTATGGGCTGACCTATCGCAACCAGGTGGAAGAGTCCACCGGTCAAAGCCCGTCCGGCGAAAGTCAAAGGGCTAGATCTACTGGTCAACTGGGATTCGGGGTGGCCTTCGGGGTGTAGCTATGCCACCGAAACATCGCACGGGTCCCAATGCATGTGTGAAAGTGTTCTCGCATGCGTAGACGCCCGTCTTGGGGCTTCGTGGTGTGCCCCCCCTCCACGGAAGGCAGAGTAGCCGTCACTTAGAGGGGGGGATGGTGTGGGTGCGGTGGAACCGGAGGGAATCTAGTGTTGGGTTGGGTCCAGACCGTGTTCGGGGATGTTGCTATGGGCTGACCTATCGCAACCAGGTGGAAGAGTCCACCGGTCAAAGCCCGTCCGGCGAAAGTCAAAGGGCTAGATCTACTGGTCAACTCGGATTCGGGGTGGCCTTCGGGGTGTAGCTTGCCACCGAAACATCGCACGGGTCCCGTGCATGTGTGAAAGTGTTCTCGCATGCGTAGACGCCCGTCTTGGGGCTCCGTGGTGTGGCCCCCCTCCACGGAAGCAGAGCCGCCGTCAGTGGAGGGGGGATGGTGCGGGTGCGGTGGAACCGGAGGGATCTAGTGTTGGGTTGGGTCCAGACGTGTTCGGGATGTTGCTATGGGCTGACCTATCGCAACCAGGTGGAAGAGTCCACCGGTCAAAGCCGTCCGGCGAAAGTCAAAGGGCTAGATCTACTAGTCAACTGGGATTCGGGGTGGCCTTCGGGGTGTAGCTATGCACCGAAACATCGCACGGGTCCCGAGCATGTGTGAAAGTGTTCTCGCATGCGTAGACGCCCGTCTTGGGTCGTGGTGTGGCCCCCCTCCACGGAAGGCAGAGCAACCGTCACTTAGAGGGGGGGATGGTGCGGGTGCAGTGGAACCGGAGGGAATCTAGTGTTGGTTGGGTCCAGACCGTGTTCGGGGATGTTGCTATGGGGCTGACCTATCGCAACCAGGTGGAAGAGTCCATCAGTCAAAGCCCGTCCGGCGAAAGTCAAGGGCTAGATCTACTGGTCAACTGGGATTCGGGGTGGCCTTCGGGTGTAGCTATGCCACCGAACATCGCACGGGTCCCGATGCATGTGTGAAAGTGTTCTCGCATGCGTAGACGCCCGTCCTGGGGCTCCGTGGTGTGGCCCCCCTCCACGGAAGGTAGAGCAGCCGTCACTTAGGGGGGGGATGGTGCGGGTGCGGTGGAACCGGAGGGAATCTAGTGTTGGGTTGGGGCCAGACCGTGTTCGGGAATGTTGCTAGGGCTGACCTATCGAAACCAGGTGGAAGAGTCCACCAGTCAAAGCCCGTCCGGCGAAAGTCAAAGGGCTAGATCTACTGGTCAACTGGGATTCGGGGTGGCCTTCGGGGTGTAGCTATGCCACCGAAACATCGCACGGGTCCCGATGCATGTGTGAAAGTGTTCTCGCATGCGTAGACGCCCGTCTTGGGGCTCCGTGGTGTGGCCCCCCTCCACGGAAGGCAGAGCAGCCGTCACTTAGAGGGGGAGATGGTGCGGGTGCGGTGGAACCGGAGGGAATCTAGTGTTGGGTTGGGTCCAGACCGTGTTCGGGGATGTTGCTATGGGCTGACCTATCGCAACCAGGTGGAAGAGTCCACCGGTCAAAGCCTGTCTGGCGAAAGTCAAAGGGCTAGATCTACTGGTCAACTGGGATTCGGGGTGGCCTTCGGGGTGTAGCTATGCCACCGAAACATCGCACGGGTCCCGATGCATGTGTGAAAGTGTTCTCGCATGCGTAGACGCCCGTCTTGGGGCTCCGTGGTGTGGCCCCCCTCCACGGAAGGCAGAGCCGCCGTCACTTGGAGGGGGGATGGTGCGGGTGCGGTGGAACCGGAGGGAATCTAGTGTTGGGTTGGGTCCAGACCGTGTTCGGGGATGTTGCTATGGGCTGACCTATCGCAACCAGGTGGAAGAGTCCACCGGTCAAAGCCCGTCCGCGGAAA